>JARHVA010001200.1:1320000-1625000 GCA_037957365.1 Torreya grandis
TAAAACCTAATATGGGATTTTATACAATTCCATTTACTATCTTATACCCCTTAAAATCTCAATGGAATCACAAACTAGTTTCAACATAATATAACTCAGTCCTTTGACTGTATGTTGCCCTTTAACAAATGAGGTACTCAGGGATTATTTCCTCTTTCAATGTCAAAGCACTATAAAACTATATCAAGATGATCTCCCCCTTTTCTATGATCATTCAACATCCTTATTTAAACTCTTTAGAATCCATAACAAGTTAAAAAACTAAACACAAGGCACATAATTTCCTAGTTTGCAAACTATATGTTTTACAAGAACAAGGACTGTGGAAAAATAGGATTTGACCACTTTTTGACCAATTAGATTCCTAAAATTATTATTCTCAACACTTTTATGCACATTCCTTAGTTAACCTTCCACAAAAATTTATACCAAAAGAATAAAATTCTTGGACTATAGTTGAATCTTGGACTGTATGCAAGACTAAGTTTGTTAGCAACTTGTTTAATTAATGAATTGCCCAAGTTATTAATTATTAGGTTATTTGTTCAGCTGATGACTAGGGTGGACACTCCTCCATCATTACAATTTGAGATAAACTCAAGAATTATTGTTTCAATGTCATCTGCATAGGCACTCATTGAGGTATGTATATTCACTTGTAATTTGGAATTGTAATTTAGTACTTTTGTTTTAATAATTTTACTATATACTTTGGAAAATATAACTCATATGCACAAATGTATTATGTATGTAGGGCTATCATATGACATTTTACAGTCTAATTCAGATGACTACTTTGATAGCTCCTTATATTTCTTCATCATTTGACATGCCTATTTGTGTAGTTGAACCTGGCATTGACCTAGTCAAGCGTCAATGATAAATTGAGGAGGACCATGAGATTGTTGTAAGTGCATGTTTAAATGATTTTTTTATTATAGTTTAAAACATGATTTTCTTAACTTAGTTTCATGTATACTTAGTAAATTTATAATATTTTTTGTATTTAAATAGGTTCAGCTGTAAGTGATCTATGAGCGTAGTACCCATAGTCAAACCTTGGAGCAATCTAAGGCATTTGAGATATCTCCATCTACAAGCAGGGAATCCCAAAGAGAGTCTTCTTCAAAGAATTCAAAGAGAGGGAGACTATTTTATGATTAGGATGTTGTAGATGACATATGTTTTTGTATTCCTATATGGCAATGTACTTTTTTTGGCATTGTACATGCGTATATGATGTATTCACTTGACATTAAATACTATGTTGTTAGACATGATGTAATTTTTTATATGCCTATATGGAAATGCATGTATTATTGACATTGTATTCCTATATATGGCATTTTTACATGACATTCTTATTTTTTACATGAATATTTAAGAAAACCAATGAAGTAAATCTTGTTTAAATCACTCGTGTTTAGATTATTATAAATGATTAGTTTTGAAATATTCTTAAGGATTAAAAATGTTATGAGATTGAGAATAACTTGTTAGGATAATTTTAAAAATTAGACCCTTATAATAAATTAAGACCCAACTGACATTCCCTTGCTATGGTTTGTTATGCTATGATATAGTTTTTTAGGATAATTTTGTAAATCAGACATTCACTTGCTATGGTTTGATTTGAATCTTCTTTCATAAGTTAGCTCCTATTTTGACTCTTTGGACTTAATTTAGCTTCTTAAACATATTAATTATTCATTATACTCTTAGTATCACCTCCTTGATGGCATGTATCTCTGTCTATACATACTTTACCTCATTCCATTCATGTCTCATTCACAAATTTCCTCTCAATCTCTTTCTAGTTTCTTGTTAGGCGCCTTCTTTGGGTCTCAAGGACCAAATCTTGGTCTATGTTTCAAGAGCTCAACTTCTTGTCACATATGGTCTTAGATGATCATAACATACCTAGTATAACCCCCTTCAATTACTTAAACAATAGAATGCTCTCATGCCACACCTTATGGAAACAATGCTCTCTCAAGGCTTGTAGCATTTTTTACTATATTTTGCCTTGTACAAAAATGTTATGATTTCTCAAGAGATTATAAGGGAATTTATAGGTACACTCTATTCTTTTTCATGTTTATGTCAAATTTCATAGCCCAACTCCACCTCTAACTATCAATTCCTTTATTGGCCTACCCTCATTTAGGCCTAATTAGCCCTATTACAAACTCTCATTCCTAGAATCCATACATATTCATACAATCTCATGTTAAAACCTTTTGATTCACCTTGTATATGTATAGGGGAGAAAGATTACAAAGTTTTATTAAATTTCCATGGTTAAATATCTCAAAAATGCCTAAGCCTCACTAATTTAGGGTTTTCCATGCCCTGTATATACTCTCCAAAGGACCAATTTGACCTTCCCAGTGATCTTATTTTGTTGAAAACATACTCAAAACATCTAAAACATACCAATTTGACCTTTTCATTTAAGGCCCCAAGTCTTCCTTGTACCAATTTTCCACTTTTGCCCAAGTAGGACTATAAGGCCTACTAGGCCTAATTCATGTTCTTAAAGATTATTTTTCCCCTGTGACCTTATTTCTCACTCTTAACCCCACTCTCACATATAATATTGACATTTTGCCATATTTCCTCCCATATACTTACCCCAACCTCCAAACCACCTTCAACACTTAAAGTAGGGAAGCCATACATATAGTTATCATAATTGTCAATAAATTATGTTAAATTTATATGTTGTGTACAAAGAGGGTTTGTGGGTATAAGTTAGGTGGATTGGCATAATTGATCCATCTTTCTGCTCCTCACGAAAAGTTTTATCATAATATCCTCTACCTCCAACTAAAAAATTTGCCTCTAGAACCGACAGGTGCAAATACACCACTTTGAGCACATCTATATAGATAAATTACATGTGTTCCAAGAACTTTGACACCCACTTCCACCCATAAATGAATTTTCACTATTGTTCTAGAGCATGAAAACACTGATAATAAATATTATCAAAGTTGAAGCTACGGTCTGAGAACTCAATTTATAGTGCTTATTGTCTAAAACCAGGCACTACCAGCACATCTGAAGGGGTGAATAACATCTAGGACTAGGTTCTTGAGCTCCCATCTGGCTTAGATGACAAACCCACCACCCATTTTGGGCTCAAGAACACCCTTCCCAATACAAGAAAGAGGCTAGTTTTTAGCCTAAATTTAGGCATGCATAAAGCCAAAACTGTAAGTCATATAGAGGAACCATAGGATCCCTCATGTGCATGGGAAAGTTATCTAATTTCACACTTAATCTAATTTAAATCACCTCTAATAGAAATCCATGCCAAAAGTTGCAGTAAAGGGTCCTAAAATGCAAATTTTTGGTAGTGAAGAGACAACTTTTTGACGTAATACTAGAAACATTGGCTCCAAAACCAGTAGGTACAAATATACCATTTTGGGCACATCTATATAGACAAATTATACATGTTTTAAGAACCTTGACACCCACTCCCACTTGTAAATGAATTTTCACTACTGTTCCAGAGCACGAAAACACTGATAATAAATGTTATCAAAGTTGAAGCTACAATCTGAGAACTCAATTTTTAGTGCTTGTTCGCTGAAAATTGGAACTACAAACACATCCAAAGGGGTGAATAATTTCTAGTACCAAGTTTTTGACCTTCCATCTGGTCTAGATGACAAACCCACCACCCATTCCGGGCTCAAGAACGCCTTTCCCATTACAAGAAAGAGGCTGATTTTTAGCCTAAATTTAGGCATGTATAAAACCAAAACTGTAAGTCATATGGAGGAACTGTAAGATCCTTTATGTGTGTGGGAAATTATTCTAATTATAACCTAAATCTAGTATAAATCACATCTAAGAGAAATCCGTACTAGAAGTTGCAGTAAAGGGTCTTAAAATGCAAATTTTTGGTAGTGAAGAGATAACTTCTTGACCTACAACTAGCAACTTTGCCTCCAAAATTGATAGGTACAAATCCACCCCTTCAAGCACATATATATATGTAAATTACATGTTTTCCAAGAACCTTGACACCCACTTCCACCTGTAAATGAAATTTCACTACTATTTTGGAGCACAAAAACACTGACAATAAATGTTGTCAAAGTTGAAGCTACAGTCTGACAACTTAATTTTCGGTGCTTTTCGGCTAAAAATTGGAATTTTCAACATGTTTAAAGGGAAAATAAAATCTAAGACCAAGTTATTTACCTACCATCTAGACCGGATGACAAACCAACCACCCATTTTGGGTTCAAGAACACCCTTCCTGATGCAAAAAAGATGTTGATTTTTAGCTTGACTTCAGGCATGCATAAAACCAAAATTACAAGTCGTATAGAGGAACCATAAGATCCCTCATGTTCTTGGGAAAGTCTTATAATTTCTTTGAATCTAATTTGAAGCACATCTAAGAGAAATCTATGCTATAAGTTGTAGTAAAGGGTCCTAAAATGTAAATTTTTGGTAATGAAGAGACAACTTCATGACCTCCAACTAGAAACTTTGCCTTCGAGACTGGTAGGTGCAAATCCACCAATTTGATCACATATTTATAGGCAAATTACATGTGTTACATTAATATTGACACCCACTTCCACCTGTAAGTAAATTTTCACTACTATTCTGAAGCATAGAAACACTAACAATAAATGTGTTTGGAAGGCTATAAGGAGAAATAAACCTATCATGAGTAATTGTTCACGAGTGCAGAAATGCCAAGTACTTTTAAAAAGCTTCTCTTAGCTTCAATAATATGAATTTTTTTACTAATGGTTCTAACCATGTGAAGGTGGAATCTTATTTGGCACCACTAACCTAAAACAAAATGTTAATGAGTAATTAAAGATGCAATTTATGCATGTACTAACTACAAATCAAAAACATTTGGTATAATTGATTACATCTACATTTTAAAAATCAACATACCTATGCATTTTAATTCAATGAACCACTTGGATTTGCTCTAATATTGATTGTATCAAGAATATATTCATGGTCTGACTCATGAACTTTCTATAGATTCTTATTGCTTGGCCTCCCATGATATTTTTGCAATTGATTATTCATTGCAAGAACAAAATTTGAATAGTGTAAAATCTTCCTGTGAGTTTTAAAGTCTTCAAACAACCATACATTTGAATTTTTTATAGGATATCATCAAAGCCAAGTTCTAGTGACTACTATAGACCCAGTGGGATGATCAATGTTTTCTCCATCTACAACCCAGGAAGTCAATTTTTCTTTCCATCTACACACCAACATAAGTAGTAATCCTTTCCCACTTCATTTTCCTTGTCTATAATAACTGCAAAAACATGGCCTACATCATAAAAAAAAATTAATGACATTATGAATATAGATTATGAGAATAAATATTCCATAAAGATTAATCTTCTTCCTAGCTATACTAGATTGGATACATGGTCAAATTCATGTAAGGATGTCATGCTAGTAAGTTGCAATGTTGGTGGAACTTGATATGTGTTGATTGGAATTAGAGGTTTGGAACTCCATCCATCCAACCACTTTTGTGACTCACACTCATTCAAAATAAAGTCCATGTATGTAGAATAAAAGCATTCCAAACTTCATGTATGAATAGTCCAAGAATATGAATTTAAACTACAAAATGAGTGGAGATCACTTGAACCTATTAGAGTCATACAATCCTCATAGTTTACCAAGTCTTTTTCCTCCATTAACCAAAAAATGTCTACGAATAATAGAATTTGGTTGAGCACCATAACATATGTTCTCATTACACCAATCAACAACATTTTTTGTATCAAACAAATTAGCAACACTATCATATTTTAACTCCTCCTTTGCAATGGCTCTTTTTATGCATGCTCCAACACCATTATGCTCCCCTTTTCCATGTCTAGCCTTAGTGAAACTCCAAATATATCCTACAACAGTGGTAATGTGTATCCTACTCAACCAATAAAACATCTATGCATTCTTAAATTATAATGTGCAATTTGTTGATGATTTAAAATTGCACTTTGTAATAAACACCAACAATGGGAAGTTTCAAGATGTGGGACTTGTGACTTGAAACAACCTCCATATTTTAGAGAAGCTAGTTCTTTAAATCGAGTGTATATTGAGAAAAAGGACAGGAATTTTAACAAAAACACAAATGCAAGAAAGAAAATCTAGCTATGGCGATGCACCTGAATGCAATTCGACCTTAATCCTGAGCATAGTGAAACTATATGTAGGATTCATTTACATTTAAGAGCAAACAAGTGCATGATCAATGTAAAAGATAGAAACAATAGAAATAGAGGCTCACACCATAGACTACTTTTGTAGTGATACAAAAAAATGTCAACAAAGGCATAGGTTTCAATCTTCTTATTTGAATCTTCTAGTCACATAAGAGGCACAAAAACACACAGTTATATAAACTTTTCAACTCAATAAAATGAGACCAAAGAAAATGACATTCCTAATCATAGCTCTAGAAAGTCTAAACTCTTGACAACACAACCTAGACTACTTTTACAATAACATAGAAAATATCAACAAAGGAATAGGGTTCAATCTTCTCATTAATCTTCCAGTCACATAAGAGGCACAAAAACATGCACAGTTACATAAACCTTCCAACTTAAGAAGATAGAACAAAAGCAAATGATATTCCTAGTCACAGCTCCAAAAAGTTTAAACTCTTTACAATAATTCTCTTAGAAAATTCTCTCTCTGGTCTCTCCTTCCTCCTTTTTTTGGTGATCTCTGCACCCTTATTTATAGTCTTGGATTCACTCTAGATTGTCTTCTTGTTCCCAATCTAATGGCCCAACTAAAATCTAACTAAACTGGAAGTGTCTAACAGAAGATATTTTATAGATTCTAAAATGCTTTGTCTTCTGGTAGTTCATTGGATAAAACAAATTACAGTATGCTCCCTTCTCTTAATGATAGATAACACTTAGCCAATTCCTTGAAAACCTTCTTATTACTTTAGGAGACACTGGAGGATGACACTTAGTGATTTCTGCAGCACTTATCTAAGACATGCGGCATTTTTTGCATAACTTATACTCTTTTTATTTCTTTGCTTATGAGCATTCTGCCTTTGACACCTGTTGTAATCTGCTTCTTCAAAACCTTAACAACTTAACATAAATAAGACCCACAACATTTTTTACCCAAGTAACTTTAAAAGGGGCACAAGGACAGGTGGCAATCTCTGCTACTTCATTAAAGGACACATGGCAATCTTCACTTTATTTATGTGGGGTTACGTGGTGGTCTCCGTTACTTTTAGCTATCCTTTTAGAAACCTACAGAAGGTGACACGTGGTAGTCTCTACTTTACTCTATTTATACCATAGAAATAATCAAGTCTCCTTTCATATTTACATGAATAGTGACACTTGGCGGCTTTTGCTTGCTTCAGAAATAACACTTAAGACCTACCACAATCTTTATTATATCAGTGAAGAAAAATGAAGATAATTCAAATCTCAAAACGTGGTGGCTTTTGCTCTCTTCTATTGGGATACGTGGCATCTTCCATCACTTTTAGAAAAGCAAAATTGAGACCTTTCATGATTACCACTTGGCGCTTTCCACATGATCCTGATACTTAGCTTTTGAAACCTTCCACTAAAAAGAGATTTGGAACACGGATGCCGATATGAAAAGTAGATACCGACACTTGTCATGCTCTACTGAGTTGTTATGAGGTACATGGCAATCTTTGCTGATTTACTAAAATTATGAAAAGTGCCTCAGATGATGACACTTGGCAACTTCCACTTGACTTTGACAATTAGACAAAAATGAATCAAAAGGAAAATTAGCACATGTGCTCTATTTCAAAACTTTACCATCTCAGAACAAAGTATGTGGGAACAAAATTTTGTAGCGCACAACTGAAAATCAAAATGAAACATAGAGTAATTTTTTTCTCTATAGTTATTGGCGACCCCAAGGAATTTTGAGCCTGCTCAAAAAGAAACCACAATTTCTTACATATAAAAATGTGGCAACAATCACAACTTTAGTAAGGCCATCTGATAAATAGACCATTCAGCATCAAATAGCCCCTACTTATTTTGCAACTCCTAGAAAGCTAAATCAAGGTTAATGATGTCCTTGTACAAAAACTTTGCAAAAATATGAACTGCAACCTTTAATTGAAATTCAAGCTAGATCAAAACAACTTCCACTTTTGGCACTTACGAATCAGACACATCTGGGGAATTATGGAGATTTGAGAGAGACTTAATGTGTCGAGAGTCTTGAAATTTTTAAAAAGATTCTGAGCCATGGCCATGTGCTCACAGAACACTTAATTAAAAGAGAGAGTGGGAAAGAAAAATAGGAAAATAGAGCAACAAAACTGAAAGCAAACTACTATATATAGCTAACTAGGTATATTTGCCTCCCTCCTAGATCAAAAGAAAAAATTTTGAAGTTTCCTTCATGGTGAGAAGACTTATGGTGCCAGATAAATGGTTGAATGGGATGGAGCTCTAGTGACTTGCTCATCTTGTTTGCCACCTTGATTGGCCTGCATCTGAGTGAATCAGAGTCAAACATGCTTCCACTATATACATACTCTTCTTATTCTTGAAAGCTTGTCAAATGTTGGTTCCTCATATTGTCATGTCTCATCAAGAAATCAATGGTTGTTGGCTCAGCACCATAAGCCCTTGGATATACCTTATTGATTGGCTTATCTCCTTTTGCTTCATTCTTGGGTTCCATTTCATGATCATCCTCCTTGATGACTTCAACCTCTTGAAAGGATAAGTCTGAAAGCTTGCATCCCCTCTGCATACTTTTTTGAGTCTCAATGTTGTCTTCTCCACATTTAGGCAGCTCATGGCCTCCTTGAAGAATAGTGTAACCTGCCCCAATGACTTGATCAAGGAAGTGTCCATCCTCCTCCATATCTTCTTGAAAAGTGAGAAGAAAGTCAACAATTATCTCTTCCTCATCAGAGATTAAGGCAAAAGATTGTGACTTGTCCTCTTGTTCATCAAATAATGTACCCATGGTGATTTCTTCCTCATTTGCACTCATGAAATCTTCTTGACTAGCCATGAACTAAGTATACTCCTCTTTACTTGCTTCCTCTAAAATATATTCCTCTTTGAAAAGGAATACAGAAGAAGACTGATGATTATGCATATGTAGAAGAGGAGATAATTCTTGAGCTAAAATCGAATGATTCTCTTCTTTCCATTTGTACATCACTTCATCTATATCAGATGTAGCTTGATATCTCTCTTGGAGGGATGTAGATGAGGTGTGTTCAAATGTAGGATCTTCTGCTTGATCATCATCATGAGTGAGAGCAGCCTCAACCTCTTCAAGGCTTTGAGCAAAACCTTTCTCCTCCTTCTTTCTGCCCCATGATTCCATTGTTTGTTTCCAACTCATGACCTTTTGACTAGAACTTTTCCCTTGGGAAGAGGTGGCAATTTTATCTTCTTCAAGATCCCTAGTTGGTTCATGATTTTCCCTCTTCCAACTCAAAATTTGGACATCATGTTGAGAGATCTGAGGATTGGTAGAAGAGGTATTTTTTGGTGTAGGCTCCTCTCTAAGGTCTGAAAGCTCTATCTCTCTTTCTCTAAGCAATCTCATCTTTGCCTCTAATTCCTCAACTTGCTTAGCTAGATTTTCTTGAAAGAGTCTTTCTTGGAGCTCATAGGAATCATCATAGAAGTGGGGAGTGCATGAAGGCTGTGATGAAAAACAAGAAGCTTCTTGAGGAAGGGTGGGAGGAACTTGAGGGGGAAGTGAGGGTTTGGATTCCACTTCCCTTACTGCCAACATAGACTTGACATTATTGAAGAAAGAACCTTGACATGTTTGACTTGGCTTATGAGCAGGGGCTGCGTATATCTGATATGAAACTTATGGCAGTGGATATGTAGGTTGATAGACTTGGTAAGGCTATCTCTCATGAATACTCAGCTTCTCTTCTAAAACTGCAATCAAGCCACACACATCCAACATCTCATTTTTAAGACTTTGCCAATTGGTTCTTTTAATGGGAGCCCATTCACTCTTAACCAGATCTAGTGCATTTCTCACTTGATGGCTGACATGATCAGGGGTTTCTTGGCCACATCCCCTTCTGGTGTCAAGCTCTACTACATTCTTTTTATATCCTAGTAGCACTTGTTTGAAGGTGGAAATGGGTCGATTGCCAAAGAGATTAGGTTGATCAAAAATATATGAAGGAGCATAAGATCCATAGTTCTGAGTAATGAAATTATACATACCGAATGGTGATTTCTTGATGATACCAGGACTACTTAACTGACTAATTCAACTCAAATTCACTATTGGTGTTGATAAAATAAAAACCTCTAAAGGCTGGTTGGCCGAAGAACACACAAAAAATTCTTCAACTCCTTGAAAGATTTGTCCCATAGGGCGTGCCAAAAACTATTGATGATTTAAAATTGCACTTTGTAATAAACACCAATAATGGAAAGTTTCAAGATGTAGGACTTGTGACTTGAAACAACCTCTATATTTTAGAGAAGCTGGTTCTTATTTAAATCAAGTGTATACTAGGAAAAAGGACATGAATTTTAACAAAAACATAAATGTAAGAAAGAAACTCTAACTATGGCGATGCACCTGAATGTAATTTGACCTTAATCCTGAGCACAGTGAAACTATATGTAGGATTCATTTACATTTAAGAGAAAATAAGTGCATGATCAATGTAAAAGATAGAAACAGAGGCTCACAACATAGACTACTTTTGTAGTGATACAAAAAATGTCAACAAAGGCATAGGGTTCAATCTTATTTGAATCTTCTAGTCACATAAGAGGCATAGAAACACGCATAGTTATATATACTTTTCAACTAAAAAAAATGAGACAAAAGCAAATGACATTCCTAATCACATCTCTATAAAGTCTAAACTCTTGACAACACAGCCTAGACTACTTTTGCAATAACATAGAAAATATCAACAAAGGCATAGGGTTCAATCTTCTCATTAATCTTCAAGTCACATAAGAGGCACAAAAACATGCACAATTACATAAACCTTCAAACTTAAGAAGATAAAACAAAATCAAATCATATTCTTAGTCACAGCTCCAGAAAGTCTAAACTCTTTAAAATAATTCTCTCTCTGGTCTCTCCTTCCTCCTTTTCTAGTTATCTCTGCACCCTTATTTATAGCCTTGGATTCACTCTGGATTGTCTGCTTGTTCCCAATCTAATGGCCCAACTGAAATCTAACCAAACTAGAAGTGTCTAACAGAATATATTTTATAGATTCTAAAATGCTTTGTCTTCTGGCAGTTCATTGGCTGAAAGAGATTACAGGATGCTCCCTTCTCTTAATGCTAGATAACACTTAGCCAATTCCTTGAAAACATTTTTATTACTTTAGGTGACATTGGAGGATGACACTTGGTGATTTTTGCAGCACTTATCGAAGACACGTGGCATTTTTCATGTAACTTATACTCCTTTTGTGTCTTTGCTTATAAGTGTTCCACCTTTGACACCTGTTGCAATCCACTTCCTCAAAACCTTAACAACTGAATAGAAATAAGACCCACATCATTTCTTACCCAAGTAACTTTAAAAGGGGCACAAGGACAGGTGGCAATCTCCGCTACTTCATTAAAGGACACATGGCAATCTTCGCTTTACTTATCTGGGGTTACGTGGTGGTCTTTGTTACTTTTAGCTATCCTTTTAGAAACTTGTGGAAGGTGACACATGGTAGTCTCCACTTTACTCTATTTATACCATAGAAACAATTGGGTCTCTTTTCATATTTACATAGATAGTGACACCCGGTGGCTTCTGCTTGCTTCAAAAACAATAATTAAGACCCACCACAATCTTTGTTATATCAGTGAAGCAAAATGAAGATAATTCAGATCTTGACATGTGGTGGCTTCCACTCTCTTCTGCTGGGATATGTGGCATCTTCTGTCACTTTTAGAAAAGCAAAATTGAGACCTTTCACAATTGCCACTTGGCACTTTCTTCTTGATCCTGATACTTAGCTTTTGAAACCTTCCACTGAAAAGATATTTGGAATGCAAATGATGATATGAAACATGGATGCCAACACTTGTCATGCTTTGCTAAGTTGCTATGAGGTACATGGCAATCTCTGCTACTTTACTAAAATTATGAAAAGTGCCTCGGATGATGACACTTGGCACCTTCCACTTGACTTCGACACTTTGACAAAAATGAATCTAAAGGAAAATTAGCACCTGCACTCTGTTTCAAAATTTCACATCTCGGACCAAAGTATGTGGGAACAAAATTTTGCAGTACATAACTAAAAATCAAAATGAAACGTAGAGTAATTTTTTGAACTACACAGTTGTCTGACCAAATGTAATGCCGTTTGAAATTAATATTCCTCTAAGTCAACTATTCATACAACTTATCAAAACAACCTTGAACATACTCTATACAATATGATTGGTCATCACTGATATAAAAATTGTACTCCCTTAATATTTTTTGATCTTACTCTATACGATCAAGTGCATGCATGAATATGGCAATTTGTGTTGAGTTGTAATACTGTGATTAAAATTCTATTTGTGGTTTGAATGTGCAATTTTTTAAAAAGTTGACTACTAAAATAATAGAATTAAGTGGGAATGTGTCCTTTCTTAGTTTGAAATATTCATCCAACCATTTAGTCCTATTGTGTGCCTTGCATACTCATAAACAATTTTATCCATGAATTTGACCATAAAACTTGAAACATGTATCTCTTTCGTAACAAGCTCACAGCTTTTAAATTCTTTGCCATATTTTACATGATAAGTCACATATTTGTATTTGCTCAAACCAACTTATTCTTTTCCATTTGAACTTGTACACTCCTCTTGGATACATTTTTTCAATTTCGGTAATCCATCGTAAATGTTATAATTTCCATCCAAACATGCTTTCTTATTAAAAAATTGTCCATCTGGGCTTTCACAAAAAAGATTTGAAATAAATTCTCTAGCTGATTTTGGTGAAACTTCTATGCCACACTTCTACAAAATTTTAGTAGTATGAAAAGTACAATGAATATGGAAAAAAATATCATAGTACATTGAAAATTCAACATGTTGCCTATAACAAATGGTGCGTGTGTGATTTATTTTTACATAAAAATGTTTGGCCATCTCAAAAAGTTTTTGACTAATAGTAATTTGTGAATGTTTTTCTAAAAACTTAGAGTATAATTATGTTTGATTCATATCCAATAAATGATTCACATGTGGTTCACGATTATGAGAACCAACTCTTCTTTTCACTACATCTCTTACATTGGGTGAAACTCTTGTATTATCTTTCCAAAATTGTTAAAGTAACTCTTTCAAAATATTGACTATAGCCTTGTCCTTTAATGGAAGTCTACCAGAGAATGACCAAAACTCTTTTGTATTGTGTTCATTAAGTCTTTCACATCTTTCAATTTCTTTCATTAATGTTTTTCTATTTTATCAAGTTTTTGACTTGTTTTTGAAATCAATCATTTTTTCCCTATTTCACCACTTACTGCACAAGTTGTCATTATACATCGAGAAACATTACAATATTTATTGCATGATTTCAAGCCTACAATATGATATGCATCATGTAGATTTTCAACAATTTCACCATTTTCATTATCCATGTTAGGTGTTCTTAGTCCTAATGTGTACATTATAGGTTTCATCTTAATAAAATTCATCAACAAAACAAATAATTGACATCTTTGACTATCATACTCTAATTTATGAAAGAAATTATCCCAAATTTCTTGAGCCAATCTTCTTGAATGGAAGTCAGACATTTTTTTATGAAATGATTTCAAAATATTTTCATCAACTTCAATTAAGTACTTATCTTTTATATGCATAATTCTTGGAGGTGTTGTTATTTCTAGAATCCATTCAGAGGGTGTTTTAAAATCATTATATGTTTCCACAAAATTTTCTTTAAATGTGTTTATTTCTTCATTGTGTTTCCATGATTTTTTTTTCAATGTTAATTTCATCATTATTTGAGTCCATTAGATTTTCTTCATTGTTTGTGGGTAAAGTATCATGCATAGGCTCTTCATCAACATAATCAAAAACATTAAACTTTGAATGTGATTTTTTAACATTATCTAATTTTCTATTCTTAGTTTCCTCATAATTAAATTCATTATTGTGAATTTTATCATAATTCTTTTCATTATTATAAATTTCATCATTATTTAATTGATTATTGTTAATTACCTCATTATCTAAGGCATTTGGCTCATCAGGGTTAGTGTTTGTACCTTATCTGAAACGAATTGCTTGCATTCATACCTTATTTTTTCTCTCAACTCTTCTAATTGATTTGATGTTTTGTTATTCAACTTCTTCCTCCTCCTTGAAAGCAAAATGAAGCCCATTTTGACAAAAGAAACCAATAAAGTACTTCAAATTTGGGGTCCAAAAAAATGCAACCAAGAAAGTATGTAAGGTATGCAGGGAATGTTTGTGGGGACAATAATCTTAAGTTTTTGTTTTTATTTCAAGGAACACATACATTTTATATTAATGTGTACGTGTTATAGGAATTCATACATGTTATAAGAATGCGTACGTATTCTTTAAAATATAGGCGTATACTATACAATAAGTAAAGAGGCTCATATTCAACTATTTTTTCCATTATAATACTATAATATGATTCAATAACACTCAATAAAACTATATTGTGATGCATAAATCCCTAATATGATGTAATAAGACTATCAAATGTTGCAATAATGCTATCATATCATGTAATAAGGCTCAATATGATGTAATAAGACTATCATAAGATGTAATAAGACTATCATGCAAAGTAATAAGACTATCATGCGATGCAATAAAACTATCATACATAATAAATCTCTAATATGATGTATTTAGGCTATCATATGATGCAATTAACCTATAATATGATGTAATTAGGCTAGCATATGATGCAATAAGGCTCAATATGATGTAATTAGGCTATCATATAATGCAATAAGGCTCAATATGATGCATAAATATCTAATATGATGCAGAAATCTCCAATACATTATGGAATAATACTCTTGATAAGACTATGAAGCAATAAGACTAATGAATGATGCAATAAGGCTCAATATGTAATACAAAATGAGATAATTTTTCCCAAAATCCCATCATAGGTCCTTACAAAACCAGGTGAATAACATAGTCATAAATTATCACTAATCACATTCATGAATTTATGTATTTGTGATGAAATCAAGGAACTTAAGGGTTATGTTTTTATAAAATTAGGATTTAGGGCTAGGGGTTTAGTGTAATGGGTTTGTATGTGTGCATATTTCATAAAATTAGGGTTCAAGGGAACTACATACATGTTCAAGTGAGAAAATTAGGGTTTATAATTAACATGTCACAAAATGTGACTTAATTTATCCCTTTTAATCATACTATAGACTCTAATTTAGGTTCAATGGGTTGAAATTGGCCAAATTTGCATTTGAATATGCATTTTTGATTAAATTAGGGTCAGTTAAGTCAAACATGTTACATCAAAATTAGATAATTGATTGGGCCATAAATTTGGTTTAGGGGTTCAACTTTGCCCAAATCACATCCCTAATTGAACCAATCAACTAATTGGTTCGATTCATGATAGATATAATAAAACTTAATTTTGACCTAAATCATATATATCATGATCTTATAGTTATGTCAAGAATGGGTTCAAATTGGCCTCCCATGCCTCCTCGATTGAATTTCCCTTATAATTGAACCTTGTTATGCCATGTGTATACCTCATATACCCAAACGTGTGTTAAAAATATCATAGATGCATCAATTCTTAGAATTTTTAGTGTTGATAATGCCTTGGGCAGCCAAATTCAATTACATATCACCATGTGTACCTCATACGTGCTCAAAAGTGTCAACATTGTTAGAGGTATCAAGTCCTAGAAGCTTTAAAGAGCTAGATATCATATCCCTATGAGGCTCGATCCAATTATATTATATATATATATATATATATATATATATATATATATATATATATATATATATATATATATATATATATATATATATATATATATATATATATATGCATGTTTGTATTTTGTACACATATATTTGTGTTATAGATCTAACTCTCACTTATCCTAAAAGCATCAAATTTTTCAAAGCCTCAGGATGCCCAATCCAATCAAAGATTTCCATATACATGTGTAGGTTTATTACACTTGGAGAAGTGTTATAGTTGTCATATATGCACATCTTTGATACTTAGACATGTTTCATCATCGAGCCAACCAATCCAACAAAGTCCTATTCACAAAATTATCATACACACATAAAAGCCAATAATATTTAAATATTGACATTGATCCAATCAACTTATGTCTAGTAAATAAATCACATATATGGTATGAGCCTGTGACTTATCATTACTATATGAAAGTTATCATATAGAGACCTTTAAGGTCCCATCTAAATTTCAAGAATGCATTGAATTTTATCAGTTTTATACATGTATACATATTCAAATTATTTATATCCCTTTACCTTGAATTACCTCTAGAGATCCCAAAACTTACATTCATATTAAGTCCTACATGTAGGAGAGAACACAATTTAGCAATGGATGAGCCTCAAACTCAAATCCCAAGCCAAAGAAAGAATTTTGAGATATGTACTACTTTATTGGAATCCACATCATAAGGTTTAAGCTCATTACAATGAAATATAAATAAGATGATTGAAGATATATGTACAAAATATATATAATCTTGAAACCTTCGGTGAGGGGGTGCACACTGGTATTCAATTCTAATCAACCATCTATATGAGGTGAGTAATTCATCATTCACATGAATAATTATTGGGTCTCTCTGCTCAACATCATCCTTGAGGGGAAGTAACTCTTAGATTTAGGGGACACCAGACCACATGTTTAATGTATCTTTAATAAGTTCAATAGAGTTTGATCTAGGATAACTTATACATATGTCATACTTGGTCAATGTCAGGTGTACGCCATCCCTTAATGGTTTTGAACAAAGTCCCTATTGAAAATAGATATTTTCTACGTTGTGCATTCATCACTAGGAACACCATCTTAAAATGGCATCTTAATAAATTACCACATCATCACTAATGGATACATGTGACCATTTCAAGTTTATTGATCTCAAAACCACATCTTATACAAAACAAAATTCATACCCAACTTGACCAACATATTTAATAATTTAGCATGTAAAAATATATTGTAGGTCTATCAACCTACTTTCGTATCTTACTATCCCAATTACATAGTAAGGTATAAAAATCTATGGTATTGATAAGCATCAAGTGTTGTCTAGATTTTTTTTGAGCTTGCTTGAAATTATTACATCGATGGTGTGCCTAAGACTAGTCCCATGTCAAAGACACACTCTTCAAATGACATGGGAATAGATGGAGTGGTTAATGGTTATCCCATGTGTGATGGAGGGGTATATGAAGGATGTGCATAGAATGGAGGATTAACCATATTTTCATAAGAGATCTTAATTTTAGGCAAAATTTGAATAATGTATTTGAATACATTAGGGGAATCAAGTGAATAAGTGTAACAATATAAGACTCTTTTTAGACATTCAATTGGGACCTCAAAATACACCTATTGAATTAGATGCACTAAGTGACCTTAGAGGAAACTTAAGTGACTTTGTTCAACATAATTTAGGAATGTTTTTCAAACAATCAAAGGCATGATTCATAGGTATTAAGCTCCATTAGATAGCATTATTGAAATAGATATCAAAGAGATGCACTATTACACCAAGGGCTCAATTCTTATTTCTACTTGCACAATATTATCTATACTACATAGTCCAATTCAATGGGTTTTCCACTTAACAAATTAGTTCAAAATTTATAAATAAAAAGGCTTGGTCAAAGATATCAAAGAAACAACAAAAGGGTAAGATATAATTTTAGGTAAATAGGATAATATCAATAAGATACACAAAATTTAAGGGGAAGTAGGATTTTAGGCAAGTAAGGTGGTAAGCTATATCCTTGCCCTACTAGGGGAAAGATCTCAATAGCTGTGCATGTTTCAATTGTCAAACAAGGCTTTTGTTAACATGTGTTCTATTTAAAAAACATATTGGTGTTTATATTTATATATTAAAGTACACCAAAAGCTGAACATGTAATATCTAATACTTGTTCAACATTTATTATATAAAATTAAAAGTAACCAATCACATCTTGACAAGATTCAAGTATTGGTACTCTAATACACAATGATTGGTACACTAAAGGTTAAGTTTTGATCATAGGTTTAAAAAATGCATTTTATGACCTCTTGTAATAAAATTAGTTATATTATCAAATATATAATGTGTTAGACCTTGAAACCTTAGTTATAAGTAGTTAAGATGACATATTGAAATGGGTAAAATTTTCAAAGTCTAATGCGATGTTATAGTACCTTAATTCACTATCCAGAGCTAATGGGACCTTTCCCCTATAAGAAACATGAAATTTAACATTTCCCCTATAAGGTTGCATGGCTAATGGGACATTTCCCCTAAAATTTATTTGTTTTGTTTTATGTCTAAGAAATGTGTATGTGTTGTATAGTGCATTATATAGCATGTACGCATTATGGAATGCATATTGTTCCATAGTGTGTACACATTATTTAAATTCAAATTTAAAAATGCCCTTTTAGGCTCAAAAATGGCTTGGATTTTTGAGCCTATGGCTTGGGACTGTGCATCTCTAGCCAAGACCAAGAATTTTAGGAAAAACCAACAAATTTTAACTTCAATCTCTAAATATGCTATAGATTTCAACATAAAAATTTGAAAGTTTATTACCATTATGATGAGAACATTTTCCTCTTTCTAAATGTATGATTTTTATAAATTTTGGACTATTTTAAGCGTTCAAACTATATTTATTTATAACAACACATTTTTAGGCCACTACATGCCTCACCCATACATGCCTCTTCATGGATTTATAATTTAGTTTTCATTTATCCAACTGGAAAAAAAATATATGGTAACAAACTAGGCCTAATTCTACACATATTCAAAACAAATTGTTTTGTTTTGAGGTAGTTAGGGTGGGTCACATGGATGGCTATCTCATTTTCTGTTAGTTTTTAGGATATACTAAATTGGAAAATTAAAAAATATATTTATATTCATCAAAAAAATATTAAAAAAATGTGTAACACACTACAAGATCTAATCTAGAAATTCACCAAAGGGTTTCTAACAATATTTAATGATGCTCAAAAAATGGTGGGTTGCACAGAATGGTACAATTCAATTTTTATTAAAAAATAGGATGTCTTATTCAAATTTTATATATTTAATCTATTTATACTTAACCATTTTTAAAAAAAAAATAGGTTTTTATAAACTAGACTTGAAATGCTACAATTTATGTTTTTATATCATCTTTAAATTTTGAGTGAAGCCATCTCTAATTATCTACAAAATTTCATATTTTTAAAATTTCAAAAAAATCATGTCCACGAGTAGGACCTTTTTTGTCCCCCAAGTTGGTGCACTTACCCTATAATATATTACAAAATTTGGGTCCAACATCACCCTAGACTAAACCGATAATCCATATTAGATTATGCTGGAGTCTCCTCAGATAATAAAAATTTGAGGCCTACTTACTGCACTTGGAACTTGAGCTTCTCCCACTAGTTGAAGGCTATATGAAGATTGGAAGTAACAACTTCCACTTCACCTCTCAATATTTTCGTCTCCTTGGGTTGATCCAAAAAATTGTTTACTTAAGTTGTCAAAATCTCAAGCTGAGAAGTTGTAGCTTTCTAAGCATCCTTGAGGAATAATGGGAATAACAAGAGGTCCATGAACATATCTAATTTATTAATGGTCTCACCAATAATGGGAATACCATTCACAATCACTGGTTCATTCTTCAAAATTGTTTGGAAAAGGCCCAAAGTCCTAAGTCAAGCTGCTTTAGCCATATCTAATCAGTGCTTAAGTTTTTTAATTTTTTCTTCGAGCTTGTGTCTTATTTCATGATCTTCTTTGTATAGCTAGATGACCTCCTGTTGTTTATAGTGAAGTTGGCCCACATCATGGTTCTTGATAATTTTTTTCCTAGAAACCTCTAGGGCAAACATTGTAAGGGTTGAACTTGCTTATACTATAGAGTAATTTAGGGGATTTACCCAAAATGTGTCCAACACATCTACCACTTTGGGGTTTATATTAGTTTTGGCATTTGAAAGCTCAAAATGGCCTTAATTATGTATAATTCCATCATAAAAGACATCTCACATTGATTTTATTATGCAAACTCATGTTTGGGGAAATAATTGCATAAATATAGTTAATTGTCTTGTGTATCCTACTAGCATAGTGCATGAATGGGAAGAGCTTGATTGGCATGCTATTGTTGCATTGTCTCATGCATAGGTTCCTTGACCTTTTGAGGGTTGCACTCTAGATCTGTTGTGTCTCATTTTTATGGACTATATAAATTATTTTAGATTAATAAACATTTATTATGGTTGTTTTACTTTGCGTAAATTCCATGTGTCTAAAGGTAATTATTATGCAATTATATTTTCGTAAATTAGAAAATAGATTATAATATTATTGAGATGATTATAATGTTTTATTTTGGCTATTTTTTTGAGGCACTAACCTATTGACATTGGGATTGAGTGTGAATGAATGCAGGTACTCATCGAAGATGAGAACATGGTTGAGGTAGAGATGTTTTAGCCACTTGACAAGAACTATTAGGATGATTAACCTTGATGCACTCATACACTCACATAGTCTCATATTGCATTATTTTGAATTGTTTAATATGCATTATTGTGTAGATGATAAATGTGATGGATGGTTAGATACTTAAAAAATATTATGTTTTAATTGTGATTGTAAATTACTTTCAAATGTTCAATTTAGTCATGAATATTAATCTTTATGCTTTATATTTTAAATGGTATAACTATGTTTTGAAATGATGTATTTTATTAAATTGATGTATGGTTATATATTATTTAATCATAAATAATTAATAAACATTTCTTATTTATTTAAATATGGATGACCATATCTAAATTAAACTTACTACAATTATAAATTTAAATTGCAATATATATATATATATATATATATATATATATATATATATATAGTTTAATCATAAATAATTAATACACATTTCTTATTTATTTAAATACAGACGACCATATCTAAATTAAACTTGCTAAAATTATAAATTTAAATTACAATAATTATATATATTATGTTAATATTATTTTAAATACTTTTTGTATGATTTAAGTGGATATTTTATTTCAAAAATAAATAAACTATATTAATAATACATATTATAATTAGAAATCTAATTAAAAGAAATAAATGAATTATAATATTGTCATGCATCGACATGTAATAAGCTTATTAAATTCTATTTATAGAGGTTTTTCTCTCATGCAAACTTGAAAAAGATTCCATTAATAAAATAAAAATGAAAAAAGCTAAAATTAATTTTAAAAATACCATCACATTTTTTGCAACTGCAGGAAGAAAAATAGTGATAACTTTGTCATTATTCGACAAAATTTAAAACCATAAACTATTCTGAAAAGCTAGAAAAGAGGGGAACAAAACTCAAAAATTCTTTGAATATATTCGTAATAGTTAGTGAGTAGTTCAGTAAAGGAGGACATGGTTTTATTTTTTAAACAACGACAGAGAGGAGGATCAACAATAGCAGTAAAAAAATTGACCTTTTGGCAAGAACATATCCCTAGGTATTATCTTTGTTTTTATTTTCATGATTTAAGATTGCATATAACAATTTAAAAAAAACAATTCTCCTTGAATTGTTAAAATTGAGAGACATTATTGAATGGAAAGAATTTAATATTTATTTTTAATTTTAAAAAAAAACCCCTTTTAACAACGATATATGTATATTAAAAGACCATAACCAGACTATAGACATTACTATAAATTTCATAAATGAATGAATGATGTTCTTTTTATTGTATTATAAAGGTGTGTTTTCATGATTGTTGCTTAGAAAAAGGGGAAATTACAATCAGTTTATAGATGAAATGGGTTGATATTTTCTTTTATGTTTTTATTTTTTTATATATTTATTTCTTTGAGAAAGTAGTAGATGTTATCTAGGAATGTGATTGAGTTACTTTTAGGCTAGGATACTGAATGTGGATTATCAGAAATGGCTTTCTCTTTTCAAGAATTGCCTAGTTACTATGTTTTAAAGATTTAAATCTAAATGAGCTGTCATTGAAATAGATGAATATTTTATCTATATATATATATATATATATATATATATATATATATAATCTTCCACATCTTATTATGAGAAAATATGTATTTTATTATTTAAAATTGCACCTTAGACATCAAGTTGCATCAAGTGTTCCCACCTACCAGTTGTTCCAGGTAGCTAGACATTTCATGCAAGGCTAGGTTTACTTCATGTCATGAAGAGATATAGGGAAGTGCAATTGCTTCATGGTGGGGTGAAAAAGTTCCTGAGCCATTTTCCCATCTCTCGGCTCACAAGAGAACCCCTTGGTTGAGGGCGACTGGAGAGTGTATTGATTATTTTATACTTGTTGTACATGATCATTGTAACTTGTATTTGGATGTTTTATGGCATGAATGTCAATGGAATTTGTATATTATTTTATAGTGCTTTCACTTGGATTGAGCATGATATTTTGAAATATTTAATGACTTTTATTGATTCATATTTATGAGATTTATCTTTTTCATATAATATTGTAAGTGAGTAGATTAATTACATCATTTTACTTTTGATTATTTGTAATGTAATTTAAATATATTATTTACTTTATTTAATTTGGTGATGGTTTGAGTTTATTTACATTTTGGTATCAAAACTCTAGGTTGAACACTAGGGCCTCTTTTTGAGACTGTTATGCTAAGTTGTCAACTTGATGTAGATTATTCATCATGAATACTAGAAACACTGTTCATTGGTGAAGGATTAGGAAGTGGTCAAAATGGAGGAAATTATGGAGGTGATAAAAATAATCAAGATGAAATATTGGACCATATTCTTTCTCTCTTGACTCAACATGATACTAGAATGACTGCCCTTGAGCAAGAAATCAGAGGGAATCCTAGAGGGCAGAATGTTAATGAGAACACAAGAGGTGCCAATGCAAATGAGAATTTGAGGATATAATTTTAATTTCCTAAGGTTGGGGTTAATGCTAACAATCAAGTAAGGATTAGAAAGGAGTTAGGAAAGGACCTCAAGAAGGTATCACCACCTAAATTTAATGGAAAGACAATTGGAGATGGAGCTGAAGCATGGATCATAGAAATGGAGAAACACTTTGGGCTCCAAAACTTTTCAAATCACATGAAGGCAATGTGGGGATCATATCAGTTGATTGGTGAAGTATCAACATGGTGAGATAATGAAAGGGTAGATAATAAGTTGTTATCTAGTGAAATAATTTGGGAGATTTTCGTATAAATTTTTCAAAAAAATGTTTACCGTAACTCTTCTTCGATCAGAAGATGATAGAGTTTCATAATTTGGTTCAAAGAGGTATCTTCCTAAGAGGTTTTTCATCCTCCAAAGGATAAGATGAACTAATTTCAATCTCTAGAACCACAAGGGTTTCAATCAGAGAAATAAAATAAACTCAACATACCAAATGAGCCCTCAATTCCCCTTTTTATAAGCTTTTTAGGGAACTTTCTAGAAACTCCTTTTTAAAATCACTTTATTACTTTATTAAACCTTTTAACTCAAAAAAGTGATTTATTTTATTTTTAAAACATTTCTAGTACTGAAAGTCACATTTAATTGTCTCATCATTTAAATCTTTTCATTCTCTTTCTAACAAGCAATAATACTAAGGCACCTAAATAATTATTTTAATTAAAATCACAACCTTAGTAAAATTAATTAAATGTATCTCAATATTACACCTAATTAGAAAAAATGGTTTAAATGCATCAGGATCAAAAAATTATTGCACATGAGTGATCTCGATGATGAAAGATGATAAACAGACCTGATTAGGTGACTTACTAAAAATAGATTATCCCTCCAAGAATATTAGAGCACAAACTAGAAGCCATAAATAACATCTAAAAGCATTATATGACTCCTCTAAACCTCATGAGTTAATTGGTAACATCAATTTACCTCTCTAAACATGCTTACATAAACCTAAAAAGTCAGTGTCAATAACAATGTAAGAGAACCCAAAAAAGTGGACATGACAATAGTTGAAGGATTTTTGCAATGGAATAGAAGAGAACCAAGACTATACATATAGAAATAATCATTATAGACTTAAAACCAATAATAGAGTAGGTTAATAAATCATTTAAATGAGGAGATAAGCTTTTTTTTTGCAGGGCTGATGGTGTAATTTAATTATGTATGCAGAGGTCTATGTGTAATTTTAAAGATATATGAATATAAAAAGAGATTTTATTATGATATTGATTCATTATGATACTTATGATAATTAAAATGATTTTGTTTTATTTTCCTCCAATCTTATTTCATATTTTTATGATTATTTTTCAATTCGTATAGGTCTGAAACCTAGAATACATATTTTCTACAATCCAAAGATAAGGTTTGCAGTCATAAAAGTGGGATTTTATTAGATTTTAAGATTTTTCAAGGTCAAGTTTCAAGTGTCAGAGAAATTTGGATGTGTAATAACTCTTTCCAAATCTCCAGTTTCTAATAAAGGTCTCAAACCTTAATTTTTTTCTTAAATTTAAGCCTTCAGCTTGTTATAGTGAGGAAAACCCTAAAACTAGGTTTTGAGAGACAAAAACCCTTATACCTCCAAAAATAACAAGTAAAAAATATTGAAACTTGGTAGAATGATGTGTTATCATGATATTTAAATGATTAAAAAGTTATTGAGGGTTTTGATCTTCTATATAGAGAGTTATTGCAGAAACCTAGTTTGTAGGCCTAGTTGTAAGGCCTAGAAACCTTGTCTTGGTATTTTCTTATAATTTTAAGGTTGGGAAAATGGATAATCCACTAGAATGAGGCAATAAATCATATATAATTTTTTTTTAAAGGATATGAAATATATTTTAAGCTTTTTTAAGTGTAAATTATCTCTTAGTAAGGTAGTAAACTAGATTAAGAAGGATACAAGCTAATAAAAAAGAAGACAAGCTATTGAAGATTTTAGATCTTAAAGACATCCATTATAGTATTAGTGGTATCATAGGTATATTATGTTGTCTCAAATTGAAACCATCATAGTATTTTATTGACAAGCTATGAAATAAGATTGTAAAGATGATAAATAGAGTAAGAGCTAGAGGAGGTTAGAGAAGAATGGATCATGTTATGACTGGCCCTTACCATTTTTCTAGGTTCCTTGATTCCCATCATTAGTTTAATCTTGAGGTTAGTGTTACCCTTATTATAAATTATTTTGATCCTGCTCCTCCCATAGTGGAACCTGTGTCAAAACAAGTTATTATTTCTTCTTCCACTATTGGTGATCCTAGTCTTACTTCTTTCACTAGTTCTTTTCCTATTAAGACTAGCTCTATCCCTTCTCCATAATTTCCTCCTCTTGGTGATGGTTTGATTCATTTACCTAAGATGGATCCTTTTCCCACAAAATGGGGTGATGAGTCATCTCCCTCTTCTTCCACACTTATTATGCCTTCTCTTGTGGGCATTCCTCCTAAGCACACTCATAAGCATATCTTTTGCTTTTATGGGATAGATACTCATTATTCTACCCATTGTCATAAGTTATGATAATATATTGATACCTTGCATCCTTCTTCCCCATCCATAAACACTACCATACCTCCTCCCAAGATTCTTCCTAACTATATACCTAACTATGGTGATAGGTATTGTATATGGCACCAATATGACACACATCAAACTAATCATTGTCATATCCTTTAGTAGCATCTTAATGATCATCTTATAGTTATCCCTTGACGAGATACTATTCCTCATATAGGTCATTCTCACAAGAAGGTTCCCCTTTCTTCTCCCATAATTACACCTCATGTGGTTCCTTCTCCACCCATGGACCCTCCTTCACGTATGGATCCTTCTCCACTGGTGAATCCTTCTTCTCCCATAGATCACGTTCCCATACATTATTATGATCATCCTTTGCCTGATTTATTTCCTCAACATGATCTAATGAGTATTCCTACTTTTTCAATTGAGGAGATTAGAAAATTAGTATTTGCCCAATATTCCACAAAGATTGATGACACATTATCATTAGTTCATATCTAGCTTCATAGAGATTTATCTCATGACTTGGATAATGTGTGTGGATAGATTTACCATTACTTATGAGAACATGCATGGTATTTTTAAATTTATATTTGGATTGGTTGTGTCAAAGGATATAATTAGATATAGAAAAAGAAATAAAAATGGATCACATGTCAAAGGATAAGATAAGAAAGAAATAAATTTACCTTGTTCCCTTTAGTTATTTTCTCCTTTTACCATGTGATCAGTTATTAAATATTATTTCTCATTACTATTTCCTTTTAATGGTACACATTTGGATCCCCCTTTTCCTTTCTTCCTTTTTTTGTAAACTAATCATATGCACAATTAATATTTGAGATCACATATTTGTTTATTGTCAAGCCTAAGTGTCTTAGTCAGTCTTTTGTCTTTGGTTAGTTAGCATAATTTAGCCTTAGCATACAACTCATTCATGTGTATTTATATCTCTCTCATTCTTGGTCATTCCAAGTCCATATGGAGGAGGAATCTTAAAAAAAGCCTTTAAAAAAAGAAGTTAAAATCTAAATTATTTAAACAAAAGGCAATGATATCAAAAGGTGAAAATATGAAATATTCTTAAAAGTATAATCACATTAAAATACGTGATTCAGGTACATCTCCTATCTTCAATCGAAGATCAAACTCTATAGTCAACTTCACATAGAGCCAAAGTCCTTTGGGGTGCAGTAGGCTAGTAGATTGGAATAGGGGAATTCAAAAAATCTTTGAGTGGTACCTACTTTCTCACACAAGTACAAAATATTTTTTGTAGACCAATGGCTCTATAAGGGGTCTTGAGGAGTGTGAAACACGTCATGGAGAGGCAGGTCTATTTTACTTTTCATTGTACCAATATACCTTCATGAGCTGATCTTTATAGCACACTTATCTTCCTACAAAGCTTTCTATCTATAGGGAATATGTTTCCTTTATATATAGATGACCACTAGTCACTTAGTGTATTCTCATGTTCTTAGTATGCCTCTTATATCCTAAGGTATTCTCTTAATACACCTAAGTCTTTGATTTTTACACTCCCTTTTTCATTCCCTTTCTTCATATTTCTCTTGACAAATATTGAATTGCTTTTTGATCACAACCCTTAGGTTTTTCTTTTGTGAGTTGTAGCATAAGATCGGGAATAAGACCTGGTAGTTCCTCACAAAATTACCATCCCTTTTGCATTTTAATTCAATATTATTATTCTACTTGCCAATGCTATTTTGGCATCCTTTTGGGTTTTTCATTTATAAATTTTTTATCTTATTACCCTTATTCCCCATGTACTTGGTTTTTCATGCTTATTCCACCCTATATGGTGTTCCTTTTGTTGAGTTGTAGTGTAAGACCATGGATAGGACCTGACCTTCCTCACCAAGTTTTCCAACAATCAAGTCACCATCAAATTACATGTGTCAAGTTTGAGATAAGATTTGATTGATTATGAAGTTACACGTCATTTGACATGCTTCCCATCTTGAACTAGTATGTTTTATGCTTACTTCATTTTTATTTCACCTTTTATTTTCTTATTTTCCAAGTGTATGTAAGATTTCAACCATTTATTGAATTTTGTCATACTTCCCAACTTGAAATAGTGTGACAAATTTAAGATCAAATTTTCATTGACTTTTCATTTGTTTTTCTTACCTTGTGTGACCTTCTACATACCTTCCATTTTATTACTTTGTTTTTCATACTTTTTAACATGATATACTATGATTTTACTTGTTTTAATTCAGTGCAAAAATATTTCATCTTTGGTCTGAAAACATATCCCCTTTTTACCATCTTGTTTTCCATTTATCGGTTCTTTTTACTTAGTCATTTCTCATGTTATTACACATTTTATAGCTTGAATTAGTGTGTAGTTCATTTTTGATTGATTATATTTTTCCAAGTCTTTTTGCCTATTTCTTTTTAACCATGCATGTGTCTCTCATAATGCTATAAAATAAACCACATCACATATATTTTCTATAGCATATATAACAAAGCTAAATACATGTGCTAGAAACAAATATATCCAAAGCATCCATATACACAACCAAGATAAGGATAATAACAAACATAGTGACCACACACACACACACACACACACACACACACACACGCACACACACACACACACACACACACACACACACACACACACACACACACACACACACACACACACACACACACACACACACATCTCAAGAGTTGGATACAACATATACAACCATAAGCAATGCTCCAGCTCTAAGGTTGGGCTCCATCCTATATATCTTGTGGCCTAGCCATGCTACCTACTGAGGCCATGGTCTAACTCCTTTAAGTACACTATAGTGAAGTAGTATGATATCTCAATCCCTCTATCTATCCCTACAAACATGTTATCTACACATGTGTCTGTACCAACTTGGTTTGAGTGATTTCATGTGCCTGTGTTAACTAGGTTTGCATCGTTATATATGCCTATGTCATCTATGTCACTATCTCTATATGCATAAATCTCTCATTGACTAAGGCTTGTCAGGTTTGCCTATCTGTTGAACCCATCTCTATTGGTGTTTATGCCCTCTCTCTACATTTGTATTTGTCTGGTAGCCTCTCCCACTAGTCTAAACCAACTCACTTGAGTTGGGGTAGGTGGTACACTTAGATCCTCTAGTTTTATGGGGTTGTATGGCTATAGAATCTCATCTAGGATTTCATGGAGCACTCCCCTAATCAAGGACCATAATCTCTCCTCCTCATCCTTAGGTATGCCTACATAATCACACTAGATGGATATTAAATCACTGTCATATATCACCATATCTATCTATCTTTCTTTCAATTCAAAGCTTAAGCAAAAAATTAATCATATTTTTATTACCTATCTATGTCTCAACTAATATGGTATCATCATCCACACGACCATCTAACATAGTCTCCCCATCTATGTGACCTCCTATTACCTCCTCTATAGGTCACCTCCTCAGATCAAACTTGGCTATCATGGCTCATTTCTATCTCATCTTGCACCTAAGTGGTCTCTCACTCATTTTTGTCTCCTCTAGCTCCTTTGCTAACTCACCAAAGATGATGATGGTATTTTCTCTCTCCTCCCACCTCCATCGATGTCATGTCCTTAATGGCCATAGATCATCTCTCTATAGAGTTGGTGGTGGTATATCTAGTATCATTGCCTTGCCTCTTCCTCTTGCTTTGTCCCTCATCGTGCCTCACTAATATATGGTTACTCTCAGTGTAGCCAGAGTGTTGGCTTTACTATTAATAGTCTAAATCTCATTTTTCCTCATAACACCCTCAAGTTCCAAGTCCACTACTTAGGCATGAGTATCAGTGTCACTAGATGAGGTATATCCATTTATCATGGCACCCATGCCACTAAATGTGGCTCTCTCCACCATGCATAGTGTCCTATCACCTTTCTCCTCTTTGGTATTAGTCCAACTATGTGTCAGCTCTCCTAAGTAGTCTCTAGCTGCTCATATGGTCACCATACTATGTTGGTACATCTCATCATATATAGTTTTGATATGTGGGGCATGACCTACACTAACTAGTCCTCTCTCCATCTCCTCACTTGAGGTGACCTATCATCAACCACATGGGGCAACATAGCTAGTTAATACATAGGAAATCTCTCATATATCTATGCTATCAATAGTATGATTGATGTCATAGCCTTCTACCCTCTAACCATCATCTCATATAGATCATGCATGAGTTAGACCTAGATGGCAGAGCCTAAATCATATAGTACTCCCTCCTCTAGCATCATCCTACATAAAACTATCACATATAGTGGTACGTTGTCATCTAACTTGTGATAGAGCACCCATTGTGTCACAAGGCCTATCACCACCTTCTAAAGATATATAATCTATGATATATAGACATCATCCATGCTCACTCTCCACCTTGATAATATTATCTCTGATCTTATAGCTTATATGGATAAGGATCTCCTCTCCTCTTTGCTATCTTTTATCCCTGTGGTCACTAGTGCTCCTATCATAGGTACCCTGAGGATGGCATGGACATCCTTTAGTGTGATAGCCACCTCTATCACATCCCCATCCACATCCCATCTGAAGGTGTTAGTCAATCATTTCCAATAACCAAGGAACATGACTAATAGGTCTACATTCAGGGGTATCTTACACATATATGTTATACCTCATAAACCTATAGATATCAGTCTATCCCTATCTCCATCTATCAATCTTTCCAACAATTTTGGTAGCCAAGAGACATCCAACAATCTCTAGAACCATCATCTTCTGTATAATCAAGAAACAAAAAATGATGTATTAGTTCGTCCATGTCATGTATAATCATAATACATTATTTATACATTCTATTTTTTTATCATAAATAAGTATAATTTACTCATTTTTATCTATTTTAACCTATTTTGGTTCCCTTTCCCTTCTTTAGTCATTTTGTACCATTTTAGCTCTCTTTCAGCTTTTTACATGCTTTCTATAGTTCCCTTGTCAACTTAGTTTGACCAAAAAATTTCCTAGTTTTTATCCTACTTTTCTCCACATTTCTTATTTTCCTTCTTATCCTCCTTTTTCTAGTGTTAATTTTCCATGTTTGCCCTTATAAACCAGTCAGATACCCCGCACTAGGTTTTTGGTTCCAAAATGTACTAGGTTGACTTATACCCTCTAGGTTGACCACATGGATTTTAGCATGATTTACTTTACTAGGTCAACATGGTTGACCTAGTAGGTTTAGTGTGCTGACCTAGCACATTTTACCAAAAACTTACCTTTTATGGATTTTGCCCTAATTTCTTCCAACCTATTTTTTTTTTCTTATTTCCCTCCCTTAGAATATAATTTTGTTCATTTTTATCATATATACATGCTTAAAATTAAATTTTATCAAATAATTTTAATGCATTAAAAAATTCAAAATCTGGTTTGAGATTCTTCGATGTATACTTGTAGTTCACCTGCTCTCACTCCTAGAGTTCCCTCTCATCTAGCATGTCGTTTCCTCACCATTCTAGCTTGTTTTCTCTCTAGAGCTCTTTCTATCTTCTCTTACAATGCAAAATAACAAAATGAGTCCTCTTTTTCATATTAAAAGCCATTTTTTAGCAATTCAAATTCTTCATTTATTTTCCTTTAGATTCCTTCTTTTTCTCATATCTTTATTTCTATTCATCCATTTTAAAAACCATAAAATGTGTTAGATTCATGATGACATAGAGATTAATTTCCACTATTATATGCCTATATTCCAAAAAAATTGATTTTTGGCTAATTTTGCACTAACTTTTATAGGTTCGCCTAGTGTGATTTATATTGGTCAACTTCATTTTCTTGCAGTCTTCTTTTTTATCTCTAGCACTAAGGTAAGTTAAAGGTATGTGTTTTTCAATTCTATCCTTTCATTTATCTTATTTTCTTCTTACTTCACTTTACTTTTCATCAATGTTATGTGTCATCATGTTCTATCCCAAAACATCATCTCGTGTTGTACTTATGTGACACGTGATGAGATTCGGCTAGGGCATATGTATACACATTATATTTTCATACTTTTATTGATTATTTATGCTTTGTATCTTGCAATAACCTACCGATTCTCAATATCTCTAAGTACATACCTTAAGGGGTGCACCAAGAAAGGGATGGGTAGACATTTGGTGCTTTGTAAGATTGTTGTTCCTTTTGCCACTTGATATCTACACTCTTTCCTCCTAAAACCTTGAACCCTCAGCTTATTTCTCTCTTTCTTATCTATTCCCACCATTTATCATGCTTTATCCCTCATTTCTTACCTTGTTTCCCTTTTGACCTGTTTAGTAATCTAGGTCGACCTAGCTTATTCTGGGGATACTTTGCCTTTTCTTATTGTTTTGCATCCTAGCCAACCTAACACAAAATTTAAGCATTAGCTCGATAATGTGTTATGTCAACCCAATCAACCTAGCACAATTTACATGTCCAAATGTCTTTAGGGTGAGATACTACTATATATACAAGGGCATTCCTTACCATTTCATAAGAGATTTGAATTAAGCAAAGAAGTTTGAACAAACATCTACTTATTGACCATTCTACTTTAGGAATAAAGCTTTAGGGTTCAATACTTTTCTTTAGAGCTCTGATCTTATCTTGTGGAGAAGTCTCTTAGGTAGTTCATGTATCATAGATCTAATTTATCTTGGTTGTCCTTACAAGCCACAATAATCTATTATGAAGCACCATTGGCCAAAAGGGAGGTTGAGACTCAGTAGGTTCATCTTCAAAGGTAAGGTATATAGATAATGTGGTATTTATTATTCTCTCCCATGTATTAGGATTTCATATAGATTGACATGATATATATCCCCTATACATTTTTCATTTAGTTTTTATGTACTTGTTTTGTTCTAATCCCTAATTTGTGCCATAATCTTTGGTCAGTACTATATTAGTTTAATTTATTGTTTAATATCATAAGTGAATATAAAAACCATAGGAATATTTTAGGGTTGTTGTGCAATTGTGTTAGACTGTAGGCTTTAGAACCCTACCTAGTATGATGTGTTATGACAGATGATACAAGTGATCCCCTAATTAGGTTTAGTGGATCCTCATAATGGTCATACTCCCACTTAGCATGTGTGTGCCCCAATCATAAGTGTAGGTCTGATCTATCTTATCTAATCTAGGATTGGTTCGTATGTACCATGTAATTTCAATTACATACAAGCACTATTATACCTAAAAACTGACTAATGGTTGTCTTATCACTACTCATGATAACTCCCTAGATGGTTGGAGTACTATAGATATTATTGACATAAACCCAAGGATGATCCTCAACCTTTGACTCCTAAAATAGAGGCATGTGCATAAAATTCTACTTTATGATTATTTGTAGTTGTTTGGGTTATGCCTTGATTGGCTAATTTTGTTGTTTTGGAGTTAGATTTGTCATTTGAAAAGGAGTTTGAGTAGTGATTTATCCAATTACTTTAATTTTTAACCGTATGTGTGTGTGTGTGTGTTTTGAATGTAAATTATTCCAATAGTAAAATAAATTAAAGACGTGAAAAGAGAGACTTATAAAAAATTTCATAATAAAAAGTCTCTCAAAAGAATCATAATAAAAATGACATATTTTTAAACCTAGCCATATTCAAAAAAGAGTTGCCAATGACATAAAAATATTTCAATTATTATTACCATGAAAATAGAATCTTGTATCCTTATTCCATTCACATGTATTATAAATAAAAATCAAACTACTAGTGAAACAATCTATTTTTTAGTGCAAGTTTGATGATATCTCTGTATGGAAAGTTGAACATAAAACAAGTGGTGATAGATATGTGCATAGCTTCTAAAATATGTAAAAAATTATCATATTTCACATGGAATCACTAATGTAATGTTCACCCATTTCAAATAGAAAATCTTTTATTTACATAAATTTATGGAAGGGTTAAGCCTATTTATATAACTGTAGACACTAGAAAACCACACACTATGATTCTAAATGTCATGTTGACCCTTAAATCACCCCTTGACCCCCCCAAGATCATTTCAAAAACAAAAGTCATGATGGCTAAATCTACCATTTTAACTTTACCTTCTCAAACAATCGATGATTGACCCTTAAGTGTCGATGGTTATCCTCGACTACTGACAGTCAACCCTTAACCACCTCAAGGGTTAACTCCAACATGAACTCTATCTTATTTTTTATTAATAGTTGTTTTAGCCATCTACACAATAAATTCATGTTGGCTAAAATTAGATAGCTTGTTGAATAACTCATTGAACTTATTATTTCACCACTCCCTTCCCTCTATATTAAGAGAGGAAGATGAGGTGAAAGATCATCAACAATCAGTATCATAACTTCTTATGCAAGAGATCATAGCTTCTTGTGCAGGTATTCTTCTAGATTTCAATGAACCAATGACCATGATAGAGATCAAAAGTGTTATTTTAACTTATCAATCAACAACCAAATTATCTTCACTCTATTGAAATTGTCTCCAAGCTCTACAACAAGATTTTCAACAAATCTCTATATTCTTTAGACCAACAAAAATAAAGTCAAGTATTTGTTTCTTATCAAGATTTATCAATTAGTTTATTTGTTTCATTCCTTGTATCACTCACTCTCCCATCCCAATTTTCTGTATTATAGTACCCTCTACCTAAACCAAACACCACTAAATACTACCCTCCATCTCACAACCAGTAGCCAACCCAAGCTCACCTTCCAGGACTTCCTATAGCCTTCCCATCCAAACTTCTTTTCCTAAACCAGACCCCATAGTAACTGTCGATGGTTTCCTAACCATTGATGGTTTGATCTTAACCATTGATGGTCACCTAACCACCAATGGTTTAACCCAACCATCGATGGTCTCTGTCTATCAATTATAATAAAAATTTGATTTGACCTATTAGACCTTGACCAAATCCCATTTTTTGAGTCTCTGACTGATCACAGAGGATCACTCAATATTTTTAACCACATTTAGTTTATTTATCATTGATATCTAATCATTTATTGCTATGATTAGTCAAAATAACTTATTTTTTATGAATCACTTCTTGTATTTGATTTCAGTATCTTCTTTTATTTATGTAATCAATTTATCTTCTATTTTCAGAACTTAATTGTTTAAAAGTGTGGATTGACAGCCTCTAAGGAATCATGTGCTTCTTGGATCTAGCTAGCTAGGCAATCCACCTTACTATCCAACTAATCAAACATTTATTTAGTGCTTTCTTATCTTTAAGTTATCCTCTCAAGACAAAGAGGAGTATCTACAACTGCTTGGATCAATGCGCACACAACATATCAAGTTCTACTAACTTTGCCCTTCTTTCACGTTTTACAAACTTCTTTTCTAAGAAAAAAAGCAAACTTTACATGAAACATTTGGACACAATTGATGGGACCCTTGAGCTTTTATTAGGTTCATAGTTATAGGACATTTATTTGCATTAGAGAAGAGTCATCCATTGCATTCTTTTCTAAAAATCAAAACGTTCTTTATTTCCTCTCTTCCTTTCCTAAACACAAATTATAGCTTCTTTTGCTTTCTTTGAAAAGAGTAAACATTGTCTTGTTTTGATTTCACTTTTGAAAACCAAAAGTATTCATTCTAGGCTTAAGATTTACATTATCATCATCTTATCTAGGTGCATCTTAGTTATTTTGTATTCATTTGAAAAGACACCAAAATTTTCTTCTAGATTAAAATTAACTTTGCATCCATTATTTTTTTGTATTAATTATCTCACATAGCTTAATTTAATTAAGTAAATTAATCATATTCTCACTTCTATCCAAACACATAAGACCAAACCACACATTCAATTAATCATCAAAATATTGACTTAAGGCCCGACTGGAATTTCATCACCTAGTGGTCACATTTTCCCAACTATCCTTCTTGGATTTCACCACCAAGGGGAGAACCAGATTAGTACACTGGTTGAATATAAATTCTAAAAAAATGATATATTTTGGCTAAGAACTTGACACCCTTACTACTATAATGCATGAAGTGAAGGGGTAGACCCTAATATGGCTTCCATGGACCAAATTCTAGTACAGATCTTGAGATCCTTTAACAACCTAAAACCATCCTTAGATATTTTCTTCTAGTACCCACTCTACTATCTCAATTTGGTCCTTCATAACTTCTTTAAAACTAATGCATAAGCATAAAGAGAGTTAATTATTTTTAGGATTTTAACACATATAAGTGTATGCATTATTTTCCTTGAGATCATTTTATTTTTGACTGCTTCTCTTTTAAGTTGTGAGATCGCTTGTATCTTCCTCTTTCCCTTATTTACATGGTTTTAACTAAGCAACAACTAAGAAACTAAGTAGATCAGGATCCACCTCCTAATCATCCATCTTTCTCTTCTCCTTCATTCATGAAGTATGTATCACATGCATAGAGTTATCCTCATCCTTTTGAAAATCTTAGTATCCCTTGGATGGTTACCCAAGGTGATACAGATTTCACCACCTTTCTAGATAAAAATATCATAACCCTCCAACATTACCTTAACACCATATCCCATCGTACCCCTACTTTGATTCTGCCTATAGACCCATGCTATAGTATACCATCCCACCTTATGGGAAACACATTTATTTCCACCATTTTTACCCAACCTATAGTCCTCCAAGAATCTTCTTCTACCAATAATCCCACCATCCAAAACCAACCCACCCAACCAACCAAAACTCATACACCTTTCACCTCAACCATCAACCCTTCCAGTATAGGAGCAACCCAACCTTTGGTAATCAATACTCCACTTACCATGGGAGTACCCTCTACTACTGTTACCACCCTTCCTATTGTTTACAACCTACTTACCTCCACTCCATTTCATATCTTGGTGGTTCCCATACCTTCTACCCTTCCACCCATTAGTACCAAGATTGATACCCATCCTCAACCTATCAACCTGACCATACCTCTCACCCAAACCATGCCAATTCTTCAACAAGTTCCTATTACACCCAATCCAACATATATTTCAAACCCATAGGTGTATATGGATCCATCCTCTGTCCAACCTCCTATGTCCACATACCCATTCATGATGTCTTCCCAACCACCCATGTCCAGACATCAATATGTGATAACCTCCTAACCTTCCACTATCTATCCTTATACAACACCTACCCAAACCTAATATGCCCTATAATTATAGGGGTGTAAAACCATAAATAAATCTTGTTAAGATGTTAATGAACAAAATGACTACTTTAGAGACATCTATTTCTGGTGCCCATAACCTCTTATCTTATGACCAAATCTATAACAAAATAATTCACCCATCCATCCACATTTAATATTATCCTCCTCAATGGGAGATCCTAGAATTTTCAAAATTTTAGAGCAAGGAAGACCCTCGACAACATCTGAGAGCATATAGATACTTTTTCTATTAGCCATTGATGAGGGGAAGTTGAAATTAAGATACAAGAATTGAAACTTCAAATCAAATGAGGCTCCCTCATCCAAACCTAACAATCAAACCAACTCTAACACCAAAAATAAAGGGACCAAAAATATGGATGTCCTTAAAACTGCCCCTCCACTACTTGTTAACTAGCCTAACTCTTCCAATTCCTCCAATCAAAACACTAGGATCCAAAACTACAATAACTAAAAAAAATTTACTTCATTAGGGGAGTCATTTTCTCTAATTGGAGAATTTATTAAAATCAAATATCATATAAATCCCACTGATCAAACCTCCATAGTAATTTGATTCCTCTCATCTTGTACTTGGTTGGTATAAATAGATTGAATTGTGTGCCATCCACCATGTCATTGGGCATGATGTTAGTAGGTGTAATACTTTCAAAAACATTGTCTAAATTTTGATTGATAAAGCTAAAACTTGTGTTGGACAATCCCAATGCACCTCCAAATCAATCACTTGACATCTTTATACAACCATTCCCCAACTATGCCCCTTCTATGAATAATGAAAATAATAAAGAAAAATCCTCTCACATCTATGAGGTCCATAACATTAGTGTGGTCCTTAGTGAACTAATTATTGAGGAAATCATTGCCCAAATCACCTTCCCCTCCCCTCTACTTATTGAGTTAGTGGAGTTACCTTTTAGTCCTTTAGAAACTGAAACAAAGGAAGCAACTATTCCCCTCTCTCTACTCGACGAGGTAGTGGAACTACCCACCTTTCCTATGGAAGTATAGTTATACTAAAATGCAATTTATACAACTTGAGCATGACATGTGACACCCAAACTATAGGTCTTTCCTACTCGCTTACACAACCCACTTAGGCATGTTTTCATTGTTTCCCAATCATCCAAAGCCTTCTAAATTTATCCCTTATTGTCTTAGATTCCCATCCCAAGCATAGATCTATCCCCTAGGATCTTGTTACCCTTAGATAATAGCACCATAGGTTGGACTATAGCCTTGTGACCTATGGTGTCTACTTTTCAATGCTATTGTCCAAGTCCACAATAGCCTCAAATGGTTAAATTTTCCCAAATCCTTATCTTCTTCCTTGTCAGCGTAATATGAATTTATCTAACCTAGTATCACTAGTTTCCCTATAAAAGACCATTCAAAGGTCATTTACAAGGGTTGACAATCATTCAATGCTACAAGCTATAAATATACTAAAATAGACTCAAGTAAATCTTCTTATTCTCTGCATACAACCAACCACTATTATTTCTAGCCTATCTAAGTTCCTGCACTAGTCATGAGTCATCTCAAGCTTACCTAAATTTGCATACACTTGTATTACATACACAAAATTGCATAATACACATTCAAATTAGAATAATTACGTTAACCTTGATCCTTCTTCATAGTATTAGTATGTAGTTAGTGTGCCCACACATAAGATGCGATCACATGTTTAGTGTATATTACACACTAACCCCTTTTTCTAGTTGGATTCGAGATCACCTATCAAGCATAAAGAAGAGATAGGACCCTTTAAGAAAAAATCAATTACACACTAAGCTTTGTGAACAACTAGGACTCAATATTTTAGGCATAGGGTCTCTCAGAATAGATGAATAGAACCCAGAAAGCTCAGACACTAAGGACTACAATGCCAAAATTTGGACTACAACACTAGACCTCCTAGTGTCCCATTTTTGGTGCTCCTATCTAGGTATAAAATAGACTTTTGGATCTTGTTTCTGATATTCTACCTAGCCTGATCAATAATTGGTATCCTCTATCTTCTCTGGCTCAGCCCAAAATCAACTAAGTTTTACTCTCTATCCCATTATTTACTATTTGTAGAAATCAATTATGGACTTCTAGATTCAAGAAATTAATTTCCCCTTAATCCAAACTCCTTTACTATTTAGGAAATTAACCCCTATAATTTCCCAAATTTAGTAAAACATTTAGTGAACCTAACTTACTTCAAATTTTTGCACAAAAACCTTAGAAACCCTAGGGCTAATTATTTTTGATTTTTTTGCATTTTTATTTTTCATTTTTCCTATATTTAAAAATAAAAAAATTATAAATTAATTGAAATATTTTCAATAATTCACTTAAATCCTAGTTTGCACATACTAGATCCTATTTGCATACAAACACTTTCAAACCACTAGGAAAAATATATTACTAATTTTAGAAATATTTTAAGATTTTTCCAAAAAAATTCAAGCTCAATTCTAAAAATTTATAACATTTTTTTTTTAAAATTATTACATTAATTTTGAAAAAAATAATTTCAAATCCTTAGTTGCATCAACTAAATCCTAGTTATTTTCAAGAATATTCCACTTATTTTCTACAAATTTTGATTGAATATTAAAATCAGAAAATCACTTCAAATTTCAAAAATTCATAATAAATTTCAAAAAAATTATTCGTCTCAAAACCCTAGTTGCATCTTCTAGGTCCCATTCAAGCAAGTAATTTCCCATAATTTTCTAAATTTTATCTTGCATACTTACCTCAGAAAATCAATTTCAAATTCAAAAGTTCATAATATTTTGCCAAAAAAAATCTAAAAAATTCCTAGTTGCATATACTAGTTCCTACTTTGCTTTTTGTGGTATTACCTTACATGTTTGGTAGCTTCGTATCATTTTTTTCACAAATTCTACACTACTATTTTAGAATTTTCCATTTATTATATCCAATACATTCAAATTTTAGCACATTACCTATTATAACTTATGGCAAAACATTCAAACACATTTCTAATTGTTTTCTTACTTTAATAATGGCTCAATATATCAGCTTTGATGAAAATGATAAAAGAGAGCTTCATTAACTCTTAACCAAACACCCAGATATGCAAGATGACATGATTAGAATCCTTCAAGAGGAAAAACAAAAGGAAACCAATGGTCAATCTTCTCAAACCAAAGAAACACCAATTGAACATGACAATATGGGGGTAAATATGTCACAACAACCTCCTATAGCAGCCCAACCTTCTTCTATGCTACCAACTATAGCTAGTACATCCTTATCTCTTGATGTGGCAGTCCTTGTGCAAGAGATTCGATCTCTTCAATCAAAGATGCAACATCTTGAGCAAGGTACCACTAGATCTACACAGGGATTGGACTCCTTCACTCTATTACATACACCTTTGGCATGACATATAGCTGCTACACCCTTACCACTTAGATTTGTATAAACTAAGCTCACTCTTTATGATGGAAAGTGTGATCTAGAGACACATTTGAGAGCCTTTCATGTAGCATGTTTGGATTATGTACCAAATGACTAGATATTAACTAAATTATTTCTGAGGAACTTCAAGAATTATGCATTACAATGGTTTTATAGTCTACTAAATCAGTTGGTTAATGTATTTAATCCTCTTGTCAACATGTTCTTAGCACATTTTAGTATCAATATCGGTGATAAGGTTTCATATGCCCAAATTGCACAACAAAAATAGACATCAAATGAGCCTCTCACTGAGTATGTTCTTAGATATAAGACCATATTGGCTAAAATGACTAGCCCTATGGTAGATCAGGAGTTACAGGACCTCTTCAAATAGAGTCTTCTTCTGGTTTTGCACAAGACAATCATGTTCAAACATTTATCTTCTTTCATTGAATTGTGTCACACTTTAAAAGAGAGAGAAATCAAACTCATTTTAATGGGAAAATTTAAGTACATAAGTGAAACAAATACAACTAATAAGAGTAAAAAAATCCCCATATAAGGTCAAATTCAATGACAATAAAGGACCAACTTAGTAGACAATTAATGCAGCTTTAGAGCCCTCATAGATAGTCACTTTATTAGCACCTCCTCAGTGACCTTTTACAAATCTACCAGTTCCTCCAATAGAGTTATATAATAATAATTAGAATGTAACATCATATCTCTTCCTCCTATAAGATAAATTGATCCAAAAAAGTCTCTTCCATGGGGATATGACCAGAATCCATTTTACGACTATCATAAGGTATCATGCCTTACTACAAACATATATATTAGTCTCAGGCATAAGATATAGGATCTAATTAATGGAAATTCAATTGATCTAGGCACTTTATTTGAGTCTCCTTTGGCCAAACCAACATAGGATAAGTCACTCAAAATATTTTCAAATCCATTTCCATAGCATGACAATCCAGAGACATAGGACACATTAGGTGTCCATCATGCATATTAGGCACATCCTCCACTAGTTATATATAGGGCACTGACAACTGATTCACATCCATTGAGCCACATGATTGGTACTTTTCATTCTAGCATTCCAGTTCAACCTTCCATCTCTTTTTTTGAGGAGGAGATTATTGAGGATGACACAGATTATCATGCACTCTTCATTAGATATTTTATTCATGGTCATCCCATTCACAATGTTCTAATTGATAATGGATCCAATGTTAATATGTGTTCTATGACACTACTACAACACTTGGGTTATATAGAGTAGGATATTACTTGAAAAAATATAATTATCAGTGGTTTTAACTGACATAGTAGACTACATTGGGTGAGATCCTCATTCCTCTACAGGTTAGTCTTACACACATGACCACCTCATTTACTATAGTTCCTAGCATGGGATTTTTTGTCATGTTACTTAGCAGACCTTAGATACAAAAACTTTGAGCAGTTCCATATACAATACATCGATGCATGACATTAATTCATTCTAATTAGGTTATCATAGTTATTGGATTTCCATATGAGTTACCACTTTTGGTTTTAGATCTAGTTTCAATTTTAGAGCCAATTTCAGTTCCATTACCAGTTTTAGTTTTGCCACTAGTTTTTTCTCTAATTCAGCATCAAACATAGATACAATATCCATCACTAGTATAGTGGGTTCATACACCTCCACATCTTCAATATTCTAGATAGATTATAGCTACAATATTCAGACCCACAGTAGTTTCATTTAGATCTCAAGAATCTACACATAGAGGACATGTTCAATGAGTTTATCCTACTTTTAGATGGGTCCCTAAGATCCCTAAAATTGCATCCCCATCTCAAAATTATAAAGGGTCCCTAGAGTCAATTTTTACTTTAGAGATTTTAGAGAATTTACAACATATACAACTTTTAGAGCCACAGTCTTAGCATTTCCATCATTCTTCATGATCATGCACAATTCCACTCTTCAATACAAGACACCATGACAAGGAGTCTCATCCAAGACTCATTGGTTAGTATCATTTCTTTCTAGTATTTATTGTACATATTTTCCTCTACTTGATTTCACATAGCTCAAATATTTTAAAATACAAAAACAATATAATATTTCAAAAATATAAAAACATGTCAATTGTATGCATCATCTATGTTTTACATTGCTAACCATTATTGTAGACTTACATTGGATTGTTTTATGCTATTATTTGTCAATTTATCTATATCACTAGGCTTCACTTGATCTTCTTTGAGTGTGTGTAGTGCATCCATATCCTTGATTACTTTACTCCACCCATTGAGGGGGCATCTTACTTCTAAATTCTAGATACATATCAATACATCTACCCACTAGGGGCATACTCTACATGACTACATCATCTAGGTTATGTCATTCTTACACTATACACTCTAGAAATCTTATTGTAGTACATTCCTTACTTGATTACATAGATATCACATCGACATCCATTAGCATATATCACACTTTTATATTTGATAACATATACATTAGTCTTGTTTTACATATCTTGTATACTCTTGCTTCTTGATTTCCATAGTTAGATGCATGTTTATATTTTCAGTACTTTCCATGCTTCTAATCTTCTCTTTGATTAGATAAATGTGTTTGCATTTTCTAGTTCCTATTTGCTTCTTGCTTGCATTTGAGGACATTTGCCAATGTCATTTTTTCTATCCATATGTGTGTGCCTTTGGACACTTGCCAATGTCCTTTATGTGTGTCTTTCTTGTGATTACGGCCCTTATGCCAATCTTTGCTTGTTCTCATTGTGTGTGTATGTGGCAGTTGAACATGATATGTGGGCCTTGTGTGCTTATTTGTCCATTTGGCCACCCTCACATGTTTCTTGCTTCTTACTTTGTATGCTTGTTGCTTGATTGCCTATCTTTGTGTGCAATGCCATGATTCCAATAATGCATTTACTTTGCTTCTTGGATGCCATGATGGACATCATGCTCCACCCCTCCATGCCACTAACATTTCAAATTATAATTTACTCTTATGCACATGTTATTACATTGTTATATCTATCTAGGCATACCCTTATGTATCTAACAATATCTCTATACAACTTTTGCTATATCTTGATATAATGTATATCAATGCTATATCAAATGTTTTCATATCTTAACACACTTACAAGGCTTCTTCTTCCGAGGGGAGTCATTGTAGATTATTAATTCCTACCCTAAAAAGAGGGGGAAATAAACAGGGGTTTTATCATAGAGATCAGAGCTCTTAATGGTCAAAAAAGTAGTTTCAGAACAATACAATTTAGAATCCAAAACTCAGCATAGGCAAACTAGACCCAAAAAAAGCAAAGAATCTAGATTAGTCATCAGTTTTGGCTCTGGATAATAGTGCCGAAAATGGGACTACAACACTAGACCCAAAAATGTCTAGTTTTCAATGCTATTGTCTAAATAATAGAATATTCATTTTTTCTAGAATCAAGGAGAGAGGTGAGTTCAATCACAGTTTTGCTAGTATAGTTCAGTCTAGAAATCAACAATTTTTATCACTTATTTCACTCAAAGAATATAGATACAGAGGGAATCATACACGGCATGAGGGTTTCCATTTTCAATTTAAACATGGTAGTTGATACAACTTTTAGTTCAGAATCTATGTTCTAGACACCAATTATTAGGGGCAATGTGTATGACACATGGGCCTTCTCTATTTCCAAGCTTATTACATTTTATTACACATTCTTAGAAGTTGTGTGCCTTACTCCATCTGTAGGTAGTTGGCATCAATTTCAAGTAAAATTTCATACAAGTTTGCTTCTCACGTACTTGAGTTCCTAAGTCACTTACTAAGCCTTGATTCTAGTTTTACGAGGGGCTTCTATACAAGTCCAATCTCCATCTTTTGATGTGGCCAATAGTGGTGTATTTTCTATTTTACATTTGGCTATCCACACCAATATTGTTAGATCACAACACATTAAGGGGCTCCATGAGCCATCTCATATGACATTCATCTATGCCAGTATTTTTCTGATTAAGATTCACATCATGGGGCAATGATGGATCCAAAGGTCTGGATAACTTTTGTAATATTGAGACACCTATTCAAAGGGATTAGACACATAGTCCAAACATCAATTACACACACATGATTCATGAGCTTCACATAGTTGGTGATGATGGATCCAAAGGGCCTACCTTTGCATTTTTAAGTCAACTTCTATAGGATTGAGCACTCAACTCATTCATTGATATAATTCTTGGTTCAACATACTTCTAACATTACCCAACATAACCCAATAACATGATAGGTTTTATATTGGTTTGCATACATGATGAGGTGTATTTATTCCTTTCTCTTCTTTCCTCTCTCTTTACCCAAATTTGTACATTTTTATTTTAGATATAGCGTATCTAGTAAGAACTAATATATTTTTACTTTCCTTTTTGTAGACTTATATAGTACAACATGCTCTCACTACATACAATCCAACATCACATAGTTTCTTGGGCTGAGCTTCACAAGTAAGTTTAGGTACGCTTATTTTTTTCTCTTTTATCCTAGTATTTCACTTTACTTCATACTTAGAATAAATGGGAGCGGGGGAGGGGAAATGTAGTCATATTAAAATGAAACTTGTAAAACTTGAGTATGACTTGTGACACCCAAACTATAGGTTTCTCTTACTCACTTACACAACCCACTTAGGCATGTTTTCACTATTTCCTAGTCATTTGAATCCTTCTAGATTCAGCCCTTATTGTCGCAGACTCCTCTCTCAGGCAAAGATCTATCCCTCAGGGTCCCTTTCCCCTAGACAACAACACTATAAGTTGGAGTATAGCATTGAGACCCAGGGTGTCCACTTTCCAATGTTGTTTTCCAAGTCCACAATAACCTCAAATGGTTATATTTTCTTGAATCCATATCTTTTTCCTTATCAGTCTAATGTGAGTTCATCTAACTCAAAATCACTAGATTCCCTATAAAATCCCATTCAAAGGTCATTTATAAGGGTTGGCAATCATTCAAAGGCACAAGCTAAAAATATTCTAAAGAAGACTCAAGAAAATATTCCTATTCTCTGTATATAGCCAACCAATGTTATTTCGAGCCTATCTAAGCTCTTACACTAGTCAAGAGTTATCTCATGATTGCCCAAATTTACATACAATTAAATTGTATAGATGGGATTACATAATATACATTCAAATTGGGATAACTACATTAGTCTTGATCCCTCTTCATAGTATTGGTATGTAGGCAATGTGCCCACACATAAGGTGTGATGACACACTCAATGCATATTACACACTAACCCCTTTTTCTAGTTGGATTCAAGATCACTTATCAACCATAAATAAGCATTAGGACCCTTGAAGATAAAATAAATTGCACATAAAGCTTCATGAACAACTAGGGCTTGATATTTTAGGCATAAGGTCTCTCAAAGTAGATGAACAAAACCCAAAATATCAAAAAGCTTAGACACTAAAGACTACAGTGCCAAAACTTGGACTACATCTCTAGACGTCAAGGTGCCCCATTTTTTATGCTCCTCTCTAGGTAAAAAAATAGACTTAGAGATCCTATTTTTGATAGTCTACTAAGCTAGATCGGTAATTTGTAGCCTCTGTCTCCTCTATCTCAGCCCAAAATTAGGTAAGTTTTAATCTCTATCTCCTTTTTTATATTTTTAAAAAGTAATTAAGTATTTCTAGATTTAATAAATCAATAGGTTAATTAAGGCACATTTATCTACTGATTTTTCCCTTAATCTAGACCCCTTTACTATTTAGTAAATTAAAACTATAGTTTCCTAAATTCAGTAAAATAGGAAGACATACCAAAAGAGGTAACCATTACTAACATATCCTTCTCTTCCATCATAAAACAATCCACTCTTCCTTTGGAAAGCATTCTTAAGGAAGAGGTTACTCTATCTACCTCTCATATCGAAGACTCACCTTCCTAGACTTTGGAACCATTGATTGAGGAAAAGGATGAGGTAACCACTCCTCTCTCTCCACCCATCGATTCATCCTTTGAGACCAATATTGAAGGGGTCAAAGCCATCTATAAGCCCTTCTCTAGACTGGTTCAAAACTTGGAGTAGCTATCCCACCCTAAACCAAATCATGCCATATTTTAGCACCATTTTAGGCTTCCTTACCCAAAAAAGCAAGAGCCCCCAACCACACCATTTTCAACCCAACCTTCTACTTCCACTATGAAACCCACCATCATCTCAACCAAACCATTATAATTCTATACCCTTCAAGCCATAGTTAAACCAACCAAACCAACTTCACCCAAAATAACCCAAACACCTTCTTCCATCCCAACCAAGCCCATCAAAAACCTTGTTGTACTACCAATTTAAAGCCTTGATCACCCTCCTTTAAAGTTAATTTAGCACCACCTAGCCCACTAAAGAAACCTGAAGTTAGGCTAACCAAGAAGGAAGATCCACTTAAGATCATAAAATCCAGAACCTCGCCATTTATTTTTACCTTGCCTTCCATTTTGGGACCACATTCTTCTTCCATCTTAGAGCCATATCTTTTTGTTAAGAAAACACATCTCCCAAAGATAACCCAAAAGTAGCCTCCTCTTCTAGCTACACCCCTACATGTCCTCTTTGTGACCTTGACCTCCAAACCCTACACTACCAAGCCAACTACTTCTACAAATTCAGCCTCTAAAGCACCAACCACCAAGAATACTTCACCACCCAAAAATACCACTACTAAGCATATTCCTAAGAAGGCTTCCATCCCAAAAGTCAAAACCAAAACTACAACATCCCTACCACCTTTTCCTAAGTCTTAGTTGACTATCCTATGGAGATTATTTCAAGCTTCTTACTTAACTTTACCTCCCATCAAACCATTTGACCCCCATAGTCCTAAGCCATCTTGTTTTGATGATAATCTGATTTTCTCATTGCATAAATTTTCAAGACATGATATAGATAACTATAAATCTCTCTAGATCATAGTCCATTAGCTATATGTTGAATATGACCTATTATTATAAGAGCCACCCATAACCCCACAACCACTCTAGTAACCATAGGCCACCACCCCAAACCTACCTATTCCCATGCTCTCATAAAAGAGTGGGGAGGAACCGAAGCATTCCTCTAGGTCAAATATTCCCCAAACCCATACCATCCATGTGGTCACATGATCACAAGCCCAATAAAAGGATAAGGGGAAGGTAAAGGTGTTTATTCTATGGATATACCCTTCATCTACCACCCAATCACTCACCCAAAACCAAACATCCACACCTTCTCTCAAACCCAAGATGTCCATCTTGGGTAACTCTCAATCTAAACCTTCTGAGACAATCTAGAGAGTGATTCTAAAAAAACTTCACCAAACATCGGTGAGGATGAGTTTATATGAATTAATCAATACCTCACCCCATCATCATTAGGTAATGATAGAAGCTATTCAATATATAGAGGTCCAACCAAAAGATCCTCAACCTATAGCAACCTTTGTCGGCATCCTCTAGATTTCCTCCCTTGTCACCTTTAAAAATTAAAAAATACCCTCTGTTCATCCCCAAGATCCAAATCTTCCTCTCTTCAATACCTCATACATCAACCAAATCCACATCAAGTAAGTTATGATTGATTGTGGGATAGCATCAACAATATCTCCTTTTATGCATATAGCTAACTAAAACTATATGAGAACATTATGTCATAAATTGCAACATTACTCCATTACTTCAGTGACACTATGGACACAGCTCTATGAATTATTATCCTCCACATTTATTTAGAAACACACATGCTTCTTAAGCTCTTATATGTAGTGGAAGGTGAGTTCTAATACAATGTTTTACTTGGATACCATTGGATCCATTTTATGAATTGTGTACCTTTCACCCTAAAACAATGCAAACAATTTGAGGATGAGGGTCAGGTAGTTACCATATAATCTAACCCAAGCCCTTTCACATCATGAAACATTACATACCACTTGAATGATGCTCTCTTCCTTACCACCATCAAGTCTTCATCAACCAATGATGGTTCTACCTCTTTTACCAACCAAGCCTCAACTAGGTCATCCATTTATTCTACCCAAATCCCCATAAAATACCACTTAGAATCCAAATTTCAACATCTTTCACTTGGAGAGTATTGACTTTGGCATTAGATGCCTTCCATAGTCCCCAAGAGTATGGGAACATTGATCAAAACCCCAGTTATGAACCCAATACTATAACCATTATTTATTTTGGGGCTCCCAACCTCCAAAAATGTCTTGTCTATGGGGGACTTGTTCAACTACTTGCCACTTCCATGATTTCCTCCTCTCTTTGGCCATTCATTTTTGATTTATCTTACATGGATAAATTGGAGTTTTCTAAGACATACCTTTATAGGTGTGTTTGGAAGGGACTCGGTCTAGGACATTACAAGTATAGACCACACAATTTGCCTCCATGTAAGACTCAAAATCCTTGTAAGATATTTGGTCTTGGTTTTTCTCCACCCATAGAGCCAACAAACTATCCTCCCATTATCCTCATTAATGAGGAAATCCCATCCTCACCATCCATTCCACCATCAACATCTAAGGATTTTGACATCATCCCCCCTAACATTTTTTTTCCATCAACATAATCAAAATTGGACCCCTAACTTATCAAATGGATGGGGAGACCATAACCATTCCTATAACTCATTCTGAGATGGTGGGAGATAACTCTCCTACTATTAATACCATTTGATGTCAAGATGATGATTTTATTCTCACCTACCTCAGTGTAAAAGATTCTTCTAACCACAAATCTCTTCCTCTTGAGACTTCAACTATGTTGAATGAATCTGCCATAGATGTCAACTTAGGTACTCTAGATAGCCCACATATTATTAAAATTGGCTAATCACTAAGTTTTAAGGAAGTTCAGGATTTCCCTCCATCCTATGAGACCATAACATAACATTTTATTGGGCTTAAAATGATATGTCAATAATCAACCCCTCTATTTCCAGTCACTAACCATGAGGCCAAGATAGTCAAGAAAAAGCTTCATCAAATACAACCTTGCATATCCCTTCTTGTTAAACAAGAACTTCAATACCTCCTATCCTTCAATTTTATTAAACCCATTGATTATCCCCAATGGGTCTCAAATGTCATCCCTCTCATCAAATCCATATGGGGACTTCACATTTGTATATACATTCATGACCTTAGCCTTGATCATCCAAAGGATGACTTTCCTTTGCCAAGTATTAACTAGATTGTTGATCTCACAACTGACCATGAGATTCTATCTCTTAGGGATAGGTTCTCAAGTTATAATTAGATCCTGGTTACCCCTGAAGATCAACACAAAGCAATTTTTATCATCCATTGGGGAAATTTTTACTATCAAGTCATGCCTTTTGGTTTAAACAACACTGGTACAACTTACCAATGTGCTATGACCTACATATTCCATAAATTTATTCACAAAATCATAGAAAATTATGTCAATGACCTTCTTTGGAAATCCAAATATCATAAATATCATTTGGTTGTTCTTAAGATTATATTCAAATGCCTCTCCATTACCATGTTTGCTTTAACCCCAATAAGTGTATTTTTGGGGTCTTATCAAGAAAGCTCCTTGGCTTTACCATCTACCTTCAAGTAATTGAATTTAATCCTACCAAAATCAAAGCAATCCTTGACATGCCTCTTCCCACCCACCTCAAAAAAATTTGCATCTTGTAGGGGAAGCTCCAATCCATTCATCACTTTATCTCTCAGCTCTCTGATTGATGCTAACCTTTTCATAACCTTTTGAAAAAGGATGTATCTTTTAAGTGGAACAATGACTATCAAAATTCCGTTGATTCAATTAAGGAGTACCTTCTATCTCCAATCATCCTCATTATTCTCAAAGAAGACTAAACTTTTTACCTTTATATTTATACCACTGACCACTCCTTAGGGGCAATGTTGGCCCATCAAAATGAGTAGCATAAAGAGTAGGCCATCTATTACATAAGTCATATGCTTATAGAGTATGAGACTTAGTACACCTATACCAAGAAACTTTACCTTGCACTGGTTTTTATCACCTCCAAATTTTACCACTACCTTCTCAATCATGAGACCTATGTCATAACCAATATTGACCCACTCAAGTATATGCACTCCAAACCTTATCAAAATCAACATATGGATAAGAAAATCATGTTATTAGTTGAGTTTGACCTCAATTTCCTCTAGAAAAAGTCAATAAAATGGCAAGTCATTGCCAACCAATTGTCTAAAGCACCTATAATAGATAACCAATCATCTTCCCTTGAGTTTCTCAATGAGTCCATCACCACCCTTTCTCAAGAAAACATCACCTATCAAATGACCATTTTTTTTATGAATCAAAATGTCAACATGGTTGGGGAATAGGTGTTATCATTCTCCCCCTTGATGGTGAACCTCTTCCTTTATGCTTCAAACTTGACTTTGATTGTACCAATAATATGGCCAAGTATAAAGCCCTAGTGATAGGTCTCTAAACTACTTTAGACTTCATAGTCAAAACAATCAACATCTTTGGTGACTCTCAACTCATAGTCAATAAAATCAATGGATCTTACCAATGTAATAATTACATCTTATAGTAGTACAAGTAACTTGATGATGTACTCTTAATATCATTTGAACACTATCACATCCAGACCATTCCATGATCTACAAATAAGTTTGCCAATATGATGGCTTCTCTCGCTTCCTAGATCCCATCTACACCTTATAACTCTAAGTAATATGTCATTAACCATCATCTTACCCATCCTTCTTATACCAAATCTGAGTTTTTAACCATCTTTAATGTGGAAGAGACCTAACCTGATCTTTGGTATAAGCAGATATTTGACTATCTCAACCTTGTCATCATCCCTTCCAATCTTTTTAGGAATAGTTTAAGAGTGTTCACTCAATGTACTTCTCATTACACCACACCATATTATGGGGAATCCTTTACAAGTATGGCTTCAATGGCCTTCTTTTCCACTACCTATGTAGCCATGGAATTTATCATGTTATCAAAGAAACACATGATGGGATATGTGGGGGGAACTTTAGTGGCCTATCCATTGCTAAACAAATCCTTCACCTTGATTGTATTGGCCCACCCTTAATCATGATTATTATGATTATGTGAAGTGTCATAAATGTTAACAACATGCCAATTTAAATCACAAACCTAGCCATAATCTCCAAGTATCCAAAGATTTTTGGTCCTTCTCATAATGGGGTCTGGATCTTATTGGTGAAATTATCCCCAATTATTCATAACAACATCATTATATCATCACTTCAATATAATATTTCACCAAATGGGTAGAGTTGAATCCTCTCATCTCAACCAAAGCTGAAAAATTGTCAATTTTATCAACCATCGCATTATCTATCATTTCAATGTTCTTCATAAAATAATCATCGATAATAGAAAATGTTTTAAGAAAAAATAAGTCTAAGATATTTATGACACATTCGGTATCAAGTTAATTTTATCATTGCCTTATTGTCTAAAAGATAATAGACAGGCCAAAGCTTCTAACAAAACCCTCAACAACATGCTAACTAAAATGGTTAATACATCTAGTCAAGATTGCCATTTACGCATCATCTTCATCTTATGGGCATATCGTACTATCATTTTAACCCCTATGAGTGATACCCCTTTCTCTTTTGTATTTGGATAAAAGGTTGTCTTGGCTCTCAAAGTCTAAATTCCCTCTCTTCACATATCCCTGAAAGATATCATCTCTAAAGGTGATTATCATCAAGAACATATATCCCAACTTGAGCTACTTGATGAGCATCATTTGGCTATGCTTACCCATCTTCATGTTTACCAAGAATGAATTAAACATGCTTATAAAAAACACCACAAAGTGATAGAATTCAATATTGGAGATCTCATATTAAATGAAAATCAACATGTAACCAATATGGATAAAATCAAGCAAGGAAAGTTTTCTTTCAATTGTCTTAGAACTTATATCATAATGAACAAATATGGATCAAGAGGTTATCGGTAATCCTCTCTTGAATGGAAACCAAAACCTAATCCCCTCAATGCTTCACATTTGTATCTTTATTTTGTTAAACAAGATCAAAATCACCTTTTGTCTAACTTAAGCTCATCGCTTGTTTTTACCAACATTCATCTCCTTATTTTAAGGACAACCAATTAAAGCTGGATCATATAATTATCCATTGCAACCTTAGCCTAATATTGAACATGTGTACCATTGCTATACCCATGCCATGATTCTCATGGTACTCTCCACACATTTATAGGATGGATTCCCATGGTCATTATCACTTAAACCTCTTTTCCCTATTATCAACCTTCTTATATTTTGGTCCTGCCTTCATGAAGGTGAACCTTTTAAGCATATATAAGCAAATCCATGTCAATATAAAATAAAATCAATATATATATATATATATATATATATATATATATATGGGCCATTCCAAGCATTCACAGACTGATCCCTTAAAGGAAAACTACAAAAAATAACTAAAATTACTCAATGTAAGGTAAATTACTCCCTTGACGGACAACTATCAAAATCCTTAAAGAAATCTCACAAACTTAGACCACTCCCTTGAAGGATGGATGATTAAATCATTTGTCAAAGCATAAAAATTTATTGGAATATTCTTGCATCGATCAACTTCCCCAGCTTCCTAATCAATAGAAAAATATCAAAAGACCCATTATCAAAATTAGAAACAACAAAGATAGTTTTAAAAGCCACAACTGGCTTTTCCTAAGTAGACTTCTTACATTAATCCATCTACACCTTATATGACATGGAATTATTTATACTGGTTCTTTGGTAACCTGCAAAAGAGGCATGCTAGTCTCACAAGAATATTCCATTATCATCCATATCCCCTTTATACCCTCTATAAACAAGGGATTTTTTAGCTTACTTGACAATATGTTATCAAGAAACATTTTAACTAATTAACGAGCACTAATGCAAAGCATTAAAGGTCTTATGTTCATAAGCCAATCCAACTTCAACTTGTTTTAGTCCTTGCCAAAGAAGAAGCATCATGCCTTCTTCTCATTCTCTTTTACCTACTTATTGATACATTCATTCAGATGTTTGCCTTTTGATTATCTTATCTTGCCTCACATTTTTTTTCATTATACAACTTACTCCATGTGTTTTAAGATTAAGTCACCCTCATCTAATCAAATGTAAAATTACCAATATCATACATCACACATCATTTCATCATACTAACCAAATAAATCAACTACTCACAAACCATCTATCATATCTACAACCATCCAATCATATATCAAAAATGAATGAGCCATTCACATCTGTTATCTTCCACATGTCTAATTTAGATAAGGAAGCATAGAATCATTAATTTAAAACATGAGCATCATCATCAATACCCATAACCACAATCATGTCAAACTCATAACATCATAAATATAAGTATCATGAACATAAATTAACTGATCCCATCCATAAGCAACACCCATAAACCATATCCACACCATGAGCATAGTCATCAGTAATGATAACAATAATCACAAACATCATAACCATGTTTAATAAAACATAACAGCATAACCATCATAATATCATAAACATAAAGAACATCTATCAATATCAACATTATTATGAGAATAAATCAAATAGTCACATCATCACATCCATATGCAACATCCAAATACCATAACCACATCATGAAATCATAATTAAAATGATCATCATATATAACAATAATGTACATGTCTCTCATAAGGATATATACATATCACTACATTGTCTCACTGGCCAGTATCAAAATCATATAGTACATCAATAAGACAAGGTCTCATATGAGTATAAGACCTTGGAACACCACTACCTCCTAGAGCCTACCTGACCCCTGAACCTACCTATTCATCTGTATATGTAGCCCATTAACATGGTATCAGACTACTAGCCCCTCTAGTGATCCTTGCTCTATACTCACCCCATCTAGCCTCATCTAAAATATGTGTGGAAACCAAGGACTCATAATACCTTATCTCCTCAACTATTGCTACATATCTCACCAAAGAGATAGTCCTTGATGGACTTATAAGTGCTGATACTTATCCTCCAACCTATCTAAGAGCATCTATCTCTTGTATAATTGTAGGTAGATGAGATCTAGACTGATCTCTCTCATTAATAAGAGTTTCCACCTAGACCTATGAAACATCCCTCTCCTGGGTCACTAATGTTAAAGTTGCCTATGCTATAACTAGTGCTACATATGCCTGGTCTATCTCAAAAATCAACATCTATCTATCAAGAGTTCCCTCATCCATCTACTCCTCACCACCCTCATCCATGTCAACATCCATATCAAAAACTATTGTATCATAATGCACTTGAAACCATGTAGGGTACTCATCAGTGACATCTGCATCATTAATCTTCACCTTCACTATTAATAACTCATGGGCAATAAACTCTTTAACTAAATCTGGAGTAGGCAATAAAAACTTTGTATACCCTTGATATCTTGAAACCTACCCTAAAATATCCTAGATGAGCCCAAAATATCTCCTCACCCTATCAAAAGGAATGAGCTTTGCCTCATGGTCTCACCTCCTAAAAATCCATCTGTAGATTTACAATGCAAATGACCTCACCTTCCACAAGTTCCTTTAATCTACCTTTATACTAATTTAGGTCTCAGGATCCTCCCCCTAGTCTTGAGAGTATGTAATCATCTCTCCATCACATATAGTTGATCCTGTAATCCATCTAATCAAAACCATGCCATGGTAGTCCTAATAGTATCAGTACCTTGATATGCTCATATGCCCAGCAGTGTACTATGAAGTTGATGTTAATCCCATATATCTTATGGGCATGGTATCCCCACAATTCTCGATAAATTTAAACTAATAGGATAGGTGCCCATGTAAGTATTGTTTGATCTAGCCACATGTCAATAAGAATGCCAAATAATAAGTACAAGAACCTCCCATTGCTTTAATTTGAAAAATCATAACATGTGATGGATATCATCATCATCATGAATAACTACCTTTCCCCTTTATCCCTATGGTACAATAGTGTGTAGTGGAAACCCCCAGAATGCCATCTTGAAAAAAAGAGGTCCTATTCATATAGATGATCCATCCACTCATCTCACTAATCCCTACTAATATGATATATTAGATAACCTCACAATGGTAGCTATAGTATCTAATCAATATCCTTTATCAGAATGGTGATCTCTCCCATCGAAAGTAGGAATGTGTTAGTGGTTGGGTCTCATCTCTCAATGAGCACCATTATCATCACTACATTGCATGACAGGTGTTGGTAATACCTCATGCCTCTTAGGCCAAACTTGGTCATGTGATTTCAATCATCATGCCTTGATGTACCTCATCCAAGATTTGGGTCACTCGATCCTGCATTTGTAATAAATCCCTTACCTACAAGTTTATACTAATACATTAGTTTACCTAGTCCATCAAACTTTGCCTATAAGTTAACCTATTTTTTATCATCTCCTACCTTAACCTATTCATCTAATCTACCCATCCTTTTACCTAATCCTACTTACAACACATCACTCCTTAACCCTATCTACCCTACCAGACCTTAACATTCAAACCTTTATCGCTTTCTATTAAATTATAATAACCTTTTTTTACCTCACAATGACTGTTGATGGTTGAGTATCTATTAGTGATGGTTCATTTTGTAATTGTTACTAATTTATTGTCAACCATCGATGGTTAGGTGTTTTACCACTGATGGTCTGCTCATTAGCCATTTAACAGTTGCCTATGCATTGGCGATGGTCAATAACAACCATTGATGATCACTGTGTGGTGACCATTAGTGACCTAACCCTAGGTCTACCCCATCAAAATATTATAATTATCAACCAAATCAATACCTAAACCACTCTACCCTCCATCTACCTAACTTACACCCATCTACCACACTTTCAACCTCAAATTCACCCCCACTCAAATATTTTTACATCACAAATTAAACCCCCCAACTTATCAATACCTACCCATACCAACAATCAAATAATTCACCAAATTCAAATCTAAGATACCAATTCAAATACAACACGTACCTCATTCCATGAACATTGACATGGAGGCACCCTTGGAACTACTACTAGTTAGCCCTATGCTTTTCTTTGATTTCTATGCATCCTTACTAGTAAAACCTCCAACTCACCACTTTAGTCTCAATCACCTCACTCACCTCTTACTTAACAGAACAATCAATCACTCAACTTGCTCCTTCTCAACCATCATCATTTTTCTCACAAGAGCCATTATGTAAGTGTTATGGGTCAATTACAAATGAGAAAATAAAAGCTCAGTTGGCCTTTTACAATCACCCTTTTAGGGCTGACGCATGACTATTGATGGTCACTTAGTGATCGTAAATGATTGACCCTGACCATTGATGGTTAACCCCTTTATACCTTTTGACATAACAACCACAAATTTTCACCACTTTCAACAAATGCCATAGCCAACCATTGGAGTATACCTTCTATAAAAACTAAACAACCATCCACGTAACCTTAAAATTGGTTATGTTGGCCCAAATTTTGCATTTTTACAACAATATTATATTGGTAATTTGATTGCAATGATTACTCTGCCATATTTTCACATTTTGAACTTGTATTACATTCTATACACCAACTAAATTTTATGTTTTCAGGATCACTTCTTACCTTGAATACCTAAAAACACATTGACCTTACTTAGGATACTTACATTTATGAGTGAAATCATAACTGCCATGCCTAGATGTGATCATTTGGTCTACTTGTCACTTTTCCTTCTAGTTCCAACCATATTTTAGTACTACCTCAACTATGGCATCCTAGTCTTTGCATGATATGTGACATCGTAATTAGTCACATTTTGTGTGCTTATTTGTGCTTAATTTCCCAAACTCTCACTAACTTTATCACCCACTTCACCTCTTATCAAACCCATCCCTGATTCTATTTTACCTCATCTCTTCCCAATTTGAGGGGTAATACTTCCTCCCATACTCAAGGCATTTGATCTTGTACCAACCTTCCTTTTTATTTATTTTACATCTCATCAATACAAACTGCATAACAAAAAGGGATAAAATGTAGACACTAGAAAACCACACACTATAGTTCTAGATGTTGTGCTCACCCTTAAATCACCGCTTGACCCCCTTGGGACCATTTCACAAACATAAGTCATAATTGCTAAATCTATCATTTTAACTTTACCCTCTCAAACCATTGATGGTCAACCCTTAACTATGGATGGTTAACCTCGACTGTTGATGGTCATCCCTTAATGACATCAAGGGTTAAATCAAACACAAACTCCAACTTGCTTTTTATTAATAGTTATTTTGTTTGTCATACAATAAATGCATATTAAGCTAAAATTAGATAGTTTGTTAAACTTATTGTTTCACCACTCCCTTCCTTGTATATTAAGAGAGGAAGAGGAGGTGAAAGATCATCATTATCATAACTTCTTATGAAAGTGATTAGAGCTTTTTATGTAGGTATTCTTCTATCTTATTATGAACCAATGACCACGATAAAGATCAAAAGTACTTCTATAACTTATCATTCAATAGCCAAAGTGTCATCACTCTGTGATAATTGCTCCAAGCTCTACAACAAGCTTTTTAACTAATCTCTACATTCTTTAGACCAATAATAATAAAGCTAAGTATATGTTTCTTATCAGGATTCAATAATTAGTTTCTTTGTTTCATTCATTGTATCACTTCCTCTCCCATCCTTCTTTCCTATATTGGAGCACCCTCTACCTAAGCCAAGCACCACTGAATACTACCCTTCATCTCATAACCAGTAGTCAACCCAAGCTCACCTTTTAGGACTTCCTACAACCTTCCCAACCAGACTTCTTTTCCTAAAATAGATCCCAAATTAACTCTAATTATTTCTTAACAACTAATGGTTTGACCTAAATCACTAATGGTTTACTAACCACTGATGATCACCTAACCACTGATGATCACCTAACCACCAATGGTTTGATCCAACCACCGACGGTCTCTATCTATCATTTGCAAAAATAAGCTGATTTGACCTATTAGACCCTGACCAAATCCTATTTTATGAGTCTCTAGCTGATCATAGAGGATCACTTAATCTTCTAAACCACATTTGATTTATTTAGCATTGATATCTAATCATTTATTTCTATAATTATTCAAAATCACTTATTTCTTCTTAAGAACTTATTGTATTTGATTTTACTATCTTCTATTATTTAAAATTTACCTTCCATTTTTAGAACTTAATTATTTAAAAGTGTGGATTGACAGCCTCTAAGGAAGGGATTGCTTCTTGGATCTATCTTGCTAGGCAACCTACCCTACTATCCAACTAATGAATCATTTCTTTAGTGTTTTCTTATCTACTGGTCATCCTCCCAAGACAAAGAGGAGTATCTAAAATTATCTGGATCAACACACACACAACATATCAAGTTCCACTAACCTCACCCTTCTTTCAATTTTTACAAACTTTCTTTACAAAGAAAATAATCAAAAATTACATGAAATAATAACCCAATAAGTCACATATTTAAGCTTGAATATAATAGTCCTTTGTTTCATAGATTTAAATTTTTATGCATTTGGCATTTTTATAAATTCAAATCATGTGGTACTGTAAATGCTCCATATTATTTCTTCTTTAAAAAATATGTAAATTCTATTTCAAATTCTTTCAATAATGATGCTTTAAAACAACATGCAAAGTTTTAAACCAATTTGCTATTGATTAAATGGCTTTGTTTATATATTTTATGAAATAATATGCACCTTTCTTTTTTGAACATTACAAATTATAATAATAAATCTAAGGAAACCAAAAAAAATATGATAAAAATATTAGAGAATAGATTTGAGTTCCTTTCTTTCCATATCTAGAATAAAATTTCCACTTTGAAAGTATGCTATACTTGGGTGAATTGAGAGAGCATTTGAGGATTGTCACCCGTAAAAGTATGAAATCAACTAAAGGGTTTTGGGTGAAAAGTCCTAAAAAAAATCATGTATCCATATCCAAGTGTTTTTGGCCTTAGGAAAAAACTAGAATGTGTGGATGATTATCTCCATGTACCCATATAATGGGCATCAGGGTTGTACGACCCCTAATTGAATCAATATTATACCTATAGGAATCCATTTCCAAATCAAACATCAAAAAAATTGAGCAATCTTAGGTTCAATACACAAAGACCAAACAATCTAAAAATGTCTCCCATAGACTAAAAGGGAGGAACAAATGTCCCAATGGGCATTAAGCTTATCCACCATAAGAAAATGTATTGAAATCCATTCACACCCTTTACGAGTAGTGTAGTTCTATAAGGTGGATCAACATACCATTTCCAATATTTTCACCAAGGGTGAGAAGAGGTGACAATGATTTTGTGAAATAAATCCACTAGAAGAACTTTGATAATCTCCTCATAATATTACTTATTCACAGAGGAAAGTTTATATTTAACTTTGAATTTGTCTCAGGGAAGCCCATACCAAGAGTGTTTGCAAAAAAATAACAATACAAATTCCTCTTCAAAATCATTTAAGAGAGTGAATCCAAAACACCTCTGAAAGATGAATGACATGATAGTTAATAATAGGGGACCACTAATGAGAATATTGGATGATAGAGAGGCCATCCCTAAACCTAAAACCATTCCATGGTAACCAAGGTTTAACATTTTCCTAAGCCTTATAAATGTTTTTAATCACAAAGAACCCTATAATTTTCACATGGAAAATAAGAGTAAGGATGTTAGTAAAACCTACACCTTTCAATGGTGCATGCCCATGAGGTTAACCTTGAGCAATATAATTATGTATTAAGACTTTATAGGCTTCATTTCCTTCAATGGAATATATAATCCATTTGACATAGACAGTCCATCATTGAAATGAGATGTCAATCAAACCCATACCTCCCACCTCCTGGGGAAGACATCAGTACTCTGAGGTCACCCTATGGAAACCTTTACTAGTGGATGGTTTAGCCTAAATGAAATCTCTGAGTAAATTTTTAGGTTTTTAGATTAATTACTTATACGACACACAATACGAAGATTAAAACACATGGTTGGCCATAAACACTTTGGATAAAATTTGAAACTTACTAGCCATCAAAAAGGGTTTAATGATCCAATATGATAGCTTATTTTCCACCCTATCTACCAAATACTACCATAGGATAGCCAGGGAGGCCTGGAATGCAAAGGAGATACCCAAGAACATAAAAAAATCATTATTCTAAAGCCATTTCCACTCATAATGGGTCATCCAAGGAAGCAAAGAGAGGAAGGATTGTCTTTAACATTGGGTTTTATGCCATTAAATGGAAAAGTCATAAACAAGACAAAAAAATATCAAGGTAGAGCATGACATTGGCAATACTAACTTTATCCTCAATGAGAGTGAGAAAGGAGTCATCCACAAAATTACCATTGAGAAGTTGTAATGTATCCTTAATAGGAAAGGAAATGTCACATATGAGCCCTTGATATTATGCATTCACAAGCAAATAATCAAAACCTTCATCAGTAAGAAAATAAAGAGTAGGTGCCAATGGGAAACCTTGCCTAATGGATCTAAAAAGACAAAACTACTCAGAACTAACTCCATTAATGAAAAGAAAGGCAAAGGCATCAATAAAAAACATTCAAAATAATTGCAAGAAAGTTGGGCCAAATCCTAAAGCTTATAACATATCCAAAATGAATGTCCACTATATATGATCATAGGGTTTTTGAAAGTCAATATTAATTAACAAGTCATTTTGATTAGAACAATGAGCTGATTCCATGCCCTCCCACACAAAACTAAAATTATCTACGATATACCTATCATGAATGAACCCAATCTACTTATGTTGAATAATCAAAGAAAAAAGGTGGTGAATTTGAATTCCTAAAGCTTTGGCAATAATGTTATAAGAGACATTAATCAAAGTGATGGGCATCCAATTGTATGTTAACTCATGGTTTCATGCCTTCAATATGAATTTGATGTGTCATTTATTGATACTAGAACCCAAATAATATGTATGGAAAGCTTCAAGATAGTCTTAATACAGGTTTGGCCCAACAATGTCCCACATTTTTTTGTAAAATTATTAAGTAAATCCATCCCAAGAAAGAGCTTTTTCATTAGCCATTTGCATAATTGCCTCATAAAAATCTTTAATGGAGAGTTACCTATCATATGAAACCCATTGCATAGAAGTGAATTTGCAAGGAACAAATGAAATACATTGGTTAAGAGCTTGTTATCACTCTAAAGAAGGATTCTAAGCTATAAACACTTTTTGATAGTGCCTATTAAAGGATTTGACCATGTTGATCACTTCAGTGAGGCATTGACCATCATATTGAGTGGCTTTAATATGATGGGAGGAGTTCTTAGAAAAAATCTTTGGATACTTTATCTCCCACTTTAAGCCAATACATAAGCAATCAAAGGTGAGCCCCTCAAGCATTACGCATGTCTTCAATTTGGATTTTTTGACTCAATCTAACCACCTACAACTACAACGATTCATTAAAAGGGTTTTGTTTGAGTTTTAACACCACATGGCTTAGCTACGAGTAGGTGGAAGAGTAGGAGTTTTATCATATATTGGCCAATTGATAGCCATAAATTTGAAGAAACTTAGCTATCTGATTGAGTGCATAATCCCACCATTGATTGCCACCTGGATGTTGAGTGGCCTGGGGACAAGGTTTCAAACCCATTGAATGTGGGCCACCGTAAGACCATGGTCCAGTAGAGCCATATTTATAAAAAAATGATTTTTTAGATTTTGGGCCATCTGAACTCCCAAGTGATGTAAAAGTGGATGGGCTAATGGTCATAAAGGATAAAATCTAGTAAGGATTCAACAAAAACAAAAAGGTAATTTGGAAGTAAAAGTATGGTTATGTGGATAACATAGTCCTATCAAGTTATTTGGGCACATGATCAGATCAGCTTTAAATATTGGTCCAAGTGTACCAAAATTTAGATGTGGGATGATGACCAATGTTGGGGTTATAAAACCCATATTTATTTCACATGAAAAGCCAAGCTTTGATTTCACTAGTTGAACATCGCATTGATAGATGGCCAATCTTGTCAGCAAGTTATTCCACCATATTAAAGTCACTACAAATCACCCAATGGGCATTTGGATGTTCATTGGAAACCCACTGCTAAAGATCCATCCTTTCATGGGTGTCATTTGAGGCATAGACATTGATGATACCAAAATAATGGTTATCAATGTTGAAAAGGACCCATATGGCATGATGTGAAGGGTCATATTCACAGTCCAAAAAATGTGGCTGCTATTTAAGAGAAAGAAATTTCGTAAGGCCACTAGGACTTGGGTCATGATTTATTTTTAGAATTAAGCTATTAGGCCATATCAATTTATTGATGGTGGAAAGAAGGAAAATTGCCACCTTAACCTCTTATAGGTAGAGAATGCTCATATCTACAAAATCACTCCAAAATCTCTCACCATGTATTTACAAGCTGAGTATTTAAAACCCCAAATATTCCATGCATAAAAATTGATAGGTTATGAATGTTAAGAGACATATCCTTAAAATTGATCCTCTTGAACACTTCATATCATGTTTTTAATAACTACTCTTTGTTGGAAAAGAATAATTCCTTATGATGAGCAACCCATCTGGCTTCCAAATTTACCAAATACTCCTCCTCCTCCATATAATTTTGAATAGAGGGACTATGAGAGTGAGTTGGAGATTCTTGAGAGGGATTATATGAGTCCTTGATTGCACTTGAATGGGAAAAAAGATGTGGAGGGAGAGCAAATCTATTAGGAGAAAATTTTGAAGAAATTTGAGAACTAGCCAGAACATTAATGGCCATGAGAGTAATGTAGAATTGAGGCTTTAGAATTTTGACCTCAATATTGGCACACTCCTTTGCAAGTTTAATAGCATGTGGCAACTCCCTAGTAGGTTGAGCCATATGTAAAGGCACCTAAAGCACATAACTAGAAGATGGTTTGTTATTATTCATAGGTTTTCAATGAGCTACACCCTTATTACTATTGTTTAATTTGCCAATAGTTTTTCACCCATCCTCCTGAGTGCTCTCAGGGTTACTATAAATGGATTTGGGAGCTGGCATGTTCTTAGGTAAATAAAGTAGGCAATATTTTATATTGTGGTCCATGGCTTGAAAACATAAACACATGTTGGATAAGTTAATAGAAGACTCATTGAGAGTGATGAGAACCACAAAATTAAATCTCAACAAATTCTTTGAAATCCTTAAAAACCCCACTTTAATGCAAACCCATTTTTTGGAGTGACTGAAATAAAATATCACAAAATCATGACAACCAACACATCCAATAAAATTCATAATTTGATTTATAAAATTTCAAAAAAAAAAAATTACAATAACAAAAATACCAAAAAACTGTGGACAAGAATTATCCAATACTCTAACCATCACCATCTTGACGTACTATGTTTCAAATAATGAAATGTGAGTCAAGTGAAAATCTTAAAGATCTCATTGTGTAGGAAGGAAGGCATGAACATTCCCGCACCTCATGGAAATCCTTTTTTGACCCAAGACCCTTTTGTAACATCAAGAATTTTATGTGACTCATAGTCATAGTCGGAGTCACATACGATATGAAAATGCATGATATTTTGGAATGAGTGGATGTGGTTTGCGAAATAAAAGCACCAGGAAATGGGGCATAAGAACCTTGACTCTTTACCACCAACCCATGTGAATTGTCGTGTTTGAAGGTATACAAGTCCACTTTGACAGCAGGAATATATGGCATTAATTTATAAAAACTTATTGACCATTAATTTTTTTTAATTGGAAATAATTGATGAAAGGGATTTGTAATTGATTCTAAGACATTTATAATTAAAAAAGAATACTAAAAAAAATTGTGGCCAATAATTTTATAAAAATTTTATGCAACTCTCACCATCGCCATCTATGATGTCATTGTATATGAGAATTTTGTGTGGCTCTCACTATTGTTATAAAAAAATTATGCAACTCCCACAATCACTATCTATGATGTCATTGTACATGAGAATTTTGTGTGGCTCTCACTATTGATTGTACGTGAGAAGTAAACATAAAACAATATTCTTTACTTGAATGATATTGTGAGAGTCAAGTGAAAATGTTAAACACCTCATTACGTAAGAGGGAAGGTAGAAGAGACCTATGCTAAATTCACACTAACACCAAGATTCATATGTGTCTTTTACATAGTTTCAAACTATTAAAATAATATTATAGGATTACATAGTCATTACATGAGCTTTATTCTTATGTACATCCCATTCAAAATTTGAACTATAAAATAATAAATGAAAAGGACTTCAAAATACAAAAATATTTACTCGATTACAAATAATTTTCTTCATTGTTAATCATATCCAAATTGACTATGCTTGTATATATATAGAGATGCAAGTGTGGTCAACTTGAATAAAATTAATGACTATTCATAAAATAATTAAGAGATAAAACATTTTTAAATTCAAAAGCTAATGAACTTATATGCGAAGATTTTTTACATACAAATAACAATAAATTCTTTTCCTTATTATCTAAACTTAAGGTATATTCTTTGTTTCCTCCCCGCCCCCACCCCCCAAACCATATATTCTTTTGAAACACCTACTTGTCATTTATTATTACTTTAAGAACATTCATGTAATTTAAATTTGATATGTTTAACTGTAGTCCATTGTACGGACATTTTTCCATCTACACTTTCCATTGAATGTTATAAGCACCAACTTAATCATGATAATTTCAATGTGATAAAATGTACTTGTGATCCTTAATATGTTGAGTTAAACTATAATTTATAAAGTTACTAATTTTTTGGTTTCAAAAAACTCAAGAATGTTCCATGTAACATTGGAAACAATTTGATAAAAGCTTAAATAAAAATAAATAAAAAATGTGCAAAGAGAAACATATAAAAAACATCTAATAAAAGTCTCTCAAATAAAAATCATATAATAAATTTAGGACAAAAACACTTATATTAACTGAAACTCTTAGTAGAGTCACTAGTTTGTTTGTTCAAAAAATTCAAGAATGTCACATGTAGTCTTGAAAATAATTTCATAGAAGTTCAATTTCGAAGAAACGAATTATATGAAAAGAGAGATGTATAAAATATATTGAAAATGTCTTTCAAAGAAAAATCATACAATTAATGTAAGACAAACAACTTACATTGAGTGAAACTCTAAGTAATAGAGTTACTAATTTGTTTGTTTTGAAAAAACCAAGAATGTTGCATGTGAGCTTTGAAACAATTTGGTAGAAGTTCCAATGAAAAAAATAAAAAATATGAAAAGATAAATGTATAAGATACATCGAAGAAAAGTCTCTCAAAAAAAAAATCATACAATTAATATATGACAAACATATTTGCATTGAATGAAACTCTAAGTGATAGAGCTACTAATTTGTGTGTTTTAAAAAAACTAAGAATGTCACATATAACCTTGTAAATAATTTCAGAGAAGTTCAAATCAAAATAAATGACAAACGTGAAAAGAAAGAGGTATATAATGCATTGAATAAAAGTCTATCAAAGAAAAATCATATTATTAATGTAAGACAAACCCACTTATATTGACTAAAATTTAGAGTGATAGAGTTACTAATTTGTTTGTTTTGAAAAAAACAGGGTGTCACTCATGACCTTGGAAATAATTTATAGAAGTTTCAATCAAAATAAATGAAAGATGTGAAAAGAAAGATGTATAAAATACATCAAAGAAAAGTCTCTCAAATAAAGATCATAAATTTAATGTAGAACAAACAAACTTATATTGAGTGAAATTGTGAGTGACAGAGTTGTTAATTTGTTTGTTTTGAAAAAACCAAAAATATCACATATAATTGTTGAAACAATTTAATAGAATTTTGAATCAATACAAATAAAAGATATGAAAAGAGAGATGTGTAAAATACATCAAAGAAAAGTCTCTAAAAAGAAATTCAAACAATTTAAGTAAAACAAATACACTTACCATTGATTAAAATTTAAAATGATAGAATTAATAATTTGATTGCTTCAAAAAAAAAAAGCTAGGAATATCACATATAACTTTTAAAACAATTTTATAAAATTTTAAATTTTTAAAATAAAAAAAAACATTAAAAAAAGATATATAAAATTTATTAAAAAAAGTCTTTCAAAAAAAATCATATAATTAATATAAAACAAACACACCTACATTAATTAAATAAAATTATTAATTTATTTGTGAAAAAAAAACTAAAAATGTCACATATAACCTTGAAAACAAGTTCATACACATTTAAACCAAAAGAAATTAAAGACGTGAAAAGAGAGACTTATAAAAATGTCAAAGAAAAAGTGTCTCTAAATAATCATAATTAAAATGGTATATTTTTTAAACATTTACCAATGGCGTAGACATATTTCGATTATTATCACATTTATTACAAAGAAAAATCAAACTTAATATTGAAGAAATCTAATTTTTTTAGGCTATGTAAGTAAAGTTGAGCATAAAACAAGTGGTGATAAATGTGTGTACAGATTCTGAAATATGTAAAAACTGTCATATTTCACATGGAATCACTGATAGAATTAAAATATATAATCCTTCCTTTGTAGACCAGGCCTAAAAATTGATAGTTTGTACCCTATAATTTGTATTTCATACCATATACAATAGTTTAATTTTTTTAATAGATTGTAAATGTCTATTATTTTAAAAAAAAATAGTTAACAATCTTTCATTTAATATATAATAAATTATTATTAGTTTTTTACATAAATATTATATTTTTATTTAAAAAATATTTTATAAGAACTTAAATTATTGAATTGTCAACATTTTTTTTAATTGTTAGTAGAGGTTTTTAGAAATCTCTAGAACTTATTAATTATAAGGATAGTTTGTGTAGTCAATGACAAAATATAATAGTTATCAATAATACAAATTGAATGATGCCAATAATTACTAAGTTGAGCTCATTATATGAAAGGCATGCAAAGTTAATATATACAAAACAATCGACATAAACCATATGAAAAAAAAATCAAAACATTCACAATACTCACTGCACATAGAAATATAGGAAAACCATTCAGAACATTGTATTAATCTCTATCACACATCAAAATCATATTCTATTACAAATGAGCGCTATATCTAGATATTCCAAAACATTATCTCTTCATATTCTATCCTTTTGATATGCCAAAAGGAAAGACTCTTTGCATTCTTCAATATATTGCTTATATTTCCAAGGTCAAATACATACAAAAGATTATATAAAAGATAAAATCATACAATTCACACATGTGTCTATCTAATATACCTTATGATTTTAGAAAGTCTTATTCTTTACCCAACACTTTCATAGACTTAAATCATTGTCTCATCCCGAGATAAAGTTGCAATGATGAAATCTGATTTGATGTTGAGGAGATGAACCATAAACAAGAGTTGCAATTATCGATCAAAGTTGTTTATTATTATGCTTGCTCCAGTTGGTCTGCTATTGACCCACTAATTATACAATGTCTGGCAGTGAATGTTTTTGTTGTTAAGTGTTTAATTTAGATTGTGCGACAATATTTTTTTGTTGTAGGAGTTTCTGAATTTTTTATGGTAGAATGAATTGGGGCTCATCCACAAGTTGAGAAATTTAAGGATTGATTTGTGAAAGATCTTGCTATAACATCTTCTAATCTGTTGGCACTTCCCACACCATAGTAAGTATTATGCATAACGGGATCTAGATTACCATTAAATTATGCCCATCATCTTATATGATGGTAATGAGTACTTTAATATTAGATACCTTGAGATGAATATCCAAAATCAATTCATCCAATCGATTTGCGTGCCTTTGAGTTTGTAAGCCAGTAAATATAGTATGAAGCGTCTCATTGCCAATCCTAAAGTGTGTTCATGGTGGCATCTTTCAAATGCATAAATTACTTAAGGGCATTGCTCATCGCATTTGAAGTATCCATTTGATCATCCATTACAACTTTGACTTTATTTTCTATTCCAAACTCTGGTTGATCAATGGCCAATGAGTATGTTAAGGTTATACTTCAAATTCAACATCTCTTATGTGATTTATTTTCCTTACTATGTAGCAGTGTCCAAAACTTATTCATATTCTTCAAGTAGTTCATTAATTACCTCCGTCTTTGACTTTATATTCTACCCTTAAACTCATAATGATTACAATTGTTGCACAACCAATTAATCCTTGGTGAGTTGCTTTAGTAAGATTTTGAGCAAATTTTCCTCGAAAATCACCTAGTCATCTAAGACTTGTGTGACCAAAATTAGACAATTGTTATTGATTAGCTGTCATACATTGGTAAGTTATCAATTTAAATTTGTATTTTCATCTCGCAATTGAAAAACTTCTAGTTCTAAGTCTGAAACCTTTTGTGAAATGGATTCCTAAAATGTAGTTGTGCCTTCAATTTATTTGGTCATTAGTAGATGGGCAACATCTATAAATGTTTCCATCATAGTGGTAACAAGTGTCATGGATGTGGTTGGAAGCATTACAGGGGATCGTATAAATTGAGTGAAAGGAAGTGATAAAATGGTGCATCAGGTGGTTGATGTGGGAAAATCCCATAGCCACTGACTAGTAATTTAAGGTTTTGGATACAAAGCCTCCTCTTGTGCCCTTGCCTATGTCATTAACATATGTTATGTTACGTGGCCTACTTTTTATTTATCTTTGGTTTCTTTTTCTTTTCTCATTTAGGCCTCAACTTCATTCTTAGCCTTAACATCTACCTTATCTTACTCTTCAGACTTAGCCTTAGCTTTGGCTTTAGTTTTGGCTTTGGATTCTACCTTAGTCTTATACTTAGCTTTAACTTCAGCTTTGGATCTATCCTTGGCTGCTTATGCTTCAACTACACACTTGGCTTTTTCTACCTATTGCACTTATCCTCTTTGGTCTTTTCTAGCACCTCTTATTCTTCCTTATTTTGTAATGCAACATGTGTTTCTTGTTGTTTTCTCTATGCTTCCTCTTGTTCCTTTTCTCTACATTCACTTCTTCGACTCATTTCTTGTGAGCCTCTGCTTCCTCAACTTACTTGTAGCATTCCTCATCTGTAGCTTCTTATTTTCATTATTCTCCCTATGTAGCTTCTTATTTCTTACATTAGGATTCTTCTCCAGGTACTTGTTACTTTGTTTCTTTATTCTTTCTCTTCTTCTCCTCTTTATTTATTTTTATTCAACCTTATTTCACTCCTCCTCTAGATCTACTTATTCTAGTGTAATTTTTATTTGTGGCTTTGATTACAGTAAAGTTATTTCTTCAAGCTCCTCCATAACTTTTGGTGTGTCAATCTTGGTAATCGATTGGGTGTATTCTAAGGAGGTTGATTTCACAATCATAATTTTATGCATAAATGTATTTTTCTTGGATGTGGGTAGAGGAATGAGGTCTTCTTGAGCTTCTTCACATCTTGGTTCTAAGGTTGTTGTATTGTTTGTGCTTCTTGTGCATAACTCACCTTTGTGGATTATACAAAGGATGTCATTCTATCTTCTATTATTGGATACAACCTTGACTAAAGATGAGTCCTTGGTTTGCATGTCAAGGTTGGAGGTGAAATTTCCTATGTAGGTTGGGCTTATTAGTGTGAAACAGAAGATCTCATAGTTGGATCTCTATGAAATATTCTAGCCACCAATTTTTTCAAGCTACTTCCTAACCTATAGTGTCAACAATAATGAAGGGGGGGTTAAGTAATATCAACCCAAAGGTCTCTACTTACTTGGTTTCACATTTGATAGATGCACACTATTTTCAAGAAAAATAATTCATTCTATTTCTCCTATTCATATATTTTATTGCTAATATCTTCTAGCATGGTCTTCAAGACTTATTTCTCCTTGACTCCCATCTCTACCAAGTTATACTCAACTGCTATCATTGGCACATTTAGATTATCCAACCATAACTTTGTGCAATGCATCCTCTTCTTGGGTGGTGATGGTGAAGCTCATTATGTGGGGGCCTTCTATTTACCTTTATCTTCTTGCACGAGAGTTGTTGATATTTACGGTGGCACTTATGATTTTAATTTTTGTTGTCCTTGTACCTATTATGGTATTGAGTGTTGTCCTTCTAGGTGAATATATAGTAGAGGTGGCACCATCATAGTAGTTAGATATTTCTAATTCTAGATTTATTCTTGTATATCCAACATTATAATGAAGAATGACATTAGGGTCATAGCTGGAGTTGGTAACTCATGTACCTTGATCTAGATGCCATTATGTAGTTTTTAAACTAATGTATGTTTCCCTAGATATTACATGACATCTTGGGGTATTTATAGGTATGACTTAATCAAGGCTAGAGCCTCAACCTACCATGTGTTGAACCACCATAATTGATCATAATATTTCACTATTTTGGTCCATGCAATATTTTTAAATGTAGTAGTAAACCAAAAATCTAAAGTTGGATTGACTAGACCTTCTGACATTTTCCACTACAAGAAACAAAGAATTAACACAAGAACTAATATTTGAATTTTTGAGAGGTACCTACAAGGATATTCTTAATGTTGGTAGTTAAATTTGAGGTGAAAAAACGTGGGCCAGTTTAAGTCTTCATGTAGGAGTATCATAAGATATGTAATATCTATCACCCCTTTTGTTGCATGTTTGGCATGCTTTGTAGTTTGCCAAAACCTATTTATAATGCATTTTAACTAAAATGTGCACCAAAGCAAAATATATTGAATCAATTGGGATTCCTCTACCTACCCTTATTATATACTTCTCCCTAGTGTCTAAATAAGTTAGTGATATGATGGAATTATAGGGGAGGAGGGATTTATCGTGGGCTAGGAGGCTCATTTCCCATGCCATTATCTGAGTATTGATCAAAATTATGATATCATGGGATATGTTAATATCCCCCTCATTATTATGCTCAGAATAATAAGCATTACCTCATCAAGTTGTCCAAATGTAAGTAGCTTGATCAGTCTTTCTGCATTTTATCCTCAAAATGGATGTGGGAGCACTAGGTGTCCTACTTGTGTAATTTTTTTTGGCCCATGAGTAAATAACATAGTTTCAGCTTGATCGATGAAATTAAAATGGTCAAGATCATTATATTTGATTTATCAGAAACCTATGACAATCCCCATCTCTTCCTTCTACACATTTATAAGTGGAATCAATAATGGATCTCTCTCCATGGTTGTTATGGCCTGAGTTAAAGACTTGTTATGCTTGTTTTGGATCCAGAATGTAATTTATGTAAAAGAAGATGTTTTTAAAGAATATTGTAAAATACACTTGTTAGCAAAAGTATGTAATGTCTATGTGTTGTCTGCAACCTTATTTATATAACTTTTGGCACCCAAGTCCATTTGGCCAACTTTTTAAAATGTATTGAGCTAGTTATGCATGAGTTCTCTCCCAATATTAATATCACTTGATGTTTTTTCATCTAATAATGACATTTTTATATCTAGAGACCTTGATTTATCCACCAAAATTTATTTAATGTGACATGACATCCATTCAACTATCCCCTTTCTTTTATGATGTCATCTATCAGTTGGCCACATAATCCACTTTGGGAAGGATGCAATCTATTCAAGTGCCCTGTCATTAACAGTCTTGAATGAGTATTATCTATCCATTCACCATACCTATCTTGTTACCATCACCTTCCCAGACTTATTTCATGGAAATCATGTAATTATTTCTATCCATCTTTCCTATAGGCTATCTCTAGAATTTGATCACACATTATGATTGTAACTACCCCTTGTTTGTTGGATGTGTTACGATGTAAAGATTGCATTTTAAAAATACTTTAATCTTATAAAAACAAATAAAAATACAAAACAACATTAAATAAAACCCTAATCTACATGGTGACACTTGGCATCCATTATTTTTAGTAGCAAGAATGATAGAGACTAACGATAGTAAGGCTTAATCCTATAACCATTAATACGTCTTAATAAATAGTATGGTTTCCTATATATATTTTAATACAATGGTATTTTATTTTTAAACTTCATAAATAATGTAAGGTCTATTCCATCTAATGTGTAATTTTTATAGGAATGCCTTAAATCAACTATCATATAGTAGTACCACTTGTTTTGAGTGAAATCTCTTAATTCGCAAGTTAATATCATGTCATGCAGTCTAGCTTAACTTGTGGATTTCTTGCATTTATTGTGCCCTTTGTTGACATTAATCCAATCTAGCCAAGTCTAGTAATCTTTGATTTAAATAATCTTATTTTCATAGACTCATAACCATTACATAATATGTTCCATAAGCATTACTACCTCAATACCATAGATAAGCTAGAATGGAGTGAAACCATGGCCTACTTATAATTTATTTTGTATGCCCAAAGAATCATAGGAATGCAATCCTCACAATCATATTTTTGCACATTAAATATCTTTGTTAACATTTTTGGCAATACTTTATTTGATGCTTCAACTTGTCCATTTACTTGGGGGTGAAATCCCATTATCTTGTGGTAAAAGATCATAAACTCCTTAGTGAGAGTCTTGATAGTGTTATTGAGGAAATACATTCCTCTATCAATGACCAACTTGACTGAGCATCAAAATATTGTAATAATGTTTTCATAAAATAATTTGGTAGTGTCCTTTACACCATAATGCGAGGTTGCAATAGCTTCCTATAGTCATATAAAATGTCCAAATTGGAAGTTTGAGTGTGGCTTGTGACACCATATCCACAGGTCCTTGCATGATCTTAGACACTTTTTTGTGAATTATCAGTCATTCATAGCCTTCTAAATAATGATTCCATCTTAACCAAACCCTATTTTCCAAGCTAATCCTATCCACTTAGGTCATGAGCCTATAAGATAGGATCACCATACCTAGATTATAGTGTCAGAGCCTAGGGTGTCCCATTTTTGGCACTCATGTCTCTATGTAAATTGAGCCTCAATGGTCATTTTTATCTGGTTTCTATCTTTCATTATGTCATCCTAGCATGAATACATCTAACTCATGGCCAATGGTTTCTTATAAAAGCCTATCCAAATTTCATCTACAAGGAAGGTGATAAAATTTAAAAAACAAGCAAGAATACAAGAAAACTACCAAGGAAAACATTTTTATTCTCTGCATATAGTCACCCAACAGAGCTACAAACATATTCAAACCCTCATACCAATCTCTAACCACCTTAAAAAATCTCACTTTGGCATTTTTGCATTTACATCACATTAAATCATAAAACACATTAGTTGAGAGAACTACATATGGCTTGGTTCCTCTTCTGAGTATTGGTATGTAGCCAACATGCCCACACAATTGGTGTGGATTACATGTTCAGTTCATCTTACACACTAACCCCCCATTTCTATAAGTGATTCAAATCATGTTTTATCAAGCATGATGGAGGGTTAGGGTTTGAATATTAAAATAGCTCTACAATGAGTTCTGTCAATATTTTTCATTGAAGATTTCATAGGCAGGCTCACACAGGAATAACTTAAAGAATCTAGAAAGCTTAGATCTCTGTGACCAGTTTGGATAACAACGATAGGAGTGGACAATAGTGTCAGACCCTAAAGTGTCTTATTTTTTATGCTTTTATCTTTTTATGGAATGAAAGCTAGATTCTAATTTACAACACTATCCCAGTTTTATATAGCTAGTTTCAACATTTGTTTCATCCATCTTAGTCTAGTTTTAGGCTAAGTTATATTTTTCCTTATTTATTGTTATTTTTAGGAAGGTAAAAAAGATAAATAAATTATATTAATTAGGACTGTAAGTATTTTAATATTATTTATTGATTCAAACCCTTAACTAAAATAATAATAAAACTACATTATTTACAAAATAGTTAAATCATTTGGTGAACTGAACTTACTTCATTTGCACACAAAAACCCTAGGGAAAATTTATTGTTAAATTTTTCTAGTATTTTTTTTAATTTTTTCCTGTATATTTAAATGAAAATATCATATTTAATTTTTTAAATTACAGTTGTAATTTTAAAAATCATTTCTTTCAAATCCTAGTTGAATTTACTAGATCCCATTGCTTCTTGAGTTGTCACCTTACATGTTTGTGAGATTCGTATCTTTTTTTATGCATATTCTAATTTTCTATTTAGATTATATTTATTTAATATTATTTCATTTTTCAATTTGTTTTCCTTATGCCATCTAAGCTCTTTGCATCTCTTCATTTGATACGAATTGTAAGACTTAGTGGCAACCCTCCTGAATTCACTTAGATTCCTCCAACCAATACATATATCATTGATAAACAACCAGCTCATCTTCCTACTATAGATCTTACACATCCATAATACACTAATTTTTATGAGGATAATTTTGACAATGAGAAATATGAGAATAACAATGATGATGCACACACCAATGTTCATGACCCACCATATCGAGTTCTTGATCCTCTTCCACCTATTGTTGATAATGATGTTGTCATCAACAAAGATTTGATTCTACAAAGTTTTCAAGAGACTTAAGGCATAACCTTGAGATCATACCCTTATCTTACAATCTATCATGAAAATTAAATAGGATAAACAAGTTGAGTCTTCCATTCCTTCAGAGAAACCAATTGTAAATGACACTACAGGGGCAACTATGTCTCAACAAACCCTATAGCAGCCCAACCTTCCTATGAGGCATCACTAGTTATGGCTCATATATCTTTGTCTCTTGATGTGTCTACCCTTATGTAAGAGATAAATGTTTTTCAATCCAAGGTTTACATCTTGAGTTAGGTGTCTCTAGACCAACACAAGCTTTGGATTCTTTTGCTCTACTTAATACACCATTGGCATGTCATATTGCTTCTAAAGCCTTACTACTAGGTTTTGTTCAATCCAAGCTCACTCTATATGATGGAAAGGGTGATCTAGAGACACACTTGAAAACTTTTCATGCATCATGCTTGGACTATGTACCAAATGACTGGTTACTAACCAAGATATTTCCATGGAATTTAAAAGATTATTCTTTACAATGGTTCTATATTCTACCAAATTAGTCAGTCAATGCATTAAATCCTTTAGCTAACATGTTCCTAGCTCATTTTAGCATTAACATATGTGACAAGGTTTTTTATGTCCAAGTTACACAACAAAAACAAAGGTCAAATGAGCATCTCACAGATTATGTTCTTCGATATAAGACTATCTTAGCTAAAATAACTAGCCCCATGGCTGATCAAGAATTAAAAGACCTCTTTAAACAGAGTCTTCTGCCAGATTTACATGAGTCAATAATGTTCAAAAAGTTCTCTTCTTTCATTGAGTTATGTCATACACTAAATTAAAGGGAAGCCAAACTAATTACAATGGGAATACTCAAGTATACAAGCATACCAAAAACAACTGACAAGTGTAACAGTAAAGTCCCATACAAAGGAAAGGTTAATGATAGCAAAATTCAAAATCAACCTACAATTAATGCAACTTTAGATCCCCCTCAATGAGTGGTTTTATCATCACCTCCTTAGTGAGCCTTTACCAATCTACTAATATCTCCAGCCAGAGTCTTACAATAGTTATTGGAATGCAATATCATATCTCCCCCTCTTATTCAAAAATTTGATACAACAAAGCCTCTTCCATGTGGATATGATTAGAATGCATTTTTTTATTTTCATAGGGCACTAGACCACACAAAAAATAGATGCATCAATTTGAAACACAAGATATAGGATTTGATCAATGATAACCTTATTGATCTTGGCACTCCAGTTGAGCCTCCTTAGGGAAAGAAAACATAGGACAAAACTTTAAAAAAATTATCAGATCCTTTGCCACAACATTATAAACAAGATATAGGGGATATATTAGGTGTTCACCATGCATATCATGCACACCATCCACCAGATACATACCAGGCACCTTTAGTTGAGTAACATCCTTTGAGAAACAAGATTGGTGTATATAATTCCAAAGTTCCAACTAGACATTCCATCTCCTTCTCAGAGTAAGAGATAGTTGAGGATGGTCTAATTACAATGCACTCTATATCAAAGCTTATATTAATCATCATCCCATTCATAGTGTTCTCATAGACAATGAATAGAGTATGAACATGTACACTATGACATTACTATAGCATTTGGGATATTTAGATCAGGGTATTACCCTGATGGACATAGTTATTAGTGGATTAAATGGGTACATATAGAGCTCATTGGGTGATATTTTAATTTATCTATAGGTTAGTCCAACACAAATTGCCACACCATTTACTATAGTTCTCAGTGTATGAGTCTTCGATATATCACTTGGTTGATCATGGATTTATAAACTTCATACAATACCTTCTATAGTTCATAGATGCATGAAATTCATTCACACTAATCAAGTTGTTACAGTTGGTAGAGTCCCATATGAGTTACCACTCCCCACTTTAGAGCCATTTACTACTCTATAGTCACTAGTTTCAGCTCCTCCACTAGTTACAATTCTTTTAATTTATATTCAAACATAGTCAAGGCCTCCATCACCAACACGGAGAGTCCATACACTTCCACAGTGGCCTCTTTTAGAGAAATCATAGTTTCAAGACTCTAGACAATTTATAACTATAGTATTCACACCCAAGGTAGTATCATTGAGGTCTCATGCCTTTACAGAGAGCTTCTACTACTACAAAATGGGTCCCTAAGAGCCCCACAGTTGCATCCACTTCTTAGAGTTATAAAGGGAGCCCACAGTCAGTTTCCACTTCAAATATTTTAGAGAACTTATAGCATATATAGCTTTCAGAGCCATAGTTTTAGTGCTTTCATCATGATTCATAATCACACATGATCCCTCTTCTTGATATAGAACACCATGATAAGGAGTCTCTCATGAGACTCATCCGTTAATTTTTCTCAATCTTTTTTGTACATAGTTTTTTTATGCTTTCTTGTAGATAGCTTATTTTCAAATATACAAAAACATTCAAATAAAAATAAAAATAACTCAAAACACCAAAAACATTTCAATTGTATGCATTATCTATGCTTTACATTTCTACTACCATGCTAGACTTACATTTTGCTATTCTATACTATTGTTTATTGATTTATTTATATTTCCATGCTTCTCTTGATCTTCTTTGAATGTGTACAGTGACATATAGATCCTTGATTTCTTCACTCTACCCATTTAAGGGACATCATATTTATACATTCGAGACATACATCGATATATCTACCCATCAGGGGCATCTTATACATGACTATCATCTAGGTTATGTCATTCCTACACCACACACTCTAGTTATAATGTTGATGTACATTAGTAGCTTACACAAATTATTCTTTCGACACTCACTAGTATATGGCACTTGTGTATTTTTTAGCATCTACCTAGTCTTGTACTACATGTTTTGCATACTTTCAATTTTTTGCTTTGACTAGTTAGATGCGATTGTATTTTTAGAATTTACATACCTTCTTTTCATGTTTTACGTAGCTATATGTGATTGCATTTCTCAATTCCTATTTTGTCTCTTGTGTGTGCCTTAGGACATTTACCCATGTCCTTTACTTATTCTTTTATGTGATTGTGGCCCTCGTGCCAACCTTGCTTGTTTTTAATTATATATGTATGTGGCATTTGAACATGCCTTGTATGTTTGATTTCCAAATTTGAGTGACATGTGCCCATGTCCCTTGTTTTCTTGGCCCCTTGGCCACTTATATGCTTCTTTCATCTTTCTTTGCATGCTTATTTCGTGTTTGCTTCTCATTGTTTACAATGCCATGATCCACATCATGCATTATCTTGCTTTCTTAGATGCCAGGATGAGCATCATGCTCCATACCTTCTTGACAACTAACAACTAATAACTAGCATTTCTAATTTCACTTCAGTATACTACACATGTTATTATATTATTACATTTATCTAGGCATACCCCTATTGATCTAACAATCTCCAATTCAAACTATGTTATATCTTGAGAAATCTTTTCGATTATCATTGCTATATCATATATTTCTTAGCATAACAACTTACATGGCTCTTTCTTCTGAGAGAAATCATTTTAGGGTCTTAATTTATACCCTTAGAAGAAGGGGCAATAAACTGAAGTTTTATCATAGAGATCAGAGCCTTATACCAGTAAAAAATTAGTTTTTAGAATACTCAAAATAACAACCAAAACTCAAACTAGATAGAATAAATGAGGAAAATAGTGATGAACACATAACACTGATCATAAATAATAAAGGACAAAAGCACCATACTTGGACTACATATCCAAACAATAAAGTGTCATATTTTTGACACTTTTGTCCAAATAACAAAAAATCCAAAATTTTTAGAAACAGACAGAAAGGTAAGATTAGTTATAGTTTTATCATCTATAATTCAATTCAGATTTAGTAGTTTCAAAATAATTTTTCTCAAAAAATATAGATATAGGGGGCATCATGTGTGGGATGATGACTCACTTCTAGTTTTAGATTGGGTAGTTGGTATAACTTCTAAATCAGAATCTATGTTACATACACTAGTGATTGGGGGCAATGTACACAACACATTTACCTTATTTTATTTTTAATTTATTATATAAATTAAGTATTCTCAGTAGTTGTGTACCTTATTCCATCTGTAGATGGTTGGCATCATTTCAGAGTAGCTTTCATATAATCCTAGTTTCTAGTTTCAGAGTGGATTTTATACAAGTCTAGTCTCTACCTTTCAAAGTGGCCAAGATTAGCCTAGTTCTTAGCACACATTCAAATATTCATGTTACATTTTTATATTATAGAGCATTCATGTGTTTCAAAATCCATCTCATATGACACACATTCATACTAGTATCAGTTCATAGTTCACTACATAGTGGGCAATGATGGAGTCAAAGAACTAGCTATCCTTTGTATTCTGTAACCACCTATTCAGAGTGATTGGACACATAGACCAAACATTGATTAACACATGTATGATTACATAGCTTCATTTAATAGATGATGATGGAGCCAAAGGGTGAGCATTTTCATTCTTGATCCACTCTAGGGGAATTAAGCACTCAGCTTTGTTTGTGATATTACTTTTGGTAAAACACATACCCAGTATTACCCAACATTACTCATCATCACTCAACATCACACATCTTCATGGGATTTACCTTTGCCAATAAGTTTATGTATGTTTTCTATTTTTTCTTTGTCCTAGTATTTTGCTCTGCTACATCATTAAAATAAAGTGGGGTAAATGTAATCATATAAAATATCTAAATTGGTAGTTTGAGTTTGGCTTGTGACATCCTATCTATAGGTCCTTACATGATCTTAGACACCTTTTTTCTCTTTGTCAATCATCTGTAGCCCTTCAAATGATGATTCCAACTTAGTCAAACCTTATTTTCCAGGACAATCTTATCCCCCAGGTCCTGAACCTGTAAGATAGGAGCGTCATACCTGGACTACAACGTCAAACCTTAGGGTGTCTCATTTTTGACACTCCTATCCCTTTACAATTTAAACTTCAACAATCATTTTCATTTGGTTCCTATCCCTCATTATGTCAATGTAGAGCTAATACATCAAACCCATGACCAATGGTTCCCTATAAAAGCCTATCCAAAATTTATTTACAAGGGAGGTGACAAATCTTACAAAACAAGTAAGAATAAAAGTAAACTACTAAGACACTTTTTTATTCTCTACATAGTTACTTAACATAGTTGCAAATATATTCAAATATTCATACCAATCCCTAGCCACCTTAAACACTTTCAATTTTAGATTTTTGTATCCACATCACACTATTGCACAAAGCACATTAGGTGGGAGAACTACATATGACTTGATCCCTCTTCGAAGTATTGGTATGTAGATAGTGTATCCACATAAGGAGTGTGGATTATACGTTCAATGTATATTACACACTAACCCCCCCTATTTCTCTAAGTGATTCGAATCTCATTTTGTCAAGCATGATGGAGGGTTAGGGTTTAAAAATTAAAACAACATTACAATAAGTTTCATTGACATTTAGAAATCAATATTTCATAGGCAAGCTCACACAAGAACAATGCAAAGAATCTAAAAAGCTCAAATTTTTGTGATCAATTTGGACAATAACGGTAGGAGTATACAATAACATCAGACCCTAAAGTGTCTTATTTTTAGTGCTCTTATCTTTTCACTGAATGAAAGATAGATTCTAATTGTGACACTGTCTTGATCTTGCACAACCAATTTCAACATCTGTTTCATCCATCTCAATACAATTTCAAGCTAAGTTATATATATTTTAATTTATTGTTATTTTTAGAAAGGTAAAAAAGATAGATAAATTATACAAGTCAAGACTGTAATTATTGTAATATTATTTACTGATTTATTAATCTAAACCCTTAACTAAAATATGAATAAAACTCTATTATTCTCAAATCCACCCATTTAGTGAAATAATTTGTTGCAATAATAATATATTGTGCATGACTTCATTTACTTTGGGGACTTATTGGTCCAAAAAAATTAGTTTCCCACTATTTAAATAGGTGTTATGTGAGTATTGATATCAAAGACATATCATTGTGTTGATTTAACTTTCTTAATTAATGATACACATCATAGTGTTTGGCTACTCTGTGTAAATCTTGAAAAAAATTTGACCACCAAGAACAATCTATAAAATATTTATGGGAGTGGCTTGGTGTGTGAAGTGACCCCTTACAATTCACTAGTATGCTTCTTGAAGAATGTTAGAGAATTAACCTTAATTGGGGTCCTTTTATAGTTTTTAGGTTTATCTTAAGTCTTAATTATGTGTGCGTTTATTATTTTTATTAACGCACTTTATTCCTACCTTTATGAGGTGTCACTCACTTTTTTAATCCACTTATTGGATTTAGAGTTACTTGCATGTAAATCTCCCTTTCTCACATGTCACACACCTGCCTTCTCTTTGTAAGGGATTATGACATAAGTGACACACACTTGTAGGGATTGTAAGGTCATAATAGGGTCCTATGTAACTCCCATTTTCCTCCTCTAGTTCTATAAAAGAGCTCTTCCTCTATTCTTTTTATCACTAGAATCTCTAGCTGATTTTCTTTTTCTCTTGTGCTCTTGATTCAATCTTGTCCTTGTAGAGATTTTGTTAGCAATCCTTCTAATAAGATCACGTAAGTTTTTCTCTGATGAGTTCGATTGCTCACTTTAAAATCTTTGTTTCATTTTTAGTTTGTTCCATGAGAAGTAATATTGTTTCCTGCTTTCATTAAATTATTCACTCTTTATTATCATTGTTAAACGTTTTTGGGATAAATCTTAATATAGTATTAGAACAAGAGTCATTTATTTGACATTTTTTTAAGAGTGTGCAAGTTTTGGGAAAAATATTGATTTTTTTTGCAAAGGCTTCAGCGTTGCACTTCTTTCAAATTTGTCTCTCCTTCTAACCTTCGTTTTTTTTTGAGATTTGCTTTCTAACCCATGGTTGTAGGTGGCTCATTGGGAGCCTTTTCCACGTCTACCCCTGCTTTGTAAAACCCTCCAAGTAGGGTCTCCTCTTTGTGTTTATATGTCTTATTTGCTTTCCTTGGCAGTAAGGTACCGGTAAAATTGTTTTTACTCTATTCATAGCTTCTGGGAATAGGATTTGCCTTTGCACTTTTTCTCTATCTTTTTTAAGATGCCGTAGAAAGTGGTATTTGGCAGCTTACCTTCTAATTTTTTTGCTCTCTCTCCTTTTTTAATACATTTTACTTACAACGCTTTATTTTTTGGTTGCCTTGATGGTGCTTCGCTTGTGTTAAGATTGTCAAAGGTTTTTTTAATCTGTGGCGCTTCCATTACCTGTGAGCTTGGCATTCTTATTTCCTAGTTTATTACCCTTTCTTGTCATGCACATTTATTCCCAGCTGCCATTTTCTGCGTCGTCTCTCTCCTATTCTAGTGTTTCCAAGACGTTTCTTTTTCATTCTATTTGAAACCTGTGTACTAGATTATCTTGGTAGTACGTTTTTTTAGTAAGGCCTTTATTGGTGACATTTTTACAGCATGGTAGTTACTTTGCTCATTGTGCAGATTTTTTCAGCATTTATTTTGTGAACATTAGTCATACGTTAATTTTTTTAAATTTGTCTTTACATGCACTCAACCGAACGCATCTTATAATATTTTAAAAAAAAGCTTTACTTTTTTTTGACATGTAATTCTTTACGCTTAAATATTCGTTTAAAAAATAAATAAATTTAAATTCTTCATTTCCACATGGAATGATAATCTTAATATGTGTTCATTAGTTTTCACATTGAATGTAGTTAAAGCATAATTCTAAGTTTTTTTAAAAGAACTTTTCAATTTAAAATAAAAATTTTGTTTTTTCAAAAACATTTACCATTAAGTTTTATGTTTTTTTTTGGGGGTAACACTAAGTTTTTTTTTAAGGTATTTGATTTATATTAATATATTTTTTTGAATGTTTTGGAAATTATAAGACGTAAATAAAAATTTAAAAAAAAAAAAAAAAATTATAAATCCATTTAAATATTTTTTTTGGATGTACATTTATTAGTTAATTAATTTAAATTTTGAGACAAAAATATTTCAATTTTCATTTTTTTAAATGAATATTTTTAAATGTTTATTGGATCAATTAATGTTATTTATCATTGATTTTTTTTAATGTTAATGAAATATGCTTCTTTTACATTCATAGGCCTTAACTTGGCCATTTTATTTGTTTTTTCAAAAACTAAACAAACTATTCAAGATGAATACATAGTTGTTCTTAAAAACAAATTTCAATTCAAAACGTTACTATTATTATTTTGCATAATTTCATTAATGCACTTCAAAATACTTTTCAAAATAAAATGGATAATATGCAATCTTCTCTTGATGTTTTTAATGCTAAATTTTTATCTTTTGCATGACATTATTCTAGTCATAGTGAATCTTCTTGTACTTATGAAACATCTAAAATACCTATGCACATGTCTTTTACCAACCCTAGCTTACAAATTATACAAAATATGGGTTATTCAGGGGATGTACTTGGTAAGTGTCAAGACGGTATTTTCAAACCTCTTTTGCCTACTCCCAATACAAATTCTAAAGGTCTCAATTATGTTGATTCTATTGTTTCACCTACTTCCAATGCAAAATCAGAATCATATTGTCCTCCTCATCAAAGGATTTATAATGTAATTTATTTTGATTATATTGATTCTAATGGTCATGCTTTAGTAAAAAATATTAAACCTTGTTCGCATTGTGAAAAATACGAGCATCATATACTTGAATGTTGTAAGTTACATCCATGTAAATCTTATGAAAAATCTATGCATGATACATTATATTGTTGGAAAATGACTAAATCTTCTACTTCTAAAGGTAAAACTGTTTGGATTACTAAAATTGATGAATCTTCTACAGACTTTGATATGTTTTCTTCCGATAATTCTTCTAATGCCTCAAGTAGAATATCTTTTGTGAGTGACACATCTTCTTTGTCTCCATTTTGATTATCAATCTTTTATTTATTTTTTACTTTTGTTTCAAAGTATATATGTTTTATTTAGAGCTTTTGTGACTAACTTATTTTCGTACAAGGTTACGCACTTTATAATGAAGGTTGTTTTTGGTCAGATTTTCTTAGTTGTACATCTACTTTTATTACATTATGTATATAGATTGTATTTTTTGACATAATGATTATTTAACTTGAAAGATTTGAGTCAATTTACTTGTTTTGTAGGTTTTTAGATCATTACTCTTTTTGATTGGTCTTTGTTCCATGACGAATTGACCACTTTGTTCGAAGAAGATTCTTGTAGATTCTTCTTGGTGATCACACTTTATCCCTTGTGAATTTTGGTAGTATCTTCTCTTCTTTCTTCTTTAAAATTTTGTAATTCCTCTTGAAAGAAGTTTCTATTAAGGGAGAGATCTATATAATTTCAACTCTCTTCTTTATTTGTAAATAGTTTTTTTACTTTTGTAACCTCAAATTAAGCTTAAAAGAAAGTGTTAGAAAATTAACATTAATTTGGGTCTTTCTATAGTTTTTAGGATTATCTTAAGTCTTAATTATGTATGAATTTATTATTTTTATTAATATACTTTATTCTTAAATTTATGAGGTATCATTCACCTCCTTAATCCACTTGTTGGATTTAGAGTTACTTGCATGTAACTCTCTTTTCCCTACATGGACACACCTCCCATTAGGACACAAGTGACACACAGTTGGAGGGTCTATAAGGTCATAATGGGGTCCTATGCAACTCTTATTTTCCTCCTCTAGCTCTATAAAATATCTCTTCATCTCCTCTTTTCCTCACTAATATTTCTAGCTCTCTTTATTCTTCTCTTATATTCTTGATTTAATCTTGTACTTGTGAAGTTTTTGATAGAAAGCCTTCTAATAAGATCACATGAGTTTTTCTTCAATGAGTTCAGTTTTCTACTTTAAAATCTTTATCTCATTTTTTATTTGCTTCATGAGAGATAATAATGTTTCTTTCTTTCATTAAATTATGCACTTTTTGTTGGGGATCAATCAACAATATGACTACAATATGAAAGCAATAAACATGAAATTAAATCAGATAGATAAGTAACTAGAATCATAATTAACAAGAAACAAGAGATACAAGAAACCACCTTGAAAACTTGTATTCAACTCTTTACAGAAAAAATTACAATTGAAGAAACTTCTTTTCTTCCACACCTCTCTCAGATGTACAGATCTCTTCTTAGATCTCTTTCCCTCAAGAGTCCTCTCTCTCAATTACAATCAACTCCACAATCTGGATTGATTCACATAAACAATATGTATTCTACTTATACAGTATTGTCCCTATGAACTATGAAAATCTATCTCTATTATATAACCATAGAGATTCATGAGCATGAACTTACAATTGATAGATGCACCTCCTAAACAAGGGCTCTAACTAGTTCTACTCAAAATAAAAATGCGGACTTAACAACCAACAGTTCGATCCTTAACATGCAAACATTCTGTTCTCGCATGAAAGTTGCTCTCCAGACATACACAGGTGACCGACGTCAGTCCCTGTTAGTCCACTTGTGACCAACATCGGCCGACTTGCTACCGACGTTGGCAGCTCTTGGTCTGTGCCAGACCGTCAACGGTGACTGTGGTTTTCCAACAAGTTGTCACTTCGCTCATGGGTGAAGCTTTTAGCTCCATACCCTAACAATCTCCCACTTGGAGATAAATAGTTGCACCAGTACCTGTATAGCAACATCTTCTAGCTCCTCCATCTTCAACTCAATCATGAAGACCAATGAAAGTTGAATGAAGATTCAACTTCTCCTTTGTAACCGGCTTGGTTAACATATCCACAGGATTCTTATCTGTATGGATTTTCTCCAGCTTCAACTCACCATCCTCCAATACCTATCTAATGAAGTGGTACCTAAGCTGTATATGCTTTATTCTTGAATGAAAGGCTGAATTCTTAGCCAAATAAATTGCACTCTGACTATCACTGTATAGTCTACAACTCTCTTGCTCCTTTCCAAGCTCTTCCATGAACCGTGTCATCCATATCATCTCTTTGCTAGCGTCTGTGACTGCAATATAATCTACTTCTGTAGTTGACAAGGCAACAACCTTCTGCAACTTTGATATCCGGCTAATCATCGTTCCACCAATAGTGAAAACATATCTTGTGGTGTTTTTTCTACCATCCAAATCACCTACCATATCTGAATCTACATAACCATGTAGAGAAGTATTTGAACCGCCATAGCACAAGTGCCTACTGTTGGTTCCTTTCAGATATCTAAGGATCCACTGAACTACTTTCCAGTGTTCCTTTCCTAGATTGGCCATATACTTACAACTCCCACTGCTTGGGCAATATCAGGCCTAGTACAAACCATTGCATACATTAAACTTCCTACTGTGGAAGCATATGGAACTTTTCTCATGTACTCTACCTCATCATGTGAATTAGGACACTGTTCTTTACTCAACTTGAAGTGTCCAGCCATAGGTGTGCTTACCGATTTTGCATCCTGCATATTGAACCATTTCAACACCTTGTTCACATAATCTTCTTGAGACAAAATCAACCTATGATTTTTCATGTCTCTCTTAATATTCATGCCAAGGATTTTCTTTGCTACTCCCAAATCCTTCATGGCAAATGTGTGAGCTAATTTCACCTTAAGCTAAGAGATATCTTGCATGTGTGATCTTGCAACCATCATATCATCTACATACAACAATAGAATAATATATCTACCATTATCCAATCTCTTAAAATACACACAATGGTCAAATTGACATCTACTATAGCCATGCTCAGTCATAAACCTATCAAATCTTAGATACCATTGTCTTGGAGCTTACTTGAGGCCATACAAGATTTTCTTCAATCTGCACACTAGCTTCTCTTTACCTTTGACTTCAAATCCTTTCGGCTGATCCATATATATTTCTTCATCCAAATCTCTATGAAGAAATGTTGTCTTAACATCAAGTTGCTCAAGATGCAAATCCTCAATAGCAACTAAAGACAATACAGTCCATATAGAAGTCATTTTAACAACAGGAGAAAAAATCTCACCAAAGTCAATACCTGGTTTCTGTGTAAATCCTTTCACTACTAACCTGGCCTTATATCTCATCTGTCCATTCTCACCTTCTTTCAACCTGTAAATCTATATGTTCTTTAGTGTCTTCTTTCCTGCTGGCAACTCAACCAAATCCCATGTTTGGTTCTCTCTCAAGGAATCAATTTCCTCATTCATGCCTAGCTCCCACTGACTCTTGCATTCCACTTGTATTGCTTCATCAAAACTCTCTGGTTCTCCACCATCAGTTAGAAATAAATAGAATAATGAAGGGGAATATCGAATTGGAGGCTTACTTACTCTTTTTGACCTCCTTTTGGGCATTTGAGACTCATCCACAACACGCTGTCTGCCTAAATTCTCTGATAGTGACCGACCTCGGTCACTTCCAGGCCTGTAACTGACTGTCTTCAAATCCTGCCTAGCCAATGTCAATTCCTGTACAGCCATCATCAGTCCCTGTACAGTCGACATCGGTTCCTACCTGACTGACGTCAGTCTCTGTGTTTTCCTTTCTATGATTCTTCTTTTTCGTGAGCTCCTTTTGGACCTTCACCTCATCCAATTCTCCATTGCTCTACTCAGGTTGATCCAGCTTCTTGAGCTGATCAATGTACATCACTTTTTCATTGAAAATAACATCACGGCTCCTAATTATCTTGTTAGTTCCTAGATTCCAAAACCTAAAACTAAACTCATCAGAGCCATAGCCAATAAATGTGCACCTCATAGACTTAGCATCCAGCTTCTTTCTATTTTCCTTATCAATGTGCACAAAGGCTTCACAACAAAAAACTTTGAGAAATGATAGATCTACCTTTTTACCTATCCATGCCTCTTCTATAATTCCACCATCCAGAGCTGTAGAGGGTCCTCTATTAATCAGGTACACTGCAGTATCCATGGCTTCTACCCAAAACTCTAAGGAAAATCTTACATGCAATCTCATACACCTTGCACGCTCTATGATTCTTCTGTTCATCCTTTCAGTAACTCCATTTTGCTGAGGTGTTCTTGGAATAGTCCTTTGCCTGTGAATCCCATGCATATAACAATACCAGTTGAACTTGTGGCTACAAAACTCACCACCATTGTCAGATCTCAGGCACTTCAATCTCTTGCCTGTTTCATTCTCAACCATAGCTTTCCAAATCTTAAACGTATCAAAAACATCAGATTTCTTCTTAATACAATAGATCCATACCTTTCTTGTAGCATCGTCTGTGAAGGGAACATATTACTGCGATCCTCTAATAGAAGTAACTTGGGCTGGTCCCCACACATCTATGTAAACAAGCTGCAATTTGTGCTTCTTCTTTGTTGACCCAGTCTTGAGAAAACTCACTCTCTTCTGTTTTCCAAAAATACAGTCTTCACAGAAATCTAGATCTATGCTTTTCAAATCTGGAAACATAACTTTTGATTTAAGAATTGTCATTCCCTTCTCACTCATGTGGCCAAGCCTTTGATGCCACAATTTTGCATCTACATCTGAAGTAGATAATACAGAAGGAGAATTGTCAGTAATACAATTACAGAAATAGAGAGTACCTACTCTCTTACCTCTGGCTAATACAAGTGCTCCCTTGGTAACCTTCCAAGACTCAGCTGTGAGAGTTACTGTACAACCCTCATCCCCTAAGTAAACTATTCCAAAATCTCCATGGACATAGTCACTGTAATATTCTCTATTGGGGGTTGCATGGAAAGATGCACCAGAATCTAAAACCCAAGATTCTATATTATTATGCAAAGAGAATATAAGAGCATCTTATGCAACAATACCTGTAACTTTTGCTTCTTCTTTTCCTTCTTGCTGTCTGTCTTCTTTAGGCTTTGACCAGCAATCTTTGCTTATGTGCCGAATCTTTCCATAATTCTAGCATTGTGGCTTCCTGCCATTTCTGGATTTAGATCTACCATTCATCTTGGACTTAGATCTTGATCTCCCTTTCTTGCTCTTCTCTTTTTGTCTTCCCCTGCTCTCAAAACTCAAAGCGTTCCCTGATGTCTCCTCTGTTCTTTTCCTACGAATTTCTTCATTCAAGATTACACTAACCACATCGTCTACTTTTAAAATATTTGAAGCAGAAACAGTATTACTAACTGCCATTACTAAGCTATGCCAGCTTTCTGGTAAAGAACATAAGATTAATAGAGCTTTAATTTCATCATCAAATACTATTTTGATTGAATTTAATTGATTTACAATTCCATGGAAATCATTTAAATGATTAGATACAGAACTACCTTCCTGCATCTGCAAATTAAATAACTGCTTCATAAGATATACCTTATTAGAAGCTGAGAGTTTTTCATATAAATTTTCTAAAGTAGTCATTAACTCTACCGTAGACTTTACCTATGATAAATTAGATATCACAGTAGATGCTAGACTCAACCTTATTGATCCAAGAGCCTTTCTGTCAAGAACTTCCCATTCTTCATCATCCATGTCTTTGGGTTGCTTTGCAGTCCCTCCTAACGGTAAGTATAAATATTTTTGATATAGATAATCTTCTATCTGCATTCTCTATAATTGATAGTTCTTGCCATTAAACTTCTCCATTCTAAGTTTACTTTCTTCTGCCATTGCTTCTCCCACTCAAACAAAAATCCCTGTGAGTAACTTGTAATCAATACACACTAACCAGATCTGAAACACCTATTAGTCAAACTAAGCTTTGATATCTCTTGTTGGATATCAAGCTCTGAACCTACAACCTGGCTCTGATACCACTTATTGGGGATCAATCAACAATATGATTACAATATGAAAGCAATAAACACAAAATTAAATCAGATAGATAAGTAACTAGAATCAAAATTAACAAGAAACAAGAGATACAAGAAACCACCCTAAAAACTTGTATTCAACTCTTTACAGAAGGAATTACAATTGAAGAAACTTCTTTTCTTCCACACCTCTCTCAGATGTACAAATCTCTTCTTAGATCTCTTTCCCTCAAGAGTCCTCTCTCTCAATTACAATCAACTCCACAATCTGGATTGATTCACATATACAATCTGTATTCTACTTCTACAGTATTGTCCCTATGAACTATGAAGATCTATCTCTATTATATAAACATAGAGATTCATGAGCATGCACTTACAACTAATAGATGCACCTCCTAAATAAGGGCTCTAACTAGTTCTACTCAAAATAGAAACGTAGACTTAACAACCAACAGTTCGATCCTTAACATGCAAACATTTTATTCTCGCATGAAAGTCACTCTCCAGACATACACAGGTGACCGACGTTGGTCCCTGTCAGTCTGTCTGTGACCGATGTCAGCCGACCTGCTACCAATGTCGATAGCTCCTGGTCTGTGCCAGACCGTCGACGGCGACTGTGGTTTTCCAGGAAGTTGTCACTTCACTCATGGGTGAAGCTTTTAACTCCATACCCTAACACTCTTTATTGTCATTGTTAAATATTCTTAGCATAAATCTTAATAAAGAAGTTGAAGTCATTTATGATATAATGTAACTCTGCACAATACATTGTCTTTCTCAATTTTGTTTAAAAATATGTTGATGAGACTATATGAGATAACACAAGTGACCATTTTATTTTAATCCATTTCTATATAATGTGTAAGAAAAGTACCTTGCTCCAAAAGTGTTTCATTATCCTTCATATTATCTAGGATTGTAAAATCCATAAGTGCACATATGGAGACTCATCCTCTATTTATTTTAGATCCTTACCATTTTATAGCCTACTCAAATGATCTAGTTTGATATTTTCTCATCTTAGCTTTACATTGATTCAAAATTGAAACTCTTGAAATAACATGAGCCAACTAGAGATTCATTTTCCCAACATTAGATTATAAGCAAATATCATAATGATTGGTGGTCAGTAAAAATCTCAAACACTGTGGCCAATAAATAGTGTCAATGTTTTTGCAATGGAAATACCATAACTATAGCTTCTCTTTCTATAGTGGTATAGTTATTTCTAGATATTGATGTTTTTTTGCTAGTAAAGTGTATGGGGTAATCCAACCTACCATCCCCTAGCTACACTAAGACAATTCTTACTACAATACTAGAAGTATCCACATGCATGTCAAATGGCTTCTTCTAGACATGAAATACTAAAATAGGTGTTGTTACCAATCTTTGTTTAATATCGATAAATGCTAATTGAATTTTTTTTGCCCATTCAAACCTTATGTCTTTGCATAATATTTTTTCAATTGGTACAGATATGGCATGTATCCTTTGATAAATTTTATATAGTATCCTATATGATTGACAAAGGTGTGTACTTATGTAGATTTGGTGGAGGGTGGCATCCCCACTATTAAAAAAATCTGAGTTTGGTCTACCAGAATGTCATCACTACACACAACATGGCCCAAAATAACACCAAAAGTTGTGAAAAATAAACACTCCTTTAAATTTAGAACAATCCATATATATTGAAACCATTCTACCATTAGTCATAGTTTGGATAGATACTCTTTAAATAGATAAAAATAACTTGATCATCCAAATATACTTCTGAAAAATCATGAATGAAGTCTTTAAATATAGTTACTCTAGCTCTAGATAAAATTGTTGGTGAATTATTTAGAACAAAAGACATTACCTTATATGTGAATGATCCCCATTCAATTCTAAAAGTAATCTTATCTTGGTCTTATTCTACAATCAAAATCTGATGGTATCCATTGAATATATTTATAAATGAGTACACTTCATGACCTACAACTAACTTGAGGACTTCATCCATGAATGGTATAAAAAATGATCATTGAGGAAAGTATCATTGAGTACACAGTGGTCTCCAAAAATATGTATCTCTCTAGATTTATTTTGCTATATCACTATGGGACTCACCTAGCCTTATTTTTCCCCTAGACAAATGATTCTTTCTTTTTATATTTGATCTAGTTTAACCTCTAATTTTATTTTCATATCAGGGTTTAGCCTATATAAACACTTCTTGATGGGTTGAATGCACTCTTTCAAATCTATGTGAATTTCCCCTAATGATAAATGTACACCTTTTATTTTAGGGAATTTGGTCATAAAAACATCTTGATAATCTCGTAACAGCTACAATGCCTCTGAGATACTTTCTTGTACATAATAATCTCTTGTAGTCACAAGCTTAGAAATTGACTCTATTTCAATGTTTTCTTTTATTTTTTTTAAGGTTTATTAATACACTTTGTTTGATGCATTGGGTAAAACATCTCATAGAGTGTGATCTCCTTTCCATTTTGGAATTTTTATACTGTATAGTTTGTCTTCTTCCACTTGTTCTACACTTTGGGATAGTGTTGGTTCAACATCCCTCTTTAGTTCAAAGAATCCTATCAAATATAAATCTATGTCATTATTTCTAGATTTTGTTAGCTTGTTTATTATTCTATTACAAGTCTTAATAAAATCTTGTTCTTCTTGACTTGCCTTGTAATTTTGAAGTACTAGATTCAAATCATGAGATGCTTCTTGCTATGATGATGACTCTATAGTAACTCCCAAATCTTCTGCTCATCCATGACATAGAAATATTTTAATTTTATGTAATTCAATGTGCACCAAATGGTTATCATCCTCAAAAAAAAAAAGTATAAATGAAATATTTTTGCACTTGTGCCTAATGTTCAATCTCTCTCCTATGTCCTTGACGCATTTATCAGTTTGTTGACAATGGCACTAATGTATGAATAAAAATGTGCCCCCAATACTTTGGCTCCACTACTTGCATAAAACATATATCTATACATTGATGAATGTGTAACTCAAGACATTGGCCTTATTAAAATAAAAACTATTCAGACTTTACCATAGATGGAAACTGAAACTACAGGCACAAAAATTCACATGCCTCCTACCAATGTATCTCTAATCTCTATGCACTGCCCACCAAGTCATAGTAGTACCTTTTAGTGTATAACTTAATGTGCTGACTCTTTAATCCACCTATGGCACATGGTACTCTAACCTTAATATGAATGGATTAAGGTCCTCTATCTTAAAGTATTGAGATAACTAATGTTAAATGGTGAACACCATACATAGAGGTTGTAACTCATGATCTTTTCATGCCTAATTTAACATGTGAGCATTCGAGTCATCACTTATGGAATATGTTGTTTACAAAGGTAAAAAACCCTCTATATTAGGTTCAATATAATACATAATTATTTCACACATATTAAATAAGACATCCACTTTTGACCTAGTAAGATATTACATCGATAGAGAGGTAGAACCTTCAAGTTAAAACCATGGTGCTAATGATTTTTTAATTACTGGATTGCAAGATAATTACTTTTTGATCTAGGATTATTCCATATGTGGGTTTAGGAACTAATATTAGTAGCTCGCAATGCATTCCTCTATGTGTCTCATTAAACCAACTATTATAACCATATGTATATGGCAACTCTGGTTCATTAGGAATTATGTACACCTTCTATTCTTCTTTATTTAAAAGAATGACAACTATCTTATCTCCCTGATGAACTTCTAGTTGATTACACACTATGTTAATAGTCATTTAACTATCATAAACCCATTTATTACCAATCAATGCAAGGTAATGGGTATACATAGTCTTCATATCAATGACTTAAAAATCATCGTGTAGACATACCTTGGCCACTCTAATCTCTACATCCTCAAGGTGATCAATCAACTCTTCTTCTCCATAATATGTAAGGCTGAGGGTGACAGGATTGTAGCTCAAATGCAACCTATTAATAGCTTACCATGTTGATCTTTGGATCATATTCATAGTATTCTCAAAATCAAATAATGCATTATAAATTTTGTATCCTTCAAGCTCAATATCTATGAGGGAGTCAACATCCCAAGGTTTCTTAGTTTTTACATACTATATAACCTTATCTATATGTTGTTGCCCTCGCTACACACACTCTACCAAATTATGCAAGAGGTTAGTAATATTATATGATATATCCTCATTACATAGGGTATTAAGTAACTTTAATAAGTCTTTTGAATTAGTTACAACTCTTTCCTACTTCATTATGTGCACAATCTATCCTTACATCTATGCATCACTATTGTTGTGTCTCATTCTAAAGTACTCTATTATTGTATTTTTATAGAACTTGAGATACTTGATACATCAAATTATTTTCCCTTATAGGATCAAGATATTGATCAGACTACATTTTTCTATTTCCCTGATCTACTAGCATATCTAAAGGTGACAATCCCTATTCTACATGTTTAGTAACTATTTGTATGAATGCATTCTCCTTAGGTTGTGCATTGATCATGTTTACATTGTGCATTGAATTCTCCTTCATTTAATTCTTGAGCACTATATAATATTTTATTTGATATTGACCATCAATTATGTAATACACACAGTAGGTTTATCTCTATCGATTGGTAGGGTAATTATTCATATAGTGATTTTATTATCCACATAAATATCATTGAATAGGTGGTCGAACATGTTTATTGTCATTATTACAATGTTCTTGACACCTTCCTTAATATCCTCCCCTTTAGTCTCCTTTATAGCCACCTCTATTTTTTTGGTATCCCCATCCTTATGACTGTTATTTAGTGTATCCTCTTTGATGGTTTTTTTGAGTGTCATACCCTTCATATTGGTGCCAAGGTGAACTTGGAGCTTGATTTAATTTATATGGACTCACATTATTCTAGGAAGAATGATAATGGTGTTACAGTGAATATGACATATAGTGGATCAGACCCTAGGGTTGGTATTATGATGATAAAGGTATCCACTAGGGAGTACTCTATATCACATTTTCCATATCCACATCTAGACTTGGGATATCATACTTCACATTTCATAGCTAATACATAGTAACTATGAAAACATTATTTATATCTTTTTGTATCTCTTAGATACCTCTATAGCTCCTCTCATCATGATTTTTTTATTTTTAACAGTTGTAGCACATGATTTGTGATTTCTTAATATATTGATGTAAAATATAACACTTTGAAGTAGTATGTCTAATTACTCAACGTATTTAAAAAATTATGTTTTAAGGTTTGGATAGTCATTCCTGTGATGACCTTATCAACCATATTTTATACACCATAAGCCTAATTTATTCCTATAATTCTCATGCATCTCATCCATCTTTCTAATAAAAACATATAGTTTTGATTCTACTTTAGAACATGCTATAGGAAGGTGGCCATAATCCTCAATTTACTCTACTTGTATATTAACAGATCAGGTATTAGCCTTAGTTAAGAACTGGGACTGCACAATAACAAATATAATTCTTGATCACAACCCTTTTACAAACTAATATGCCTTATCTTTATCTTCCAAGATGAAATCGATCTTATTCATAAAATAAAAAAACCTACAATCATAGTCTCCAACTATTTATCTAGACTTGTGTTGAATCTTCTTTAGGTCTTGAAAAGTTTGGCTTATACATTTTTTCACCTTAAATTTTGATATCAACAAATCATTAACGTAGGCAAGATCAAGGTTATTTACATTTAATATAAAAATGAACTCTAAGGCTCTCCCTAAAAAATCTCATATGATTTTGTACTTATTAACATTATCAAATGTTACCCCCTCAACATTCCATTTACTATCATGATATACCAAGTATCGTCAAGATCTATCAATCCATCATATTGCATTAAATAAATAAAGTTACCTATATTGAGTGACATAATTATTACACTTGTAGATTCTAACACTTGTTTTTACACACTAGTGATTATAATTATAGGTGTATGCATATTGGTGATTTAAACTATATGTGTCTATGCACGAGTGACTGTGACTAGAGACTTTTACAAACTATTCTTTATAGTTATCCTAAATAAGAATCCCAATTCTTTTATCCTCTTCTTATCTATTTACTATTTTATCTTTGCACTTAGCGTAACAAACTTATATGTAAAGAAATCAAACTAATTGTTATCCACTTCTTCTCATGCATTTATTGTTCTCCTAAATAATATATTGGGCTAGGGGGATGTGTACTTTAAAAATGAATGATATTTAATTTGAACTTCTTCTAAATTTAAAATTCTTCCCCCTAACTTATTCTAAATTTAAACTTCTTCCCCCTAACTTCTTCCCAAGAAAATTCCTTCTTAGGTTCACATAAAATTTCAGTAATTAACTATGATTTATTTCTATCTTCTAGTTATCCTGCTTCTATCCTACCATCTTCTACCTACTTGCTAAACTCTATATTTAAATTATTTATTTTTCCTTCCTATTCATCAGGCCCTTCTAGATTCTCTTTGCATTCTTTATTATTAGCATCTTTCACAGCTTCTCTCTACATATTTCCATCTCCCACATATTCTACTCTACCCTACTCCTATTCATAGGTAATTATAGATTACTCACTTTATTCCATCTTCTTTGTTGTCACAGTTCCATTTTTAATCCTAAAATTTTATTCTCATTCTAGATCTTCTCATCCTCCATATTTTGGAGTTAGGTTCAATTTTATCTTCTAAGCTTCACATCATTCACTTCTATCCCAAATGCACCTCTGATAGGTTTTAGCCCATATTTTATGAAAGAGTTAAAGGTTAAAAGTGCATACAAAACAAATTATCAGTCAATCATCTTCACTTAATTACTAACACGATATATTAAAAATATATAGGAGTTCAAACATAACTCCTATAACAACTCCTCAAACTACTAACACTAATCTAGTTAGGTTGTTCTAACAACATTTATTCTCTCATTATTTTCTCTCCTAAACCTCCACCTCTATTGAATTGTACGTATACAAGTCTTATTTTTATCAATTAAAAAAATATAAATCCTCACCTATCTATACGTAATTATCATACACGTAATAATTAATTACAATATATTATTCACTAAGTACCATGTGAGAACTAATTCTTCAACATTTTCCCCTTAGTGCTCACATGGGGAGAGGAATAACATGACTATATTTACCCCACTTAATTTTATCTTGTGGAAGTCAGTTTCATTTAAAATGTGTATGTTACAATAAATGAAACTTTTTCATTGGAGAGGAGATTTATTACAAAATTCATTTTGAACATAGGCTTATTTGAAGCTCCCAATTGTAAAATGTCTTAACTCACAAGACCCTATACTTCGACATGACACTTACTTTAAAAGATGATAAACAACGACTCTAAATTTAAAATACTTAATTAATAAAAAAATTAATGACATTAAAACTATAGACTTTTTATTACAAATTACATTGACTAAAACAAATTTTAACAGAACAAAAAATGAATTTGATAATAATACTAAAAAATTACTCAAATAACCTATAACATCTATATAATTACAATGAAAAAGTAATTAAATATTACTTTTCTCATGTTATAAGCTTAAGCCTTTTTTATTTAAAAATAATATAAACTAAAAATAAAACATAACAAATAAAAAACACTACAGACTAAAATCTTAAAATGCAAACTTAATAAATATAAAAGAATATCATAGACTTGAACCTAATATAAAAAATAAATACCTAAAACTGTTAATCCAAACTAAAACTGTAATGGTCATTTTTTTAAGAGAATATCCAAGTCTACTGAGAGAGATCCTGAGCTAGGATGAGCATCGTTTGGATGAGTCTACAAGTTCTTTTGCATATGAATCTTGTATGTGGAGAAAAATAGTGGGAAATGATTATCTTCACTATTGAGGAGGTTGAGATGTTTCCATTTGAAGCTTTAGATGATGGATAACAAGAGCACCAAGAAGCTAAGAAGAGTGGATCAACTTGATTAGAAGAAATGGTCAAAGCATAACATAACTCTCAATAGAAGATAGTTTGTCATGGATCATTGAATGTGGAGTTGCTTGGCAAAAGTAGTGATTTGGTAGGTATATGGCATAACAGATGAGAAACTCAATGCTCCACTATTAAAATATACTTTAGAGAGGTGGGTGCCTACCTTTGGGGATTATGAACACATCCCCTAATTTGATGTTTCCAAAGATAGGCTTGTTGATGGTGTCCATGATGCTTATGATGTGAGTCCCTAAGAGGGTCGAGCCACCAAAAATTTGAGCTCACATTCCCATAAGATCAAAGCCTCCTATAATGTATAAATACTTCTTAATTTCTTGAAAAATCCTCATGTAGAAATAGTACATCCCTATGAAACTATATATACACACACACACACACACACACACACACACACACACACACACACACACACACACACACACACACACACACACACACACACACACACACACACACACACACACATTGTGTGTGTGTGTGTGTTTGTGTATTTTTCAATTTTTTGAATGCAAAAATTAAGAAAATGGGTGAAATTAACTACCGAAATAGATGAAAACTATGGAAAGGAGAGAGAATAAAAATAAATGGTGAATGTCAAGAATTTATACGTGGTCTACACTATAGGTTGTTGGAAAAAATGCAAGCAAGGTGGATGAATAAATGCATAACAATTATATGTGGTTAGTGTAATAATACAACTAAATAATTCATTTTGATGCAAAAAAACAAATAAATACCATACATAGAGGTCCTTTATGATCCCTACTCTAATACCACTAATAGGTTTTATCCTGTATTTTATGAAAGAGATAAACACTCAAAGTACACACAACACAAATTCTTAGTCAACCATATTCAATTAATTATTAACAATACAAGTTACACATATATAGGATTTCAACTCTAACTCCTATAATAACTCCTCAAACCACTAATAATAATCTAGGTAGGTTGTTCTAATAACTTTTATTCTCTCCGTCTTATTTTCTCTCCTAAATATCTACCTCTATTGAGTTGTACATATACTACTCTTATTTTCCTCAATTACATAAATATAAATCCTCACCTATCCATATGTAATTATTACACATGTAATAATTACTTACAATATTTTATTCCCTAAGCACCATTTGTGGACTAATTCCTCAACACCCCCATGGTTCACAAAGTGACTACTCTATATTGGTAGGAGTAGGCACCATGGACTTTTCAAAAAACAATATTTTGATCAATGTAGGTATTTTCTGAAGGAAATTACCATGGGTTTTTATAACAAATAGATCTTGTGTAGATTCAAATGCCAAATAAGCTTACATAACAAATTCCATGATATAGCCAATAATTGTAGTCTAGGTCTAGTAGTCCACAACATGGGTCTAATTAGTATCTATAATTCATAGTCTATCTAATTTTTATTTCATCAAAACCATACACTTTATCCTTCTTGGATAGAAATAATAATACTCTATACTTGAAAACCATAGCTAATAATCTAGGTAATTCACATCAAAATATTATGTAAATATCTTTGTATATATGTTTTTGAATTATCTCCTTTACAGTCACTTGAAATATTTTCACTTATTTCTCTAAAAATTTATGGATTCTCTCATCCAACCACATTTCTAAATGTCTCTATGCTATCAACCATCTCAAAATATTTTAAAAGGTTTTACACTCACTGCACCATTATTATCAAAGGTTCATGGAAAACTCCATAACATGCTAATTATAGGGATGGCCTGCATAGTCAATGATAAAACATAATAGTTTTAAAAAATACAAATTGAATGATGCCATTAATTACTAAGTTGAGTTCATTATTTGAAATACATGCAAAGTTAATTTATAAAGAGCACTCAGTGCAAACCATATAAAAATAGATAACAACATTCACAATACTCACTGCATACAAATAAAAAGTATAAGACATATAGGAAAAACATTTAGAATATTTTATTAATCTATATCACACATTGGAACCATATTATATTATAAATGAGAACTATATATAGAGTATTACAAATTGTTGTCTTTTTATAATCTAACCTTTCGATATGCCCAAAGGAAAGACACTTCACATTCTTCAATCTATTGGTTATTCTTCCAAGGTTGAATACATATAAAAGATTATAAAAATTACAAAATCATATAATTCACACATGTGTCTATCCAATATACCCTAAAATTTTATAAAGTCCTATTCTTTACCCAATATTTATGAAATATATATTATAATATTAGTATAAATACATTAACACATATAAGAATATTAAAAAAAATGAGGTAGCATGAAGGCATGACACCCAGACCATCCTAGGAAGAGAAAAAAATGACTCCAAGCTAAGTAAAATGAAAATAAACCACTATTAAAATCCTAGAAAAGCTATAAAATATCAATAAAATAGGTTGTATACACATAATAATTTTAACTTTGATCAAATACTAATGCTTTCTATCTTACAGGACCCTGTCAAGACTCAATCTTTTTGAGTACATGCCTTGAAGGTGCATTAAGAAAGAGGTGGGAAGGCCATTGGCACTTCACATGATTGTTATACCTTATTTCCACTTATTACCAATCCAACTAGGTCCTAAAACAATTCCCTAAGCTATTACTCCTCTTTTGCATACTCTTCCAATCTTTTCCCACCTTCCATCCTTATTTTCCTCACCTTAATCCACTTTTGATAGTCTGTAGTATTAGGTTGACTAGGTTGACCTTGTACTATTATGGGTAAAATTAATTTAGGGTCTAGGTCAGCTCTTGGATGACCTAGCCCATGATCTAGTGAATTTTTATCTATAACAGTACTAGTGTGACTGGGTCAACCCTGTTAGTCAAAACTTTCAGAAGGGATAAGGGTTAAATCTGCCTATACATACAAGTTCATTTCATTATTAGTTACCAATGAAGAAGAGTTATTATTCACTTTCACTTCTTTACAATCTACTCTTCCACCATTCTACTTGAGGAGTCTTAACTTAGGATTTATACTTGGATAATCTAGTCGTGTGGAGAAGTCTTGGATGCTTTGGTCTTTTTTAATGATCCTTACAAACCATAACAACCTATTTCAAATCCCCTTTGGCCAAGGGAGAGATTGAGTCTTAATGGTTTCATCTTTCAGGTAATAATTATTTAACTTTGCTCTTCTCTTTACTAGATAGAAGTAACATAATTATTGGCTTCAAATAATATTACTCTTCTTCTTCATGCATTAGGGTCTTACTCATACATAGATTAATTGAGATTCTCCTATGCACGTTTAATTTATTTACTAACCTCCATATTGTTCCACAAGCCTTGGTGAGCACTAGATTAGATTTATTTGCTTTACTTGTTATTAGTTTAGTGAATATGAAAACATAGGGCCTAGTTAGGATTATTGTGTGATTGTGCTTGACTGGAGGATTTGGAACCCTCCTTAGAATTATTTAATATTGTAAGAGAGCCCCTAATTAGTTCTAGAGGATCCACATATTGGTCATGTTCTTGATTATCTAATGTATCCCTAATCAAAAGTATAAGTATGATATACCTTTTCCAAGTTAGGATTGATTTATAGACATGATACATTTCTAATTACACAAATTCTGGTGAAACTGATGTGAATCTAACCCTTGCAAGTTTTATTTCACATTTTTTTATTATTTTATCATATTATTTATTGTTTTATATATTTATGATACTAGGTTGACAATATTGATATAGTTATGACTTTTATGTGCATGTCTAACACATAGTTGCATCAAAATGACTATATTTCATTTATGCAGATTAGCTAGGTCAAATAGGTCTACATAGTACATGTTTTCACTTCTAGATAGGATAATAGGTCAACCTTGTCAACACAATACACTTTCAACCATCCAAAAAATATACTAGGTCGACTCTATCAATATAGTATTCTTTACAGTTTTCAATAAATAGGGAACTATAGAACTAGGTAAACCCATTCGACATAGTTGGCATAATTTAAAAGTAAAAATCAAGGTACTTTAATAACAATCTAATTTTATTTTACATCTTCTAACCCACCAAAGTTCCTTTCTCTCTTTCTATCATTTTTTAATTCATTATAGTTCTATTTTTCATAGGTTTTAGTCTTTAAAACTACCCTTATACAATAAAATAGGTTAACCTGGTTGACCTAGTTCTGTATTCTATCTTCTATTTAAAAGACTAGGTTGACACTATCAACATAGTTCTTAAATAAACCCTTACTTCAGCAATACAATAATGACACTATAACCTCTATACTATAATCTCTACATACACTATCATTTGAACTGACACTGTACTGTGTTTCAAAATTGGAATTAACATCTACATGCTAGTAATTAGCTCACACTTTCACTTCTAGTTGCTTTCATGATTAGATTAAATCACATAGTCTAATTATGTGATTTTTTAATATACCATTTAGTTTCACTATTATTTTTTCTTGCACACACTACCAAATTACATAATCTCAAAATGCATTTAAACAATTGTCTACCCAAGACCTACTTATTTAGATTTCATCACCAAGGGGGAAGATAAATTGGTTTTTTGGCCAAGTATAAACACATGGTTAATGGTATATAATAAAAAATTGACTAGCACCCTTATCGCTACAGTGTGTGAAGTGAGGGGATCAATACCAATCTCAACACATATCCCTTTCAACATAAACATCTTGAAACCATCCATATATTGCTTTGTAGTTCCTTACATTTAACCAAATTATTATCACATCTAAAATCATACTTTAATAATATAACAACATTCAGGATGACCACTTAGTTAACATTTAATTTCCAAGTTTACTTCTTTCTCTTTTCTCAATTGTATGTTGTATTAAAAAAAATTGCATTGGTCAATGTTGGTGCAAGGTTTTATGTTATGTGCATCAATTGGGTCATCCTCATTAACTCAATTGCTTGTTTGTTTCCTTTCATTTATTCTTTAAAAATTACTTGCAAAATTTCTTGTTTCAATACACTATCATTCTATTCAACACAATCTCTTATAGACTATTTATTTCCCCTACCTACAATACTAGGTCAACCCTGTCGACATAGTATTCTTTTCTTCCCCTTAAGACACAATATTAGGTCAACCCTATCAACTCTATATCATTTTATGATTATTTTTTACATGAAGGATAATGGATTATCTAAGGCAGTGATAGTACACAGTTAGAAAACTACACCAAGAAAACACAAATACACATCAAAAAATATGTTTCAATATATTTTGACTATTTTAATCAACATGTTTACCAATCTTCAATAGCTATTACACATATAGGATTATCATATCAATCAAAGTATTCAAGAATTTATTTATAGAATTAAAAAACTAAAGATTTATTAATATAAGCAACTATATAAATAACAACTAATAACACAAAAATAGAAATAAAATACTCAAACACTTTGCTTGATGACCAAAATGGCTCACTTCTTGTATTCCAAAATTCTCTAAAAAAAATAAAGTGGGTGGTACAATTGTATTTTTAGATCTTGGGGAGTAGTCATCTCATCCTCCAATTTTATGCATGATTGTTACGCATGGTAGTTAGAACATGTAATCCCAATTATGGTCAAAATTGTTTAAGTTAAAAAGCTATAAATAGACATATTAGCTTTATAAAAGCATGCAACGTGTGCATGAGAAAATACAAAATAAATTTTACCATAGTTTTTTAATTTTACAAGGGATCTAAATATGAGTGCTTCCAATATTTGTACATGCATATGTCTAAGGTTGTATTGGCTGGAGTGCTTCATGGGCTTTAGTAAGAGTCGAAATTAGAGTAGAAACTGAAGATGTATCTTCACTACTAGAAGCTTAATTCTTCTTTGCCTCATTCTCATTGTAGACTTTGTGTGCCACCTCATGCTACTGATGAATGATATCCAAGTTAATTATTGAAGGTAGATGGATTTTCTTAGTTTGTTCGAGGAATTTTCCATGTTCATCCTTTATTGTTTGAAACTTACCTCTAAAAATCTCCACTTCGGTCACCTTCCTCCTAACCTTGCTTAACTCTTATTTTATGCTCTCCACTGCGAAGACTTGTATGCTTTACTTTAAGTTATCAATATCCTCCTAGATAATTTTTTCAAAATTGATTTTACTAATCACTTTACCTATAGAATCCCTTACTTTAGATAGTTTTAATTCATTCAAAATTTGGAGTTGGGTCTCATGAGCTTGCTACTCTAGTATTAAGGTTGAAATTTCCTTCAACCACTCCTTGACCTCATCATGTCTAATGACCACCAAGTTTAGGGCATTGGATGCCTCAAATTTAGTCATTAGATCAAGATGGTTGTACAATGAGTTACTTATGTAGGTAACTAGCATCTTAAGCCTGGTATTGTCTTGAGCCATAAAGCCATAGAGTTGATTTGATTGGATCATATGAAGTGCCATCTTAGCCTTCATAAATTATATGGCCTCTATATAATTATATCAATTTGAGGTAACCTCTTTTACCTTGACTTTGATGCTTTCAATAATGTGCACTGTATTGGATTGTTCTTTAAGTTGTTCAATTTGTACCCATAATTCTTGTACTTCCTCTTATATCTCCTGAAGAGATAACTCTTTACCTCCATGGATGGATACCACCACATCATTATATGATCGAAATAGGTATAAATATTTTATTCATATACATACTCTCCTATATGCATGTTTGACCTCTTAGTGAGGGAGAACACGAGCTGTCACTCTTCAAAGATGATACTCGCCCCTTGGTCATCCATGAATTTTATCTTCTTAATCCTCTGGATTGAACTAGTCAGAGGGTCAAACAAAGTAGACATGGAGGGGAGCTTAGTGACCTTATAAGTTGGCATTTATGACCTCAAATCAATATCCTAAGGTGGAATGTTGAGGGATGCCTTAGTAGTTACAACAATAATTTCTTGTTTAACCTCCTCTTCTTTCCTTTTTTGCTTCTTACTAGCCTTGGTCAATACATTAAGCAAGGAAGGCCATATTATTTTTTACCAGTCCACTCCTCCAAATTGAGGAAGTGGATGGACAACATCAATGTGAGGTTTAGCCTTCCTCCCCTTATTTGTGATGGTTATTGTAGTTTCTTTGATATAAGTGGAAGTGGGGAGTGGAAGGGAGAGTTGTGTAGATTAGACATGGAGTTGGGGGTGACCAGTGTAGTCTATACCTTCATGGTTTCCTTATTTTTATGAAGTCTAACAGAAAAATTACCAACATGCATAGAGGGATTGGCTGAGGGAAATGGTGTGGTAGTTATAGTGTAAGGATAAATGATGGTTGTAGAAATGGAAGGGATGAATGAGGTAGAGGGAACTTCTATAGAAGAAATAGGTGTTGAATAAATAATAAAAATTGAAGATAAATAAAAGGTGGAGAAGGCTTGAGTACCTTGAAGATGAAGTTCAATGGGGTCCCACTGAAGGTTTGTATCCTTAACTTCCTCCAACTCATTCTCCTCATATGAATCATTTACCAAGTCCTTGATGATTACTTCATCTCTTCACAATTGTTGCAATCTTAGAGGTGGAATGGGCTAACCTTGATATGTATGAATTATGGGGCTACCTGTAGGAGTCTTTGGCTTCCTGGTGTAAACCAAGGGGGTCCTTCCCTAAATGGGAGAGTCATGGGAGGAAGATGTTACTACTTATGTAGTAGCTACCCCAATAGATGAAATAGTAAACACACTGAGGGTAGTCATAGGGACTTGAATGGTGCTAGTAGAGCCATTTATTCATCATCAGAGTCCAAATTGATAGAATCTCCTATTTCTCTTCCTCATTCTAAACTAGTATCAAGGAGCCCAAGTTCCCTCTTGACTAATTTCAACTTCAAATTTAATAGAAGTCTCTAAGATGAAGAAGCCTCTAGTTCTCTAAATTTCCCTTTCCAAAAGTCTGAATATGACCATCCCTTGAAAATATCTCTTCAAATTTCTATTTCCCAAGTAGAGATACTAGATTTGGATTAGATCATTCTCAAAGGATCTTCTTACAACCTGCTAATTTGTGCTCACTTCAGGACTTCTTCATCAAACATAACATTCAAGAAAATGAAGTCATAAAAATAATGTTGATGGTAGCAAGGGATGTTGAACCTATGAATATACTATTAGATACACCCATGGGGGTCCCAATCTCTCCATGCCATTGTATGAAAGCCATAATGATCCTTGTTTCTTCCAACATCCCCCAGATGTTTCCTTATTTGGTATATCATCCTACCAATTGAGATTAGGCTTCCAAATAATAAGCCTTTCTTCTTCTTGGCTAAATCTTCTTCAATGTTATTCCACAACTGGAAATCAATTTCTTATTCTTCTAGCTTATCAAGTACATACTTGGCAAGACATAGGGGCTATACCTTTTTCCCATAGATCAAAATGACTGTAAAGTTTGGGTACCAAAAGAAGTCACCCTTTCCACTCAAATTATTTAAGATATTTTCCTTAAGATGAGGCATATATGAGCCAAAATGGCTTGCAATACCTGTGGGTAAACATCTTTGCATATTTTGACCATGTGATTTTGATAATCATATATGTGCATGAATTGAAAATGGTCACAACTTCTATTCTTTATGTAATCCATGGTTGGATCCCATAGATTACCCAAGTCTTTGTAACATGTCCCCATAACTACATCAACCAAATAAGACATCATAAAAAGTCTCCTATGGGAGTGGGACATTTATCTTTGTGTAGAATTTACTCCCTCAATCTCAAGATAATTATCTCTCCCAAGGCATAAACAACATCATGTGATAACATCATATGCAGTAGTATCACCCAATCCAAATTTACAAAATGGATGCTAGGCATCCCATATAATCTATTTAGTAAGGCCATACCTATCCATATTCATATTCTAAATTTATCGATCGGGATTACTCCCTTTGGCTTCATTTCTTGCTAGGTGATAGTCTGGCCTGAGAGAAACCATTTAGAGAGCACATTAGTGATTGAGGTTTTAGCCTTAAATTGGACCCAAGTGTTCTTATCATAGTATGCATTTGGGATGATAAGAGATAGATATCTTTTAAATTCACTTTCAGATATGTACACAACTACTATATCTCCAAGAGAATACAAGTAGGAATCTAGTGATGTGTTACTAACAAAGAATAAATCCTTGAGAAGGTTAATACATGGCATGAATTCTAGTTTTATTGTAACAAAGTGTAATCTTTGTCACTTATAGGATAATAATTCTTAAAAAAATAAAATTTTTGATACTACTATCTCATTATTTAATGAAAACATATCAATTGATTCAATTGCATCCCAAAGCTATGAATAATTGTGATAATTATCTTTAAATACCCCTGCATCAAAGATGGTATCCTTGGAGTATGTAGAGTCTTTGAATTAAAATGTAGATGGTGGATTATTTCCTCAAGATGATATTGATAAGGAATCCATAGCTGCATGCTCGTGCCTATATCTTGTTCAATGTGTTGTTTATTATGTATACTTGTATATTAATGCGATCAACTCGGCTCTAGTTTAATTGTTGTTCATTGTATACTCTTCTAAGTAGAAAATAGGGATTTAATTAATTGTTTTGGGATAAGGATGCTTCATTTATAAGATAACTTGAAGATAAATGATGACTTCAATGGTTGTGTATCATCTGCATAGGATCCTACATTGAATACCAGTTCATGTGATATTAATTACGCAATGTTCACTTTTCAAATTTGTTATCTTTGGTTGGTGGGGGCTTTTAAAATTTATCAAATAGGAATTATTTTATCTTTATTTGGCTAAGTATGGCATTAATATCAATAATGTTCTTTTTAATAAAATGCTAAAAAGGTATAACATCCAAAAGGTGGTTTTAGGTCAATGTTCACGAATAATTCTTTCTGGGGAATTATTTCAAACAAAATGTCCATGGCTATTATTCTGAAGGACCTTTGAGAAAAAGTCGTGAAGTAATTATTTCAGAGGGCTATTTCATGTTTAAAGGATACTTCCAAAAAATTTGAATGGTAGTTTTGGTCTGAAGGGTCCACTTTGTAGATCATTTTATCCATGACAAAACTCCCAAAGGGTCTACTTCATAAATGCCAAAGGGTACTTTTGAAATTCTTGAATGGTAGTTTAGATGGCTAAAAGGCACCTTTGATTTTTGAAGGGTGCTTTCTTATGGCTAAGGGTCACTTCAAAGGTTATGAAGGGTAAGTTAAAAAAAATCCAAAGGGTATGTGCCTTTCAATTGAAGGGTAGATTTAGGAAGTTTGAAAGGCATGTACCCTTCAAAGGAATTCTTTTAGGGATTTTGCATTGAATGAAATGTCTGGGAAATGGCTATATAGAAAAAGGTTTCGAGACTGATGTCCCTAAGGGTATGATTGAAAAGGGCATTTAGATATTTTATAAAAGATAAAAAGTCCTTTTCAAAATATCTAAAGGGTATGTGGCCACTTGAAAAAGGGCACACGACTTAAGACAAAGATCTGGCAGAGTTGATTTAACCAAATCTGAACTATAAGTACCCTTTAGAGGAATTATTTTGGGGATTTTGCATTAGAATAAAAGGTCCAAAATAATAATCCTAAAGGGAATAGTTTAGGGCAAAGGATAATTATAAAAATTTCCCAAAGGGTTTACTTAGGGGGATTTATTTTAGGTAAAATGTCCAAAGGAATTGGAAAAGGCACGAAACAAAAGCTTTGAAGGAAATTCCAAAATGCCAAAGGGTAGGCTGCATAAAACTGAAGGATATGTACCATAAACAAATGGTCAAGAAGGGGTAAATGGTTTAGTTTAAAAAATGGTGAGGGATTATTTGGAAGGGTCCCGAAGGGTAGGTGGAAGGAATCCAAAGGATCTACGTTGGGCCATAATTTTCCCTAAAGGGTCTACTTCATAAAAGGCCAGAGGGCACTTTTAAAATTCTTGAAAGGTACTTTTGTATGCCTAAGGGTTCTTCTAAAATTTTTAAAGGATTAGTCAAAGAGGGTCAAATGGATAATCCATTTGGATTTTATTTTGAGGAAAATGCATGAAGTCCAAAATCCCTTAAGGCCGAAGGTCCATAGGTTGAATTCTATCAAAAGAATTATTTCAGACAAGGAGTCCACAATAATTTCTCTGATAAGATGAGGCTTCTAAAAGAATAAGCCAAAATGAAGTAGTACTAGTTTTTTTCAAGTAATACATCTGAAAGATAGTTTTGCACAAAAGTCCAAAAAATTATCCCAAAGAATTCATCTGCAACACACAAGTTAGCCTTATAAATACAATAAACATAATGCCAATATCATCCTACCAAAAAATTAAAAGTCCCCGATTTCTAGACTTACTTAAAACATATGAAAAATGATTTTATATTAAAATCATATCTCAAAAAGGTGGGTCCCTATTTCCTTCTAGAAAAAGGGGGGTGTTGGGTACAACATAATTGAAATTGGACATGATTAAGAAACATTTTGGAAAAATATATGAGACAATGAAGCACCCATATGGATTGATAACAAGAACACACAAATGGAAAACAAAATAAGAATGCATGCATATAATATATGCACAGGAGCATGAAAATGATAAAATGTCAAAAGCATCTTATGGAGAAATGGGGGACAATTTAAGAATTTTTTTGGAAAGTCAAGCAGTCCCATCTAAAGGCGAAATACATACAATTCTATACTATATACCATATTCTAAAAAAGGCAAACCTGTTTCTGATTTTTTAGATTATAAGATTTTATTTCAACATAATAGATTTTTGGATATTCCACAATCACATTGGTTAGATAGCAGTGCTCAGAAATGAAAAAATGTCTAGTAATGGTTGAGATTGAAGATTTGAAAGTGTTAAGAGATAACTATTTATCTCACTGTCCATCGATGAGGTCATAGTAATTGATAACACAACCTGGGTTTACATTCATGTGTATACTTTTGAGAAATATTCAAGGCAAGCTCATCTACTAGTATTTCATAAAATGGTAGAAAATTGTAATGCAAAAAATCTTCACAAATTGGTTGTATCGAATTTGAAAGATATAGTTGGAATGGCTAATTAGGTAATAGCTATGAAATTGGTGTGTGTTGGGGTTGATGTTGCATCAATTATGTAAGGGCATAGAAATGGTTTGTGTGTTCATCTACAAGCAATAGTTCCCCATATATGGTTCCAATTCATTTCATGGCTCATAAGATGAATATTTCATACAAAATGCTTAGAAATTTTTTTAATGTGGCCAAAGTAGAGGAGCTTGTTCGTGACTTACATGCTTATATATCAAGCAGTACAAAAATAATTTTAGAGTTTTAAAAATTTGAAATAGGAGTGAATGATGGTAAGAAACTATTGAAATATGTTGATACAAGGTGGATTTATATGTATGAACTTGCATACCTAATTTTTGAAGAATTTCCATCATTAGTAGGTTTTATGTATAAATATCGTAGAGAAATTGATAAGGCAAAAGATTTGTTGTACCATTTAATAGAATTGGAAATACTACTAAATTTATGTGGAATTATTCAAATGCTGAAGGAAATGAATTATATAATGAAACATGCCTAGGAGAGGTCTATTTATATTGTGGACTTGATACGATTGAGAAAATAAGTGTGTCAATCTCTAGACATACTACACACTTTAAATGAAATGTTTCAAGGCTTTTTTTTAGTAATTGGCAATGTTTGGCTGATTTAAAGAATCTTGAAAGTCATTTGAAGTTGAATTTCATCATATTTGTGTCATGTTAATGTAATGGAGATTCAAATACACAATTTATATAAAAGACCTGATCTTGTGGGAGCTGAATCCAAAGAATTGCCTGTAACATATATTTTGTATGACACTGTTCTATCAAAAAGCTGGATGAAACTAAGTAGAGCTTCCCAAAAATTAGCTGCATAGATCAGAGATCATTTTCAAAGGGATTATTTGTTGGAGGCCATGGTAGTTGTGAATCCTATTTTTTGGAATAGTAATAACAGTCAAAAGATGGTTAACAATTTATTTCACAAATACATGGGTTGTCTTGTAATGCATTTCAATAAATCTATAGATGTGAATGGAGTAAAGAGTTAAGGTATTTTTGGAAAGGATTTACTAACATCTTATTCATCCCATTTTGGAATTATAATGTTTGAGAAATATCATCTTCTAAGTGAACCAACATAGAATGGGGCAACTAAAAGACTCTAGAAAAAACATTATCTTAGTAGTATACTATAGAAAAGTCTAAGTGAATATTTATGATTATATGAGATCTGTCAAACAATGATTCTGGGCTTAGTAGAAGTTGAAATATAAGTGAATTATCATTCACTAAGTCAAAACTTTGAAACAGATTGGATAGAAATTTAGAAACCTATTTGAGATTATATGTTTTATTTTATGCAGTGGATATGTTTCCTTATGAAAGAGATATGGCAAGATGGATTTCTCTAACTAAAATAAGAGGCATCATCAATACAATGACAAATAAAGAGGATGTAAATAATGACATTGAATATGGCACTAACATGATAGATACAAATGTCACTACCGGTGATCAGGTTTGTATAGGATTGTTTCAACTCCCAGACTATTAGTTTTGAGTTTCTAAATTTCAATTTCATATAATTTTATAATTTCTTTGTAGAGATTAATATTCAATATATTCATTTTTTAAATTTACCTAATTTTTTTAAAGTACTTGTCACATGTTTATCATAAAATATAATAATTATCATACATTTTCTAAAATTCATTTCCTTGTTTGTTACTAAGTGTTAAATGTAAAAGATTAATATATTGTGATTGTGTTAGGGGGAACATTGTAGGTTAATATGGTTCTTTATCTTTATGTATTTGATACATATTTTTTATAGATCTATTTTTCCTACATAGGTGATGTATTTATTGTGCCTTCATAGTACATTATATGTGTATGTAATTTGTTTGATGTTCTTATTATGCGTTTGATTTGGACTGCTTGCAATCTATTATGTGCCTTCAATGTACTCAAGTTTTACTTTATATAATTATTTTTAAGTAATTTTCACATGTTTATCATAAGATGCAAAAATTATTATATGTTTTCAATTGTTTAAAAACTATAATATCTATGTCAATGCCAAATCACTTTCATGAAGATATTTAAAAACCTGTCCAATTGTTTAGAGTCCTTAAATTTGATTTTTCTCAGAATAAAGTGATCAGATAAAATATAACCTTTAAATCACATATAAATGAGTATGAATGACACTCATGACATATAGGATACCAGTTCATAGATTTTTAAAGACCTTACCTCTTGTTTATACCAATTTTCATATGAATAAAATGGATTTCATGAGTCTTTATCTATCTAAACATCCACATAACATTAAACAATCCATTAACCTATTCTATAGTTCATGATCACAATCAATCATGCATATTTTCAACTTTGATAAATCCTCATTATTAATGACTATCACAATACTATATTTAACATAGACCTCTACCAAACATGAATGTGATTTTATAATGGCCTCAAATGAATCTCAAATCATGATTTACTCAAGAAACAATCCAAATATAATAAAGAAGAGATATTCCACATAAAATAACTCACTCTTTTATCATAACATGTAATAACTATTATATGTTTTCTTAAATGCATTTCTATGTTTCTTGCTAAGTGATGACTATAGAATATTAATATATTATGATTATGTTAGGGGGAATACAATATAAAGGAACATGTTGATGTTAATCCATTTATATTGAGATGTGAGTTCCACAAGTACGTCACAAATATCAAAAGGGGGCTTAACACCATACAAGTTTACAACATCATAAAATTGAAATTGAAATTATAATTTACGTGTCTCATCTAGTAATTAAAAATCAATAAATTAATCAACGTATCTACAAACTTGAAATTTTCATTCATAATATATATTTTAAAATAAAACATTGTTTATAAATATATAGAACATATTGTCAACTACTCAACTAGTTTCTCAACCCCTTTCTCAGCCTCTTTCTCAACCACTTTCTTAGTTACTTTCTCAACCACAATGTCCTTTATGTCACTATTGTCATTCAATATCCCTACCTTTTAAATATCCAAAGTTGCAACATTAGGACGATCAATATTTTATCTATCTTCTTTTCCCGTATCTCCTATAGAAAGTAGACTTGGATCGATAACTATCTTCAACTTAAATAAGGCATATGGATCTTGTCCTTTTTTCTTAATGATTTTTCATAGTGTGTTGTTATATTTATTCAATATAGAAATTTTCTCCTTAAATTTAATGATAGATAATAAACTTTTTTGTGCATTTTTTAGATGCACATTGAGGACCTTGACTTCTTTTTTTAAGTTCTTATATTTTTCCTACATTTTAATATGTAATGTAATTAAATGTGAATAAAAATAAGAATGCCATGAAATTTGATAAAAATGAATATACATTACCAAAGATTTTTCTTCTCTGTATTCACAATCACAACAAGGTTGGTGTCTTTCACTCATTTATTATAATATGCTTGGGCTTCTGCATTCAAATTCTCCAACCTATTAAGCATGATAGTAAACACATTTTCATTATAACTATTAGTAATAATAAATAACTCAAATTTAGCTTTAGAAAATTAAGCATCAATCTTTGTAGGTTCTTATTACATGAATGCAAACAAATTTTCTCTCTTGGAGTGGTTGTGATAATGAGCATTTATTTCTTTTACCAATACCTTCACCTGAATCTCCCGCACACATAATTTTTTTAATTCATCAATTACTCTGATTTAAAAAAAATTATGAATAGTTTGAGTTTTTATTCCTATTTAGTTAAAATTCTAAGTAAAGTAAACCAGTCAATAATTATGCCGTAATTAACTTACTAATTTTTTAAATTTTGATTATTGTTTAGATTTTCTAAAAATAACAAGTGAATAGAGAGAAATATAACTTAGCTTAGAAATATGTTTATTTGATTGAGATGAAGGTTGATATTGAATATGTAAGATTGGGACAATATCAACAACCTAGATCTAGATTTTATTTGATGAAAGTATAGGATCACCAAAAATAGGACACTTTTGAGTTTGGTGATATAGTCTTGTTCCTGTCACTATTATCCAAACTAGTCACATTGGTCTAAGCTTTTTGGTTTATCCACCACTCTTGTATAACCCTGTCTATGAAAATTTGAAGCTTAACTCTTAATATATCTCCTTATAGAGATTATTTACCTTTGATCTTAGGTCTCTAATAAGCTTGACTAAGAATTTGAGAAAAGAGAGGGGTTAGTGTGTGTAAGATGCATTGAACATGTTTCATACCCTAAGTGTGGGCATGCTACCTACATACCAATACTCCAAAAAGGGATCAAGCCATATGTAGTTATCCCTTTTGAAAGTGCTTAGTACAATTATGGTATGAGAATGTAAGAAATGCTAAAAATGGATATGCTTGAGGTGGATAGGGGTTGGTGTAAGGATTTGAATGAGATTGTATGTGTATTGGCTAGTTGTATGTAGAGAATAGGGAAGATTTCTTGAATAGTATTGCTTATATTTTTGCTTGCTTAGTGATATTTTCCAACCCTTTCCAAATGATCTTTGAATGAGATTATATAGGGATCTATTGGTCTTAGGTTGAATGTGCTTGCATTAGGCCAATAAAGAGAAGGATGGAGAATCGAAAAAATTTGATTGTTGGGGCTAGAAATGGACTTGGACAATAGTGCAAAAAATGAGACACCCTAGGGTCTAGTGCTATAGTCCAAGTTTTGTGTTATTGTCTTAAGGGTATGGGACCTATGGGATGGAACAAGCATGGAAAAAGGGTCTTGGCTAAGCTAGAATGAGGTCTTAAAAGCCTATAGATGAATGGAAATCAAGGAAAATGTACCTATGAGGGTCATGAAAGAAATCAAGAGGGAACTATGGATCGAGTATCATTAGCTACACCCAAGTTACCATTTTTAGTATTTTATATGATTACATTTACCCCTTCTTTATTCTAGTGATGCAACAAAGTGAAATACTGGGATAATGGAAAAATAGAAAGCATACTTGAACTTACCTGTAAGGGTGAAGTTCATGAAGCTATTGTGATGTTGGGTGCACATAGAGAGACTATGTGTGAAGTATGAATCTACAAGAAAAAAAGAGTAGATCAATTCTTATTAGATATGTTATATCTAAAATAATAATGTACAAAGTGGGTAAGAGAGAGAGGAAGAGAAAGGAATGAATACACCTCATCGAGTATGAAAACCAATATAAAACCTATTTTGATGCTGAGTGATACTAGATTATGCTGAGTAATGCTAGAAGGTGTTGTAACAAGAGTAATATCATGAATGGAGCTAAGTGCTCAATTTCTTGCGAGTGGCTTAAGAATGGAAAAGTTGGTCCTTTGGCTCCATCATCGCCTACTAAGTGAATCTATATGATCATGCATGTGATAATCAATGTTAGGACTATTTGCCTAATACCTTTGAATAGGTGGCTTAAGAATATAAAGGCTAACTAGTATTTTGGCTCCATCATTGCCCCATGAAGTGAAGCTATAAACTGATACCGCTATGAAATGTGTATCAAATGAGATGGATCTTGAAGCCCATCAATGCTCTATAATCTAACAATGTTGGCATGGATAGCTGAATGTATGTTAGAAACTAGGCCACTCTTGGCCACTCTTAAAGATGGAGATTAGGCTTGTATGAAAGCCACTCCAATATTGGAAACTAGGCTTATATGGAAGCCACTTAGAAACTTGAGAATGTGGAGAATAGGCTTGTATGAAAGCCACTCCAAAATGATTCCAACCACCTACAAATGGAATAAGGCATGAAACTACTAAGAATGCTTGGGTAATGATGAAATCAGAAAGAAAACAAAACAAATGTGTTGTTCATATTGACCCCAATCACTAGTGTTTAAAACATGGATTTTGATCTAGAAGTTATACTATCATATATAAAATAGGAAGTGAGAGCCATCATTCTGCATATGATAGCCCCTATATCTAGATTCTCTCAGCAAAAGTGTAATAAAAACTACTAATTTTAAGCTGGTTTGAATGTGTAAAATTATCGTTGAACCTAATTTTTTGCCTGATTATAGAAAAGCAAGATTTTCTACCATTTGAACAAGAGCATAAAAAATAAGACACCTTAGTTTTTGACACTATTGTCCATGTCTAGCATTATTGTCATTTGCTAAAACTCAAAACTGTGCTAGAATCATCACTATTCTTTTGATCTATTTTGTTGGGTTTGACCTTTGGTTATTATTTTGAGCTATTTTAGAAGATAGATTTTGACTGTAAGGATTTCTAATCTCTATGATAAAACCCATGTTTATTTCCCTTTCTTCTGAGGGTAGGAATGAATACCCTTCAATGATTGACCTGAGAAGAAATAGCCCTGAAAGTGTATTATGTTATAAATATACATGATATAACAATGATAATTGATAAGATATATGAAGATATAACATGGTTTATTTTGAGACATTGTTAAATCAATAGAGGTATGCCTAGATAGATATAATAATGTAATGCAATGTACTGAACTAAAATGAAAGGTCTGGTTAGTTATTAGTTGTTAGTTGGAGGGATGGAGTATGATGTCCATCATGGCATCCAATAAATCAAGATAAATGCATGATGTGGATCATGGCATTTCAAACAATGAGAAGCAAACAAGCAACAATCACACAAGGAAATAAGCATACAAGGGTGGCCAAGGGTCCACACAAATAAGGGACATTGACACATGTCACTCAAACTAGAAAGCAAACATACAAGGCAAGTTGAAATGCCACATATCGATATAATTAAAACAAGCAAGGGTTAGCATGAGGGTAATAAACCAATATAAGAGTACAGATAAGGGATATTGGCAAATATCTAAAGACATACACATGAATAAAAGTGAAGGACATTGGTAAATGTCTTAAGGCACATATAAGATACAAAAAGGAACAAGAAAATGCGATCACATCAAGATAATGTTAAGCAATAAAATAAATCATGTAATAAATGGAAATACAATTACGATCTAACTAATCAAATCAAGAATGTAAAGGCATGCAAGACATGTTAGTACAAGACTAGGTATATGCTAAGAAATACACAAGCACTATATACTAGTGAGTTTTGATAGAGTAATCTATGTAATTTAGTAATTAATGTACATCAACATGATAACTAGAGTTTCTCATGTAATAATGACATAATATAGATGGTGTAGACATATAGAAGATGCCCCTGTGGGTATGTATATTGATGTATGTCTTGAGGTAGAAGTAGGATGCCCCATCAATGGGTAGAGTGAAGTAATCAAATATCTGGATGTCACTGCACATACTCAAGGAAGATCAAGTTAAGCACAGTAATATAGATAAATTTATAAATAATAACATAGAATAGTAGATGTAAGTCTAGCATGATAGTAGAAATGTAAATCATGGATAATGCATACAATCAAAATGTTTTTGCATTTTGAAAATTTATATTGTTTTTGTATGTTTAAAAGTTTTTTAGCTATGTAAAATTAATCATAAGAAGAATATGTAAAATAAATTTAAAAAGAACTATGTACAATGAAACATAAGAAACTATGTATGAGTGATACTGAGAAAATTAGGTACAAGTAATCATGAGATTATATACAAGCATATGAATAAAAGGCTATGGTGGAGGGGGTAAAGGGTCCAAGGATGGAGATGGTTAGAGATGGATAGGAAGGTATCATAACCATCATCAAATGCCTCAAGATCATCATCATAATTATCATCATATGTTATAGAAGCTATGTATATGGTGTCATTTTATCAAAGGAGAATTGAAGGTTAATCTAGTAGTGGAGATACTAATTCTTCTCTAGGATTTTTGGTTCTAGTAGTATATTACTTCAATGGAAGTGAAGAATATGGTATTTTTGGTGCTGTAATATAAATAATACCATGAACCTATAGTTTATCTAATCTCTTTTGTAAATTTTTGCATGAGTTTATATCATGACCTATGATCCTATGAAAAAGACAAAATGAACGATCATCCGATTGTGATATTATGCTAATAGATCTATGTTGCACTATAGGTAAGTTGATTAATCCATGATCAAGTAAAAATTTTAACATAATATATGGTTGATGTTGTGTGTTTCCTACCTAAATCTAAATGACTGGCTCTATATCCATAGAGGTAACCATGTAAATTGTATGTGTTAAGCTATCTATCTATGGTCGTAAATGTGGAATATATCTTGTGAGTACAGTGTAAGATGCTAAGAGTGATGTAGGATGTGTAATGAGAGTCTAGAGTCATCTTAGTCCTCTCTTGGGTCTACTGGTGTAAATATCAACCCACATAAATAGTCATCTATAAATGTGGGTGTCGTATCATCGTCTAAAGAAGCCTCAAAATTTGTATCAACATCATGTAGATATGGTAACTTAGAATTCACCATAAGGGGTAACTATGATATGGGAGTCTCATCAACTGTAGTACTAGTAGTAGATAATGGTACTATGAGAGTGTCTATAGCTGATGGAGTAACTATATTTATAGATTCAACTGGTACTGATGGAACTATTGTCAGTGAATGTATAATTATAATAGGTGTAGGAATCATGATTGATGGAGTAGCTAAAAAAACTAAAGCTGCTATGATTGGTTAAATATCTAGAGCTGAGTACATAACTATAAGTGGAAGAGTGCAAGAAGTGTTAGTCTCTCCAAAATCATATGTATGTATCTAACCAAGAGAAATACAATGAGGTGGTGGTTGAACTATGATATGAGGTATCTCATTTGGTGAAATAATTAAAGATGACTTTGTAGTTTGACAATATTTGAATGGTTAGTTATCTACTGGACATGTGTAATGGTATCCTTCATGGAGAAACTTAACACATCAATGAAGTGTATAATGTATTACCCCCATAGCATGTATCTAGGGTCATTCAAGTAAAATATTTTAATGAAGAGGACCTGGCATGACCTAGAACTACATAGAGAGGGTTTTGGGTCCTATTATGATATCCAAAGTAATGGTGCCCAATGTATATCATGGTATATCATCAAACCCTCTAATATTTTTATATGATTTTTGCATGGATGCCATATCTATGCTCATGATTTTTAAGAATGTAATATTACATAAATTAAGTTTAGAACCACTATTAACTATAACTCTCTTAACTATGATAGTTTTGAATTGATCTTGTATAAATAATAGTAAATTTTGATCAATAATTGTCTAAGATGGCATGTCATCAAGATCAAAAGTAATAGCATCTATTATTTTTAGTGTATTAACCACTAATGCAAAATAAGAGGATTTAAATCAATAGGCATAGAAGTTTGAGTGAATGCGTGATAAAGAATGTCCTTGAATACATTGGCTTTTTGAAGCAGTTCTAACTTGGAAATCTTCACTAGAGTGTTTCTCAATTGATCAATAATATCATATGCCTTGTATAGATCTACCTATACAGGTTGATTAGGCTTGGGATGGGAAGGAATAGGAGGGTGGTGGGACTCTTGACTAGGTGGAGGAGGCATGGTGGCACATTGAGTAACAACTCTAATCACATTATCTATCATCTATATAGGGATAGTAGTAGCTATGGGAGGAGATTGAAGATAATCAATAAGTCAATGTGGTGGAGGTACGAAGGATACCAACTGGGCTCTCTAGTGATGGGTAGTGACCTAGGGAAGAGAAAAATGGACCATGCAACATGACTCATTGTAAGGCTAGGTAGGCATGAAATTTTAGTCTTTGAATGGTTAGTCTTCAGTATTAGGCTCAGTCTTCAATATGTTAGATTTGTATCACATATATAATATAGATATTTTAAGTCATGTCATATCATGTATAGATAGATGATAGATATATGGATGTATAGATGGAGGAATCCATGTATGTGTATCTCTATCGACAAAGCCTTTAGGCACTCACCCATATGTCTAATTGGCATCGGGGGAGTGCTAACTATGACTAGTTGCCCCCTCTAAACCACCCAAGAAAGGCACAGGATAGAGGATCCAAGGGAGGTAATGTAAAAGATATCTTAGCATGTTTAATAATAACTTTATTAACATAATCTCATATTATGAAACATAAACATGAAATTAAAACAATAAATCTTTAGATTAACATATAATAAACTTCATCATTCATGTACATGATAGGACCAATGATGGTTTCTTTATTTTGTGCAAGAATGCAAGAAAAATTTGTAAATAAGTGAGATATTTTTTGTGTAATTTGATTATATATGTAAGGTAATACTACAAGAGAAATAAGATATAGCGTATGTAGTTAGGGTTTGAAAGATGATAATTTTGACAAATTACTATGGAATTTTGAAATTGACAATGGATTTTTTAGTTAGATATGCAACTAAAAAAATCAAAAAATTACTGGAAAATTAGTGATTTAATAGGACTTAGAAGATGCAAATAGGGTTAGTAAAAATAAATATTTTGAAAAATTAATATGAAAATTTCAATGGATTTTTTGATTTAAATATGCTAGTAAAAATCCAAAAAATGATTGAAAAATTGCTGGAAAATTATTGCGACCCAGTATGGGCAACTAAGGTTTTAAAGAAAATTATTTTAAAATTACTATGAAATTTTAAAATTTAATGCTATTTTTTTTATTTTATTAAGAAGGTAAAAAAACAAAAAAATATAGGAAAAATCAATAGGGAAATTAGCCTAGGGTTTTTAGGGTTTTTGTGCATAAATGAAATAAGTCGGGTTCACCAAATGATTTAATAATTTTGGAAATAAATGGGGTTTTTATTCCTATTTAGTTAAAAGTCTAAGTAAAGTAAATCAGTAAATAATTACACCATAATTAACTTACTTATTTGTTAATTTTTATTATTGTTAAGATTTTCTAAAAATACCAAGTCAATAGAGAGAAGCTTAGAACTATGCTAATCTAACTAAGACAAAGTCTAATATTGACTATGCAAGAATGGGAGACTACCAAGAACCTAAATCTAGATTTCATTTGATGAAATGATAGGAGTGTCAATAATAGGACACTTTGAGGTCTGATGCTATATTCATATTCTTACTATTGTTGTCTAAACTAGTAACAAAGGTCTAAGCTTTCTAGGTTCTGTCCACCACTCCTATATGACCCTACTTGTGAAAGTTTGAAGCTTAATCTCAAGGGATCTCCTTATAGATATGATTTATCTTCGATCTTAGGTCTTCAATAATCTTTAATAGGAATTTGAGAAAAGAGGGGGGTTAGTATGTGTAATATGCACTGGACATGCTTCACACCTTGTGTGTGGGTATGTTGCCTACATACCAATACTTTGAATAGGGATCAAGCCATATGTAGTTATCAATTTTGAAAGTGATTAGTGTAATTTTGGTATGAGAAAGTAGGAAAAGCTAAAAATGGATATGCTTGAAGTGGCTAGGGGTTGGTGTAAGGATTTGAATGAGCTTGTAAGTGTATTGGTTGGGTGTATGCAAATAATAGGTAAGATTGCTTGAATATTATTGCTTGCTTAGAGATATTTTCCAACCCTTTCTAAATGATCTTTGAATGGGATTATATAGGGATCTATTGGTCATAGGTTTAATGTGCTTGCATTAGGCTGATAAGGAGAAGGGTGGGGAACCAAAAGAATTTGATCATTGGGGATAAAAATGGATTTGGATAACAATGTCAAGAAGGGGACACCTTATAGTCTAGTGATATAGTCCAAGTTAGGTGATATTATTTTAAGTGTACAAAAGCTAGGGGGTTGGAATAAGCATGGAAAAAGGTTCTTGGCTAAGCTGGAATGAGGTTTTAAAAGCCTAAAGATGATTGGGAATCAATGAAAAGGTACCTATGAGGGTCATGTGACCAAGCAAGAGGGAACTATGGGTTGGGTGTCATTAGTCACACTCAAGTTACCAATTTTTTCAATTTATATGACTACATACTCCATCTAAATATTATTAGTAAAATTATCTATTACCAAAATATTCAGTGGAAAAGATGTAATGTCATATCAGATAGGACAACATTCTCTATTGGGGTCAGACTATCTGGTGAACTATGTGAAGGTTCCTGCTGAGTAGTCACATGAACATGTGTTACTTCTCCCACGATAAAATCATATGGATTGAAAGTAGTTCCAATATCAACACCACTTTCAAACCTCAAATATTGCTCATCAAGTTCAATTTTTGGCAAAAAAGTCAATCCCTGCACTCTCGATAAACCTCTAATAGAGAAAGAGGGGAATTGGGAACCTAATAATTGTAGTGTTACAGTCCATTATGGGGGTTCTAATGGAAGAGCGTTCCTCCTTTCATGAAATAATTTCACTGGTGTTATTGAATAAAATATATCCTCCAATATATGTGGTGTATTATGAGTGACGTGGGTGTTTTGAGCCAGTACATTTCACAAAATTTTAGTTTATAAAACTATAATCAAAAACCAAAAAAAAATGCAATGTAAAATACCTTCCATAGAAGGTTGAGAAATCATAGGAGATGTTACTATTTTTTATGGTGGTGATTGTTCCACCATATAAGTTCTTGCCGAAGCAATTGCAATAATAAAAAAAATAACTAAAATAATACACTTGAGTCTTGAAAATTAAAATTCCATTTTAAATTTTTAAATAATAAATCTACACATGGAGTTGACATCGAAGAAACTCATGGATGTTTCACAAGCTAATAGGATTCTAAGGATGATTTTTTAGACTATAAATTATCTATAGATTCTTCTACTATACATTGTCCTTTTAAGGCAAATTATTTTCATGAGGCACACATTATTTTCTAGAAGTTGTAATAAATAAAGTTTAAATATTTATTAATATTTACCTTGGTAACCATTTAACAAAAATATAAATATTAAACCCTAGTTCAACAAATGAACAAATAAACTAACCTCCTGCTCATCCACAAATAAAGAGTTTGTCATCATTTTTGGATCAAGCACAGTTGGACCCTATGCTCTTTAGAGGTTAAAGTAGGAATCATAGTATAATGCCAAAATAAAATTTGAACAATAAATAGTGGAACTGGGATTGGTAGAAGCATAATTTAATTCAATCCTTATCCTAGCATAAATAAAAGAGAACCAATCAAATTTATATTTGAAAAGAGTATGAACAATGTTAAATAGTTCCCAATAGAGAATATATGCTTCTCTTCCCTACAATACTATTCTGTCTTGGAAAAATTGAACCATTGCTTTAAAAAAGGGGTGACTAATATCTTCAATGTGGAGGCCCCTCTTCTGATTATCTAAAATGAAAGAGAAAATAAGGATTTTAGATCACAAAATTTGAATTTTTAATATACAAATAAATTTATAAGTACATACTTGTTTTGTTGATGTGCAAATTGAAATTTATCGCCAAAAAATTCTTGTCTTCATATGCCAGTATTGATTTGGAACTCACTAGGGTTACATTATGAAATGGAAGACCTATCAGATTGTGCAGATATTCTAGAGAAGTACCAAAGAAAATAATTTTAGAATCCACTTTCACTGTGAAGATATTTTTTTTAGGGTCATTAGAATACATGCACATTTTTAATAGAAGTATGTCTATGTCATACTAGGGCATGTATAGAAATCTAGTAAAGACGCATTCCTAAGTACAGTCATTGTATGCATCTAGTTGCTGCAAGAGCCTCAAAATTTTTGGGCATAGTAAGTTCTTAAAAAATGAATTTTCTCTCTATGGCTACAAATGGGGATGAGAAATTAGTTCTAAAAAATGTTAAAAATGAGGGTAGGGGTGAGTATTTATAGAATAGGAGAGGTGACTAGGCAATTGAATAATAGACCAATCATATAGGTTACTTGCCAGTGTTTCTTAGTAATTTAAATCTATCATTCAAGTCTATCATCCAGCTTGGTCGCTCAGCTCTGTCATTTAGCTTTGTTGTTTGACTTGGGCATTCAAATCTATAATTCAACTCTATTGTTAGGCTTGGTCATTCAACTCTATCATTTGGCTTAATCATTTGGATGTGTCATTTAACTATTTTATTTAGATGTGTCATTCAATTTTATCATTTGGCTATGCCATTTGGATCTGTCATTTGGTTGTTTTGTTTAGCTAGGTTGTTTAGTTCAATCATTTGGTTTGGTCATTCGGTTCAACCATTCGATGCTGCCATTCAATTCAACTATTCAATTTATCTATCTAGTTCAGTTGTTCATCTCAGTCATTTAGTTTGATTGTTTGGCTCAAGCATTCATCTCAGTTATTCAGATCATTTGTTTAGTTTGGTCGTTCACTTCAACCGTGATGTTATATGGGGGAAAATATTTACAAAAAGTCTGCCATCACCCACAGGGGATTCACCATACCAAAAATCAAATTTCTCTAGATTTTCCAAATATTTACAATAGGTTTTACAGTAAGGACTCTTAAAATCAACCTTGACACCAGCACCACATAGGTATGTTTTCCTATTTATCTTTAGGGGATCACATATTAAATTAATATAAATAATCTAATTAGTAAGGGGAGGATCATCAAAAGGATATAGTTGTAAATCTATAGTCTCAAGATTATTATTAGGAATATAAACATTTTATAACCCTAAATCACAACATCTAATATAAATATTTATTCCCCATGGCATGTTGCATATGGTCTTTAACCCAAGAATTAAAAAATAGTAGATAGAGATGAGGAGAGTAAAATGGTAATGTAATTATGCCCATCTGCATTAAAAGTTATGGTAAAAGTAAAAACATAAGGAAAAAATAATTTTAATATTACTTTAAGCATGAATCTATATAATTTTAATTAGACTTGTGGAAAAGTCACATCAAAGGCACTACGCCATTGGAAATCATATCTAAATGAAAATTATTTAAATCTATATCAGGGCATGCACATTTCATGAGAGTAAATTTATGTAGAGGAATCCTCCAATTTCCCCCTTGATCATCTATAGACTTGGTTAGAGATATAAACTAATTACTAATTTCATATTATGTTGACCATGCTACAAAACATTATTAAGGGAAATGGACTGGTCATTGTTTCTTTGGACCATTATTCCCCCAAAAAGATTCATCATCACTATGAGTTAGGATACAAGACCTCCAAGTAAATGAAAAAATAACCATGTGGAAATTACACTCTTTATTTTTTATATGTTAGACTAATATTTTGAATATTAATATCAACCAATTTCTGGATTCAATGGATTGAATGAGTTAGAGAAGATACATTTTTCAAATGAATTACAAACTTATTGTAGTAGTTTATGAATAGGGAATGTTTTTGATGCAGGTGCATCATTTTATATAGCTCAAATGTTTTAGTTTTTTCTATATTAAGAGGTATTATAGGTTTTAATTGATTAATAATAATTTTTACATAGGCTTCAGATGTGATTTGTAGGTCATTTAGAGGTGTTTTGGACTTTCCCACTAGAACCAAGAAATTTGAATTTTTGAATTGGTTTTGGATTGTTTGGCGAGTTCTAGTGGGTTTCAAGGGACATGATCATTATGTGAGTGATCATTGGGGTCTAATAATTGTAAATATGTTTCATTATTACATTAAATTTAAATTTATTTAACCCTATTTTCTACTATGATAAGCCCTATTCAACATAGGAAAATAACAAAAATAAGCATGCTAGAAGAGTCTTAAGTCAGTTGAGAGGAATTTGATGCATGAAATAAGTTGGTACTTATTTTATGCTTCTGATAAGGATCAAAACATCAATAAAGGATCCTAATAATTCATAAAAATGATATAACCTAATTTTAATGTTGGTGATTGTTGTTGAAGGTTTATTGTAAGCTATATGACTACATTGACTATGTTTCAAGCATATTTGAATAAAATAAATGGTTTGTTATGCTTGTGTAGATATTTATAGACTTTGTTTAAATTTTAATTAACCTTATTTGACATGATTTGATCTTTTAAACATCTTTTTTGTTGTTTTTCAAAAGTTATAGAAGTTAAAATAGGGCATTTAATGACACAGTCCAAACAAGAAGGTGAATTTTATATGTTTTCATGATTATTGAGCTTGGAAATCAATTTTCAAAGTAATAAGAACATTTAAATATCTTGATTTAAGTTATTATATGTATTCATAAATTATAAATCAAAAAATTTCAATAATTTTATTCTCTCGGGCCCTTGACAACTTACAAAACCCTAGTTCTAGGTTTTATCTACAAAAATCCCCATAACCTTTGAAAAAATTGTTCTAAATTTTTAAAAATTTATATATATGATTGATAATTATTTTTAACTAATTTAAAAGGTTTTGGATCTTGAAAAAATTCATAGAATAAGGTATAATAGATTGTGTTTCTCGCAAGTTTATACAGACCTTAAAAACATGCCCAGAAGTCCAATTTCTCAATTTTCCTTGCAAATTCAAGTATATAGTGTTGTATAACATTTTAGTTAATATTTATAAGGTCTATTTGAATTTTTAGAGTCACTAAAACATATTAAATTTTAATTTTAAATCCATCACAGTATAAAGGATACATGACAGACCTATAAGAATGCCTATAACAAAGCTAAGAATTGTGTTTCATTGAATTTTATTAACATGTAAAGAGAAAGAAGAGTAAATACCCAATGAATTTCATGAATAACATGTGTGTGTGTGTGTGTGTGTGTGTGTGTGTGTGTGTGTGTGTGTGTGTGTGTGTGTGTGTGTGTGTGTGTGTGTGTGTGTGTGTGTGTGTGTGTGTGTGTGTGTGTGTGTGTGTGTGTGTGTGTGTGTGTGTGTGTGTGTGTGTGTGTGTGTGTGTGTGTGTGTGTGTGTGTGTGTGTGTGTGTGTTTGTGTGTGTGTGTGTGTGTAAGGGCATTTAGAGGATCATTCAAGTCTAATTTTTTTAGAACTCTCTAAGAAATAAATCAGGCCTAGGAAGAAGAATGTAAATTTGTTTTTGTCATCATATTTGTCAGCTAAAAATACCCTATAGATATTCACTTACACCATAGTGGTATCAGAGTAGAGTTTAGGTTGTTTCAATTTAAAAGGATCTGATTAATAAGTTATGAAGGAATTTTGTAAAGATGGTATCAATAATGAGAGCTAAAGGATGTTAGAGAACATAACATACTCAAGCCATGTTTCTGGAAGAAATGAGAAACATTGAAACTTAGTTGTAGGAAATGGAGATTTCTCAAAGGACAGGAATTGACATGGGAGATCTCAGTTATAGAGAAGAGGAAGAAACTCAAGAAGGTAATGAATAAAATAAGAGGCAAGGAGTAATTGTAGTACTTGGTCAAATGTAAAAATAATCTACTTGAGGATTCAACATGGATGACACCTTCAGATATCATCGAGCATGGTAGCAGTGTTGAAGCACTCATGAGTAGAAGCTCAAGAACAAGTGTTTTATTCCCTACCTATCTAATGCAGGTGCATAATTCTACATAGCTCAAATGTGTAAGTTTATGGTTTTAAGATTTCTTATAGGTATTAATTTATTAATAATAGTTTCTACATAGGCTTCATATGTGGTTTGTAGGTCATTTAGAGGTGCTTTGAAATTTCCCACCAAAATCATGAAATTCAAAATTTTGAATTAGTTTTGGACTATTTGGTGAGTTATAGTGGGTTTAGAAAGACATGATCCTTATGTGAGTGATCCTTGGGGTCTAATAACATGTTTTAAATATGTTTTCACTATTTCATTCACTCTAAATGTCTTCAACCCTATTTTATATTATGATAAGCCTTATTTAACTTAGGAAAATGACTAAAATAAGAATGTTAGAAGAGTCCTAAGTTAGTTGAGAGGATTTTGATGCATGAAACAAGTTCATAAGTATTTTAGGCATCTAATAAAAATTGAACCATTAGGGGAAGAGCTTAAGAATGTATAAAAAAAGAGATGAAAAACTCAGTTGAAGGTTCCTAATTGTTGTTGAAGGTTTCTTGTAAGTTGCAAGAATGCATAGATTGTGTTTCCAGTATATTTGAATAAAATAAGAGGGTTTTTATGGTTGTGGAGATATTTAAAGTATTTTTTTTACATGTTAATTAAACTTATTTGATGTAATTTGATCTTTTTAGCATCCTTTTTGATGTTTTTCACAATCTATAAAAGTTGAAATAGGGTATTCAATGACATAATCCAGACAAGAAGGTGAATTTTATATGTTTTCATGATTTTTGAGCTTGTAAATAATTTTTTAGAGAAATAAGAAAATTTAAGGGTACTGATCCAATTTATTATTGATATTGATCAATTATAAATCAAAATATTTCAATAATTTTATGCTCTCAAGATCTTAACAATTTGCAAAACCCTATTTTAGGGTTTTATTAAAAAACCTAAAACTTTTGAATGAACCATTTAAATTTTATAGAAACATATTGATATAAGATTGATCATGTTTTTTAAACGATTTTAGTAGTTTTGGATCTTGAAAGACTCCATAGAAGAAGATACAACAAACTGTGTTTCCTACAAGTTTTGACATACCTTAAAAATAGGGTGATAAATCCAGTTTCTCAATTTTCCTTAAAAATTCAAATAATGAATGTTGTATAGATTATTATTTATTATGTATAAGGTTTATTTAAATTTTTATAACCACTAAAACATATTGAAGTCTGAGTTTCAATCCATCATAGTATAAAGGAAACATGATAGACTTGTAGGAAGGCCTAGAACAAGGCTAAGAATTGTATTTCATTGAATTTTATTGACATGTAAAGTGAAATGAAAGTAAAAACCAATGAACTATCATGAATAACATGTGTTTGAATATATAAATTAATTTTTAAGATGAAAGAGTGTGCCAAGATCTCTAGATAGATTTCATGCAATTAATGTTGAATCCTATAAGGTAGTTTGAGAGATCCAAAATTCTAAGAGAGGAAAAAATATGCATTAACTTGTTTATTGCAAAAAGTGAATGAGTCGATTCTTCATTGACCTTACAAAAAGGAAAAGTGGGGTACATATAAGGAAAATTAGGGCAACATGAGGAAGTTCCTAATTTTCCTAATTAACTAATTAAAATTAAATATAATTAACCTATGGAAGCTTAAATAACATAAAATGGCCATACAACCATGTAGGCAAAACCAAATGGGAAAAATAACTACACTAGCACCCCCCCTTAATCATAACTTAGGTGAGATGAGAATTGGGTCCTAACATTGAAAGATTGATGAGTTACCCAAGTATATAGTGATGAACCTCCATAGGAGGAAGAAGAAGGCAGAGCAACCCTAACCCTAATGAGATCTTGCAGATCAACAAATTTACTCTCTATGAAGGGATTGGTCAGAATATATACAATATACTTTGATGTTGGATAGTATTAAAGATCAATGACTAGATCATTGATAAGCTCCCTGATGAAATGCATGTGAATCTCTATGTGTTTGATCCTTTGATGGAGAATTAGATTTCTAAAAATTTAGATAGTGTTTTGGTTTTCACTATAAATGATTATTGGGTTATGAAACTAGACACCAAACTCAATGAGAATCCCCTAAAGCTAGATTATTTTAGTGGTGGAGTTTACATCCCCTTTGTATTCTACCTCTATGCATGACAAAGAAATTGCATGTTACTTCTTGCTTGACCAACTTATTGGACCCAAACAAAGTGACAAATTATAGCCTACAATGGACTTTTGATTCTGAATATCTCTAGCCCAATCTAAATCTATGTATCTGATAAAATCAACCTATGTTTCTATTCTATAGTGTATCCCATAATTTTGCAAACCTTGAATGTAGTGAAAAATCTATTTAGCTGCTTTCCTGTACAACTCATGTGGCTCCTGCATAAACTAGGAGACCAACCCAATAGCATAGGATATATCAGGCCTAGTGTGTGTAAGATAGATAAGAATACCTATGAGTTACTGATATAGAGTTTCATCAATGAGTGGTGTAGGACAATCAACCTCAATCTTCACACCAGACAAGAAAGGAGTATGATCTGGCTTATAATCAGCCATGTTAAACCTCAAAATCAATTCAAGAGAATATTTGGATTATGATAAAGTTATCTCAGAATCTAAATGAATGATTTCAATCCTAATAAATTAGTGCAACAATCCCATATCTATCATTTAAAATATATCTGATAGTGCAATTTTACACCATTGATATAGATGATCATGAACTCCCTATAATCATTAAGTCATACACATAGAGAACTAGGATCAACAAAGAATCATCCTACCACAAGATGTAGACATTCAGATCTGAGTTACATCTGGTGAACCCACCTATGAGGAGAAAGGAGTCCATCTTGGCATACCATGCTTAAGGGGCCTATTTGAGTCCATAGATATATTTCTTGAGTCTATAGACCAAGGAGGTCTCTTCCACAAAGCATTTTTATTGCTCTATATATATCTTTTACTTAAGGTCACCGTGTACAAAAACACTCTTTACGTCCATTTGGTGAACATCTCACTGATGTGTAGCTATGATGGCTGAAGTGAGTCTTATAGACATCATCTTAGCTATAAGAGAAAATGTATTAGTGTAGTCTATGCCAAGAACCTGAGAAAACCCATTTACAACTAGATGAGCTTTGTACTTATTAGCTAACCCATCTGCACCATACTTGGTCTAATAAACCCATTTGAAATAGACCAATTTTATTCCTTCCAAAAGAGGGACCAAGTCCCATGCTTTATTCTTGATTAGGGAACTACACACTTACTACATAGAAAAATCCCATTCTGGAATGCCATATGCCTCATGAAAGGTTTATGGATCAGAGGTAATGGCCAAGTAGGCATGTGATGTCCCTTGAAACTATGATCATGTCTACCTCATATCTAATGGATTTTCAACCCATCCTCCAACACTTTGAAGTATATGTCTACGCTTAAATAGGACCATAATTGTATGAGATTGGAGAATTAGGAGGTGAGTCCTCATCATATATAGTGTTAGTATGAGATGTAGGAGGATTATCCTCATCACTTCTCTCATCACTTGAACTTGAAAAAGAAGAAGAGTCATCCATATCATTAGGAGGATCTTGAGGTGGATCTATGTCACTATCTGAAGTGGAATCAATGTCCAGTGAGACTTTTGAAGAGTTTGGAGTGCCAAGATTATGTTCAAGTGGACCATTAAAAAACTTGAAACTCCTTTTAATGAAAAAATCATGAGTTTTAGGATGCATAAGCCTATATCCCTTAACACCCTATGCATACCCCATAAAGATGCAAGACTAACTTTGAGGGTCCATTGCCTTGCATTTCTTCTTTGGAGTCTAGGCCATTGTTGGTGATCCAAACACTTGAAAGTGATATACTATGGGCTTGTGACCATCCCAAGCTTCAAAAGGAGTGATTCCATTCAAGGTTTTATGTGGAACTTAATTCTAAATGTAGCATGCATATTTTATTACTTCGACCCAATACTAAGGAGCAAGAGACTTTGATTGAAGCATGTAATTGGCCATTTCCTTCAAGGTATGATTCTTGCATTTGGACACACCATTCTGTTGAGGACTATATGAAACTGTGTGTTGCATCTAATCCCTTCTCATGTTAAAAATTGCTCAAACATGTTCTTGACATACTCTCCACCATTGTCAGTCCTTAAGATTTTGATGGAACATTCTAACTGCTTCTCCACAAGTGACATGAAGTCCTTAAAGTGATCAGAGACCTCAAACTTATTTTTGAGAAAAAACATACAGGTGTACCTCAAAAATTCATTGATGAATGTGAGCTTGTATCTTATCCTATTGAATGAAGGTTTTAGAAATGGACCTGCTAAGTCACTGTAGACTGTTTCTATCTTTTATTTGGCTTTCCTTGCTTTGCCCTTGTCATATTTCTCTTCTAGATGCTTACTAATAATGCATCCATTGCATAGGCCATCTGAGAATTTGAATTTAGGCAATCTTGAAACCATGTCTTGATTATTAATTCCTCTAGGTAACAGTAGTTTAAATGGCCAAACCATTCATGCCATAATTTGCTTACTCCATCTGCATGAGTAAGTAGTGTAATTAAGGATTGATCTGAGGTAAAATGTGAGAAGGTATACAACCTATAATGATGATTGGTCTTCCCATAAGCCACTATGGTGTCACTATGTAGCTCCTTGATGACCATTAAATTAGGTGTGAAATCAACTCACTTCCTTGCACCTATGTGAGTGATTTGATATACTGACAAAATATTGGTGGATACTAAAGGAACACATAAAACATCATTAAAGGTCCCATCACTTACTTATACTAATCCTTTATTACTGAATTCTACCAAAGTGTCATCACCCATGAGAATTGAAGGCATATAACATGACCCTATTTCTATAAATAGATCCTCTTAGGAGGCCATGTGATAGGAAGCACTCGAGTCAATAACCCAAGTTAAAGGCTAAGAAGCTACTACAACAAGTGCATTGCCCTTATTTTTACCATTTTTATTATCTTTACCCTTTGTAGAATCTTGTGCTGATGTGTTCTGAGATGATGATTCAGGAACATTGATGTTATTCTTCTCAATCATCTTAGTCAATGTGTTAATCTACTTTTTCATGCATTGAGATTCATCATGCCCAAGTTTCTTACAAAATTTGCATTTGAGTTTCTCCTTCTTAGGTTTCCTACTTGAGGAGGACTCATTTGATGATGCCTTACATTTGGAATCTGATTTATAATTCTTATTATTCTCATTATCTAGCTTGGACTATTTCTTCTATTATTTGCTACTGCTAGAAGGCTTCTTCTTGTCCTAATTGACAATCACGGCATGTGATTTTGAATACTACAGTGCACCCTTTTGAACCAGATTATCTTACTCCTACATTAGATCAGAAAAAAAATCATCAAATGATGGAATTTTTGAAGTGGATTCATGTACATGTTTGGTAGCATGAAATGTAGAGACAAAAACTGAATAGTCATGACCCAACTTGTAAGCACATATATAATCAATTGGTCATATTTTTTCTCAATGCTACATTATTTCAACTATAATCTCAATGATTTAAAATTTGTAAGAAGTCTTGTAAGGTGTCATAGTCACCTGGACTCAATGTGATGATCTCATTTTCTAGCTCATGACCCCTAATGATGTCCTACATTCCAAAAAACTTGTCTAGGATGGTCCAAACTTTGTTAAGAGTTTTTATAGATTTAACATGAAACATGAGGTCATGAGACATTGATAGGCATAGACACCATAGGCCTCATCACATATGTTATACCACTTAACCTTTTATACATCTGTAGATGGCTCAGTTTCCTCACCCATAGTAATCTGATAGAGTCCTTTACCTCTCAAAGTGAGTTTTATTTTAGACTTCCATTCTAGATAATTAAATGGTGTGAGTGGTTCAATATTTAGATCCATTGGTGTAGATTAGAATGAGACAAAATTTTAAAATTAAAATGAAAAAAAAAATAGAAAACACATAGTATAATTACCCCTTGAACTATCAAGAATACCCCTCCTAAAGGTAAAATGCACACACACTCAGTCTTGGATGTCGAGCACAACTAAGAATGCATATATGAGTAATCAGTATGAAAAAGTATGAGAGGGACATCGAGAACTACCAATAATTCACCTAAGAGGAAAGATACAAATATTTGAAGAGATTTTTAAGCTATTACACCATGAAAACATGGGTGTGAAAAAATTCCTAAAATAATGTCACCAATGCGTAGAGCTCAGGAAAATATGCACTTTCAAAAAAATGGCACCCAAAAAGGAGCTACAGATTGGAAGTTATAGAACTAACTTATTATTACTCCCACATATTCTTAAACCCTTTCCAAAAATGGAAAATCCAAAATTCCAAAAATCTAAAAATCTAAAAATCTAAAAATGGAAACAACTTTACTCTATTTCTTCATTACCGTTCACATGAAATTTGATGCCCTCCTAAATGTCATGCAGGGTTTCATAATTGCTTTACTTTGGGCTTTTGAAACTGATTTACTTCAAAATTTTAATGTAGTAAGGATACTTCAAAATATTGATTGGTTCAATTTCTTTAATTTGGCTAAAGATTAGTAATGCCACTGCTAAATCCTAATTACTTCGAAGTAGTTGAGGTTGAGAAGCTCGATTACTTTTTGCAGTGTATTTTGAGTTTCTCCAACTGTTTTACTACTGCCAAAGATTATTAATGCCACTATTGAATCTCAATTACTTCAAATTAGTTGAGGTTGAGAATCTTGATTAAATTTTGCAGTGTATTTTAGGTTTTTCTAACTGCTTTACTACTGTCAAAGATTAGTAATACCATTGCTGAGTCCTGATTACTTCGAATTAGTTTCCTTGGAGAAGCCCAATTACTTCCAAGTATTTGCCTTAGAGAAGCCTGATTACTTCTTATAGTGTATTTTTGGATTCTTATATTTCTTTACTCAACTTCTTGAAAATGAAGTAAAGTAACGCTGAAAACTCAAATGGATCTAGCAGACAAGTTGTAGTAATTAGAAAACCCGATTTGGTCTGGAATCAAGTAATCACCCTCTAAGAACTAGATTACTTATAAATAATTTCATTTTGAGTAGTTTAAGGAGTTTAATAACTTTATTTGGTCTATAGAGAGTAAATTGGGGTTTTTAGACAATATTACTTTATCCATACGGATGTATGATCAAATGGAAGAAATAGATTTTTTGGAAAATCTATGAACTTTCTCAAAAATCTAAGAACAACCCACTTTAGATATCAAAAAATCCACAAAATATATGAAAACATATTTTTCATCAAAGGCCTTTTGACATGAGTTTTGAGGTATATTAATAAAATCCCTCTAAGGTCAAAAATGGCAACCAAGATAGAAGACAAATCAACACGGTGAATGCATAGAGGATCTTACCAGGGAGTCTAATGCATGCGGCTAGTAGGAAGGCTCTGATACTATGAAAGATTGTGTCAATATCAATAAACAGATTTCACATAATCAATGTTGAATCTTGTGAGGTAGTGTGAGAGCTCCAAAATTATAAGAGAGGCAAAAATATGTATTAACATGTCTATTTCAAAAATTGAATGACTCAATTCTTCATTAACCTTCCAAAAAGGAAAAGTGGGGTACATATAGGGAATCTTAGGGCAACATGAGGAAGATCCTAATTCTCTTAATTAACTAATAATTATCCTATGGAACCTTTATAACTAACCTAAGGAAGCTTAAATAACATAGAATCACCATACAACCATGTAGGCAAAACCTAATGAGAAAAAACACTACACTAATAGAAGATCATTCAATTTTGAGTTTTATTTGATAATTCTCTAGGAAACAAATTAAACCTAGGAAGAAGACTGTAAATTTGTTTTTGTCATAAAATTTATCAACTAAAAATGCCCTATAGGTATTCACTTACACCAATTCCCCCAATCTTTGTATTTATATTCATTACCATCTAGTTTTCTCCACTAATGGTGGTTCAACTATTTTAAATCTTGAATGTTATTTTACGTGTCAAAATTAGATTGTTGTCTAGAAGAACCTATAAAGGAAAATCATGTAAATTGAGATATAAAGATTGGAAATAGAAGCATGTATTTCAAAAATTGATGTAAATTATTATATGGGAAAAGTGATGTCTACCAACTAGAGTGCCAATTTTCACCTTTAGATCTTTGGTGATATCAATCTCAATGAGGCTCATATTATAGACAATATACATTCAAATTGTTATGGCTCATGATATAAAATATATCCCAAAGGCTTGTAAATTTCATTTAAAAAGTCCCACAATAGAAATCAACATGATAATGAATTCAAACCCCATGATAACTGTGTGAGTGGAATGTTTTGATTTGACAAAGTCATATGTCTAGAAAGATAACAACAATAATGGATTATGTATGAACCAACTATACCTAACCCAGGTTGTTACAAATTTATCATATAAAATATAAGGTCCATTACAATGAGCTATCAAAAAAAAAATTCATACCATTTATAAATAGAATGTATAGCATTTAAATCTAGGAACACATCAATATATTGATAGGAATGTTTATATTTCTTACCTTAATGTAGAATTTTAGAATGAATTTTTATGCTTTCTTTACCACCATGATTTCCATATTATATAAAAACAATTAAATTATGTGATATTTAATCCATAATTTACGGCCAATCCACCCTAATAAAGAGATAATATTAAGGCTATTTAGGTTAAATGGATCTAAAAATCATCATAGATGTAGTGGCATAGGTAGCTACAAACAGGGTAATAAACATTATAACCATGCACATAAATAATAACCTAATAAAATTAACTTTAATACTATATTATTTTATAATTGCATTAATAAAAGTGATTCCACTCATGTATGTAATTTTTTTTATATCATAGATCATATTTAGGTAGTTAATATTTCCATTCCAATGTGATATTTATATTGAACAAGGTTGAATATCGACTAGCCCTTGAAAAAAAAGTGAAATAGGAGTATGGAGAAGAGAATTAGGATTGAAAATGTGAAGAATTTTTTAATCTTGGAGATATATTCATTGAGAGTTTTTGGGATGAATTAGTGTGCAAACTCCTATTTCATTTCCATATATCATTCACTTACCAATCAAACAGATCTAAAGATATAACAATGCATAAGTAATCATTCATACGATCAAGAAGTAAAAGCACAACACATGATCACAATATTTATGTGGGAAACCCTATAGGGGGAGAAAAAATACTGATGCATAACTTGGAATATTTTCATATAATAAATTATTCTCACTTATATTGAGGCACCAATCCCACATGGAGCACCAAACCCTCACTAGTCAAGACCAGCTAAACTAGTACTTTTAGCAAGATTCAAACTGCAAGGAGGCTTCAACCCCCTAAGAAACCAAGAACCAATTAAGATAAATTTAATATATAATCATATTTATACACTTTTTACTTATTAAACTGATGATTAACTCCTTTTTTTCTCTTCTCACACTTCTTTCTTACTCAAATAACCTATTATGCCTTCGCGCTCAAATAACCCTCTCTTTGGCAGAATTAGGTCAAACGTACTTTCTCAAAACCTATATAAATATAGTTATATACTCATATAATATTAATATAATCTATATTATGATCTTAAATCCCGTAACCTATTCTTCAAAACTCTATATCCTTCACGCAATAGCTTAATACTCTCACTAGTTAAAATAGGTTTATTAGGCCTTGACTTTATACTTGATTCTCTCTCATACCCATCTTGGTCAGACAAGGACCTCACCATAATTATATTATTATTAAAATATATCAATAAAAACTTTTAAAAATTTAAACAAACATTTCATAGTTCATTCATTACCCTTAAGAGCTAAAACTACCATTAGGCCTAATAGAGACCTAATGCAATTAAGCCTTCCCTAAGCACACATTTCATTTAGACCTAATTTAAACACTTTGAGCCTTTAAAAACTGATGAAAAACTTAATATTTTAATTTAATAAACACATCCTAATATATCCTTATGTCCCCAACACTATTTGGTTTTGTTCACTCCTTGAACCATCCAATTAGGTCTACTCGCCATTAGGCCTTTTCACTGCCATAAAGTCTGTCTTGAAAATATGAACCATATACATAAATTTTACACATAAACCAAAAATAAAATAATATTAATAGGATATTTATGACTTTAAATTCTTCCCCAAATCATTTTTTTCTCACCACATATGCCAAAAGTCCTAAGGAACACTCCTGCATATGCCTTACTCAGAACCACCAAACACTGTTAACAAAAAATCAAAAACATTTGACTCTACATACTTGAATAGTGACTTAAAATAAGGAAAAATACATTAATATGATACTATGAGACCTTTATAGCACATTAAATATAATTTTGGTCCTCTAAATTAGTACAAAATGACTCAAAAACATCATTTCCACACATACTCGGGAAGTTGTCTGTAGCACCAAAAACATAGTCAAGAAAATAAAGTCATAGACCACCCATATGAATACTTATGTGATATTAAAATGGGTTTTTGTGAAAATTTATAATCCTTATATAATATATTAAAATATATATTACATGGTCATATATCCATATTGGTCTTTCAGACCACTCTCACTACTTCAGTCTACACAGACTTTATTGTATTAGAGATACCAATTTGTAGACAAATTTTTGCTTGATTATAGGAATAATAAATGATTATAAAAAAAATTGGATAGGAGGAATATATATTTGATAATTATCCCATGCATTATGATCCATCCATAGTCCTCTGCAACCAATCCCTAATCTCATTCTCATTCTCACGTAGTTTTCTCATTGTTTTGCTCATTGGGCCTATTTAGCGATAGGCCAAATTAGATGATTTGTTTACCAAATTTTTGTTCTAAAAAATTATCATAAAATGTTATGTTCATAAACTATAATACTTAAAAATAATCCTCCATCTATTTTCATGGCTTGACCTAGTCAATCTAGCCTATTGCATCAAAATTACTAAAAACAAGGGTTTTCTTGTAGCTTCTACTCACTATCGTGACAAAAAAAACCACATAAGGAAAACTTGAAGATTAATTTAAACTTTAAAAACATAAAAATATGTCAAAAACACCATTATAATCCATAATGAACTAGTATTTATTATCTGGTCATTATAAGGGTTTTGAGAGAGTTTTGACCAGTTTCACTTCTTAGCAATCATTGATAAAGGATTGCCCCTCATATTCAAACCCAAATATATTAAAATAAAGTTAGGTAATTTACCAAACTTAAATTAAGTTCTTATCATCTCATGCAAAGGTTTCACATGCCAATGAGTACAATAAATCTCTTCTCAGGTTTGCAACACCTCATTTTGTGCACACAAAGAACCTTATAATAGGTTTTCATGCTTTCTCCTTCAGGTATTAAATTAAAACTTTTTAAACACAATTAAAATGATCTATAAAACCTATATCAAGTCTTTAAATATATTTTAATCCTTATAAATTATCTTCACCCCTCAATAGGCCAATATAGGTCACTTTGCATACTAGACCTTATACTTCCAGTCATACTTAGACCATGATCATGACTTAAAATCTCTTCAATTTTCTTAAAAAATAAAAAAATAATGTTATATAACCTCATACCAGGTTCATACACTACAAAAATTTATTATATAGGTCTTGTATGGCTCAACTCATCATGCTACCAAGCCTATGCCATTTCACTAGGTTCTTCAAATAAGGCTTTATGATCTCAACATCAAGAACAATAATGACAACATATAATGACATCAATGACACTTAAATGGCATCAATGAAAAACTAATTCATACATTTTAATACATTCCCAAAAATCTCTCCCTTTTTAACTGATGGTAACAACTCATTGATGGAACGTACTCAGAGAGACTTCTATTATTGGGAAACATCTTAATCTAGATCAATCTCGATGTAGATTAATCTCCACCTTTGACATTAATGACAAATAACTTACCTAAAATAAAAATTAACTGTACAAAAATAAAATATATTTCTATAAAATTCCGCATTTCATATAGCATATCTCATATATCTTCTTCTTGATAGATTTATATGACTCCCCTTTTAGCTTCAAATCTTGTGCACTTATTTTGTATTCTTGGAGATAAAAAACCTCCTAATAAACTCCCCCTAATAAATTTGTATTAATTAGGTGATTCTAAGAATAGGAATCACACCTAATTCCTTTCTCAAATGTTTAAAAGAAGCCTTTGAAAGAGGCTTAGTTAAGATATCTACAATCTGATCCTTCGTAGACACAAATTCAAGCTTAATGTTTTGTTCACTCACTTATTTTCTTAAGAAAATATAATGGATAGGAATATTTTTGGTCCTTGAATGGAATATATGATTATTTTAAACACTTATGATACCATTATTATTCCAAAGAATAGGAATAGGGCCATCAAAATCAACCTTGTAGTCTTTCAAAGTTTGTCTCATCCATAACACTTAAGTACAACATGAGGTTGTTGTAATGTACTCATCTTCACCATTATATATATCTAATTAAGTTTTTATCTTGATTAACCATGAGAATAGACACTTACCTAAGAAGAAGGCTCCTCTAATAGTAATCTTTCTATTATCTAGACTCCTAGCCCAATCAGCATCTATATAGGCTACTAGATCAAAATTCTTGCACTTTGGGTACCATAAACCATATTCCAAAGTTATTTTGAGATATCTAAGTATCCTATTGAATGATTGTAGGTGTATTTACTTAGGATTCACTTGTAATCTTCCCATAAGACCTACTACTTGCATGATATCTAGTCTAGATATAATAGTACACAACAAACTCCTAATCATGGATCTATATTTTGTCTGATTAACCCTTGAGGATTCATCCTCCTTGCTTTGCTTGCATCTTGTAATCATAGGTATACTTAAATCCTTACAATATTTTATTTCAAAGTTCTTTAACATCTATTTTATATACTTGACCAGTGAAATAAACATACCTTTTTTAGTTTGACTAATTTCAAGTCTAAGAAAGAAGGACAGTTCTCTAAGCATAGACATCTCAAATTTTAACTTCATCACCACTGTAAAAGCCTTGGTCATGTTTTCATTAGTTCCACCAAATATAATATCATACAAATAGAATACCACTATAAACTTATGATCATTTTCAATTTTGACATACAAGTTACTATCTGTAACTCCTCTCTTGAACCCTTGGTCCAAATGGTACTTATCAAGTCTAGCATATAAGGCTCTAGGGGTTTGTTTTAAAAAATAAAGGGCTTTCTTTATCCTACAAACATAATCAATCTTATTAGTCAATAAGAAACCCTTAGGTTATTCAATGTAAACCTCTTTTTTTAAGTTACCATTTAGGAAGGTTTCCTTAACATCCATCTAGTATATCTTGAATCCATTAAAACTTGCATACAAAATAAACATCCTAGTGGCCTCTAACCTTTCTACAAGAACAAATGTTTCTTCAATATCCACTCCTTATACCTGAGCATATCCTTTTCACACAAGTCTAGCTTTGTTTCTAGTGACCTCTCCAATCTCATTCAATTTGTTCCTAAAAACCCATTTTGTACCAATGATGTTTTTTATTTAAGTCTAGGTACTAACTCCCAAGTTACATTCTTCTTAATTTAATTTAGCTCCTCACTCATTACATATAACTAAAACTTATCTTCACTTTCTTATATATAGTTTTTAGGTTCAAATTTTGAAATTAAGGAAATACTACTCACCATTTTTCTCCTTGTTTATATACTTGCACTTTTGTTTTCAATGATCTGAGATTTAGGACGACCCTTTTGAATTTGCCTATAAGTACCTTTTGGGTCCTTTTTTTCTTCATTCTCTTCTTCATCCTCGTATATATATATACATATATATATATACATATATATATATATATACATATATATATATATATATATATATATATACATACATACATATATATATATATATATATATATATATATATATATACATATATATATATATATACATATATATATATATATATATATATATATACATATATATATATATATATATATATATATATATATATATCCTTCATCATTCTTTGACTGAGAATATGGATTATTTGCCTCATCAAATTTCATATTTGTTCTATCCATTATATTTTGTAATCTTTTGTTATAGAATATGTAGGCAACACTTGCCGATGAATATCCTAAGAAGAAACCTTCATTAGATCTTGAATCAAACTTTCCTAGTTCTTCATAATTTCTCTTAATATAACATTTACTCCCAAAAACTATGAAATGTTCAACACTTATAGGTCTAAAATTACATAATTCATATGTATTATTATCACCATTGATCTTAATCTAACCTCTATTCAAAGTATAAATTATAGTACTCATATCTTATCTCCAATAACGATATGATAACTTGGACTAATTCAACATGGTCATTTCCATCTCTTGGATTATTCTATTCTTTCTCTCAACCACTCTACTCTATTGAGGTGTTCTAACAGCTAATAACTATCTTCTTATTCCATTGACCTCATAAAAATCATCAAACTCCTTTGACCAAAAATATCCCCCTGTTTTAGACCTAAGACACTTAATCTTCACATTCATTTCATTTTCAACCAAAGATTTGAAGGTTTTGAACTTACCTAGAACATCTGACTTCTCCTTTAAGAATGCTACCTAAGTCATTTTTTAAAAATCATCTATAAGCAACATGAAGTAGTCACCTCCTTGAATACTTTTAATCATTTTAGGTTCACACAGATTAGTATGTATTAGTTATAAAGTTATAGTAGTGGACCATTCTTTAGACTTGAATCTTCTCCTATTTTGGTTACCATGTTGACATGCCTTGCAAAGAACATCTACAAGTTTAAATATTTTGGGCATATTCTTCATAGATACTTTGGAGATGATCTTGAATATATTATCAAAGTTAACATGATCTAACCTCATATGACATAACCAACTTTCATCTACCTTTCTCATGAAGAATTTCTATTTGGTGATCTCATTTAGTACATAGAGAATTGTTTTCATTTCTCTTGGATTTGGTAATCAATCTTCTTGATTTATCTCTTATTATCTCATTATCCTTTTTTATGAAATGTTATATTATGTCTTTGGGTTCACATTTGACGCACACTCAACAAGTTGTGTTTCAATCCATTTATATATAATACATTTTATATTTTTGTCTTCCCATTGTCCAATCTCAAATCACCTTTCCCAACTATGTTAGTAGATGTGTTATCCCCAAACCTTATTGAACTAGTGTAATTATTATTAAAAGTGATGAATTTGATTTTATATCCTATCATGTGACTTGAGCAACCATTATCTATTTACCATTTCAATTCTTCATATTGAGTGTGAAAATCTGTTTGGTCTTTCATAGATTCTTCTCCTCTATATTTCTGATTCTTTTCTATAGGTTCTGATTTCTTTATATATTATTTAGTGTCATGAATACATAACTTCTCAACATGAATAGTTTTCCTAATATATTTTGTCTTACACTCTCTTGTAATATGTCCTACTTGGTTACAAATGCAACATATAATTTTGCTTTTCAATCTATGCTTGATAACTTTATGTCTATATTTACCAAAAGAGACATAATAACCCATGAAGGATGTGAACTGTTATTATTTTACCTTATTTTTATTTTTATTAACATAGGATGAAACATTATTGCCTTTGACATCTCTTGATAGATCAAGGACCTTCTTGACTTGTTTATGTTTGATTTCAAATTTGGCAACTTCTACATAGGTCTTAATTCTATTAGTTTCATCACTCCTTGACTAATAAATTCTATTGGAGTCTAAAATTTATTTAAATCCTTTTTTTCTTATCTAAATCCAATACCTCTCATGTCATGAAAGGATCTTTGACTATCCAAGATATTTTAAAGATTTTTAGTACTTTCTTTATACTTTTAGTAAGTCCTTAACTTGATAACATCTCACTTACTTTATGACTCTAAAGTACTTATTTTAAATATAATTTAGGTAAATTATTCCTTGTGATCCTTCTCTTTTGAAAAATATTCACAAGATATTTTACTAACTTTGGGTACATTCTCATGGCAATCATAGAAAACACTTTCATTGCCAGGATCCATATCCGTGTTCTACAGATCTACCTTAGATTGTTAGGTATGCTCAAGGGACCAAGATTTGATACCAATTATTGGAGATATATTAAATATCAGGGGTGAATCAATGTGAAAAATCATATTTTATTTCCAAATCTCATTCACTTACCAATCAAACAAATCTAAAGATATAACAATGCATAAGCAATCATTCATATGAGCAAGAAGTGAAAGCACAACACATGAGAAAAATATTTACATGGGAAACCCTATATGGGAGAAAAAAATTAAAAACTTGGAATACTATCCTATATGCAATGAATCACACTTTTAGTGAGACACTAACCCCACAAGGAGCATCAACCCCTCACTAGTCAAGTACCAAGTCAACTAGTGCTTTTAGTAAGCTTCAACCTATAAGGAGGATCCAACACCATAGAAAACCAAGCACCAAATCATATACCTTGAATATATGATCATAATTAGACACCTTTTTCTAATTTAATTGATGATGACCTCATTTTTTTATCTTCTCACACTTCTTTGTCACTCAAATAGCCTATTAGGCCTTCTCACTCAATTAACCCTCTCATTGGCAAAATTAGGTCAAATGACCTTGATCAAAACCTAAAAAAACAAATTTAGATACTCATGTAATATTTATATCATATATATAATGATATTTAATCCCTTAACCAATTCTCCAAAACTCTATATCCTTTGATTAATAGCTCAATACTCTAACTAGTCAAAATAGGCTTATTAGGCCTTGACTTTATACTTCATTCTTTGTCATACCCATATTGGTTAGACAAGGACATAAAAATACTTGTATTATGATTTAAATATATCACAAAACATGTTTCTCAAGTGAAACAAACATTTCATAGGTCAGTCATTATCCTTAAGGGATAAAACCACCATGAGGCCTAATAGAGACCTAGTGCAATTAGGCATTCCCTAAGCACATGTTTCAGTTAGACCTCCTTTGAAAAATTTGAGTCTATAGGAATAGATGAAAAAAATCATATGTTACTTTAATATACCCATATTAATACATATTTATGTACCCAACACCATTTGGATCTTTTCACTCCTTGAACCATCGAATTAGGTCTACTTGCCATTAGGCCTTTTCTCTACCAAAAAGTCTATCTTGTAAATCTGAACCATACACAAATTTTAAACATAACCCATACATAAAATAATATAAATAATATATTTATTAATTAAAATAACTCACCAAATTCTTTAGTTTTGACCACATAGGCCAAAAGGCCTCATGAACACTCCTGCAGATGACTTACTCAGAACCATCAAACACTATCAAGAAATAGTAAAAAACATTTGACTCTCCATATTTGAATAGGGACTTAAAATGAGGAAAAATACATACATTTTACTCTCCATATTTGAATAGGGACTTAAAATGAGGAAAAATACATTAATATTATCCTAATATACATTTATAAAACCTTAAATAACATTTTATCCTCTAAATTAGTGCAAAATGACTCAGAAATATCATTTTCACACGCACTTAAAAAGTTGCCTGTAGCACCAAAAACACAATCTAGAAAATCAAGTCACAGAGCACATGTGGGAATACTTATGTGATCTTAAAATGGGTTTGTGTGAACCTTTATAATTATATATATATATATATATATATACATATATATGTATATATATACATATATATGTATATATATACATATATATGTATATATATACATATATATGTATATATATATATATATATATATATGTATATATATATATATGTATATATATATATGTATATGTATATATATATATATATGTATATATATATATGTATATATATATATGTATATATATATATATATATATATATGTATATATATATATATATATGTATATATATATATATATATATCATGGTCATATATCAATATTGGTCTTTCAAACCAATCTCACTACTTCATTCTACATAGACTTCACTATGTTAGATATACCAGTTTAATGACAACATTTTGCTTGAGTATAGGCATAATTGATACTTATAGAAAAAAATTACAGGAGGAATAGGTATTTAATAATGAACTCATTCATTAGGATCGATCCCTAGTCCTCTGTAATCAATCCCTAATCTCATTCTCACCTAGTTTTCTCATTGTTTTGCTCATTAGGCCTTGTTAATGATAGGCCAACTTCCATGACCAGTTTACCACATTTTCATTATAAAAAATTGTTATAAAATTTTATATTTACACGTCATCCTCTATCCATTTTCATGTTTTGGCCTAGCCAACCCTACTTGCTACATCAAAATTCCTAAAAACAAGGGTTTTCCTATAGCTTTTACTCACTATAATGGCAAGCCAAAACCACTTGAGGAAACATTGAAGAGTAATTTACATGTTAAAAACATAAAAATATTTTAAAAATACCATTTTGAGCCATAAATGACTAGATATTTCTTATTAGATCATTAGAAGGGTTTTGAGAGGGATTTGACTAGTTTCACTTCTTAGCAATCATTCATAAAGGATTGCCCCTTGTATTCAAAACCAAAACCATGAAAATAAATATAGGGACCTTAAAAAAATTACAGGTATTTATCAAGATCTCATACAAAGGTTGCACATGCCAATGATTACAAGAAATCTCTTCTGGGGTCTATAATACCTCATTCTGTGTACACAAGGAACCTTATAATAGGTTTTCATGATTTTTCCTTCAGGTATTGACTTAAAAATTTGTATACACACTTAAAATTACCTATATCACCTTTATCAATTCTTTCATATGATCTTGACCCCTTATTAGGCCACTATAGGTTACTTTGCATATTAGACCTTATATTGATAGTCATACTAAGACAATGATCATGCCTTGAAACCTATTAAACTATATTCAACACTCCAAAATCATGTTATATAACATCATACTAGGTTCATATACTTACAACATTCCTTATACAGGTCTTCTATGTCTCAACTCATCATGCTACCAGGACTATGCCATTTCACTAGGTTCCTCAAATAAGGCTTTATAAACTCAACATAAAGAACACCAATGACAACATAGAATGACATATATTAAAAATTAATTCATACCTTGTAACACATTATGGACATTTAAAGTTTTATGTGTTTAGATGAATAATATTAAATAATTCTCCTTGCACAACTATAAATGCTAGAAAAAAATGAAAGTGATAGTGTCCTTTGAGATTAATAATGCATTTAAACATCACCATGAGACTTACAACTACATAGATAATGACATTGAAAATTATCAATCATTAAGATCAAGTTACTAAATTTATATTTCATTTATATTAGTTTTTTAATTTGTTAGAGCACACTCTTGAACATTGATAAGGTAAGTAACAAAAATTCTAACTAGCACAACCATAAGTAATCTCTTTATCAATAGATGGGAGTGGAATGGTCTTTAATCTCAAGATATGGTAGTCAAATTTTCATTTTGCCAATATGGAGGTGGATTGCTGTCATTTTTCTGACATGATGTTGGACCATAAGACACTAGTTTTCAAAAGGGAAATAACAGTGAAAATAATGCCAAGAAATTGTGGACAAGAATTATTTGAGACTATGACCATCACCATCTTGACTTACTACATTTTAAAAAATGAGTTTTGAATCAATAAAAAATGGTTCATAGCCTCATTACATAAGATGTAATGCATGAACATTCCTAAACCAAATGGAAAGCCATCCTAGACCCATGACCCTTTTACACAATGCTAATTTATAAAAATCATAGACCATTAAATTTTTAAGGAACTTGTAATTGATAGTAAGACACTATAGCAAAAAATGCCAAGAATTTTGTGTGACTTCCAATATTTCCATTCTTATGTGATTATCCAAAGGTTGATTAGGTAAGGTCATCTGAGTTTGACTATGATGTGAACTCACATGAGAGTAAACACAATAATGTATCAAAGGATATTGTGGGAGTCAAGTGAAAATTTTAAACACCTTCTTACATAGGAGGTAAGTCATGAAAGACATACACTTACACTAACATGATGATTCACATAGCATGTACACATAGATGAAGCAAAACAACCTTTGAAGGTTTATACTTATTGATGTCATGCAACCTCAACCCTTAGTTTGTGCATATGATACCTTAAAAAAAATGCAGTTTAATGTAAATTTAGTTGAATTTTCACAATGTAATTGGACAATGCATCTTAATCATCTTATCTTTGGAAAAAAATTAGACATGAAATTCCATGTCTTCCATCAAGCTTAGGCCCCTTTGAGCACTGAAACAAATCATGTCCAACTTCCCAAAAAATTGCTTTAAGGAAGCTAAATCCATCTTTTATAATCCATGTGTAAAGGCGCATAAATTCCTTTATAAGGTTATAGACAATTAATAATGATCCAAAAATTGAAAGCTTTAGTTGAAATATAATTCAGAAATAAGAATAACACAATTCAAATAATGTTATCTCTGAAAATAGATGTTTTATTGATCAAAATTGCAGACCCAAACATATGCTTATCTCTGAGAAGAGATGTCTGATTTTCATTTTGGGTTACATCTTAATTTATACATGTTTTTAAAGTGTGGGGAGGTCGTGAAAGGTCGCCAATATTGATGGAGATGAATTGATTCAACTTCCATGATTTACAACAATACAGAATTCGAGGAATTACTATTTTTAGAAACTTACTATTTTTAGACTGCACTACTAAAATTGAAATTTGGGGAACTTCCATTAGGTTTTAGGGGCTCAAAATTCATTGAGGAGATCTCAATGCCATCTCACTATGTTATCCTCATTCTTAGCTTTCCAACAGTTCAAATGAGGAGTCAATTGGAGCTATGGTGCAAAAGTTATGGCTCCCGAAAGTTCTGTTATCAATTGGAGTGGACCTGTCACTTGAATTATTGCCCAGATAAAATAAAGCATGAAACACTATAACATTACTATTATAGGATTATATATTCACCACATAGCTTTTATTATTACATACATCCTATTTAAAATTTCAAAAACAAAATAATAAATGAAAGGGACTTGAGGATAAAAAAATATGCACTTAATTAAAAATAATTTTATTCATCACTAATCTCACCCAAGTTGACCATGATTGCATAGAGTGGAGAGATGTAAGAAAATAATAAATCAAAGATGGTGTATATTGGAATTCGAAAAGAAAGGAAAGTAATAGTCAAAGTTACAAATCGAAGTAAGTTGTAACGTTAGTTTTAAGTATAGTTAGATGAAGTTTGATTTTGTATATGAATTGAACATTATGAGGGAGTCATAAACACAATGAGTATTATGTTATGAGATGCCTTTACAAGAAGACTAGGCATATTTAAACATATTTGATTTCATGACAAGGAAGGATTAAAAAAATATTCCACTTGTTCCTTCCATAACACATTTATAGATATTTGACGATTAGATAAAACACTTTTAACTTAAAATAACAATCAACTTATATGCAAGGATTTTTCACATATAAATAAAAAATAATCCTTTTTTTCCTTATTGTCTAAACTTGCCTTATGCTATTTGTTTCTAAGCCCCATTTAAAGTCAAATATTCTTTCGAAACCCTGACTTGTCAATTATTATTACTCTAAGAAAACTCATTTATGTAATTTAAATCTGATATGGTTAATTGTAGTCCATTGCAAGAACTTTTTTTACATCTCCACTTTCCACTGAATGGTACAAGAACCAACTTAATCAAGACAAATTCAAGGTAAATTTTATTTTTCTATTAAAAAACATTTTTTTGTTCAATTGATAAATAAATATTTCTTAAAATTCAGTTGTTCAATAATGTAATATATCTAAAATAGCATATAAATTATATTTATTAAACATTAAAACCAAGTTAAAATGAACTATGGAATTTCAATGTGTTAAAATGTACTTTATGTGATTAATATGATGAGATATTTGTTCCTTTGAGCTACTTGGTTGGGTTCTTTATTACTAATATTGCTGATGTTGTTGTTGTTGTTGTTGTTGTTGTTGTGTGTGTGTTTGTGTTAGAGATGGGTATGTGGAGACAATTCCTCCCCCCCCCCCCCCCGCAACCCCCCACACACACACAAATTTATTGAGTTACTAATTTATTGGTTTTGAAGAAGTCATTAATGTTAAATGTAATCTTGGTAATAATTTGATAGAAGTGCAAATAAAAACAAATGAAAAATGTGCAAAGAGAGACGTATAAAGGACTTTGAATAAAAGTCTCTCAAATAAAAATCATACAATAAACTTAGGAAAAACATACATTGAGTAAAACTCTATGTGATAGGTTTACTAATTTGTTTGTTTCGAAAAAACCAAGAATCTCACATGTAACTTTGGAAACAATTTCATAGAAATTTAAATCAGAAGAAATGAAATGCATGAAATAGAGAGACGTATTAAATATATCAAATAAAATTATCTCAAAGAAAAGGCATATGATTAATATAGGACAAACAAACTCACATAGATTGAAACTCTAAGTGATATAATTACTAGTTTGTTTATTTAAAAAAAACCAAGAATGTCACATGTAACATTTGAAACAATTTGGTATAAGTTCAAATCAAAAGAAATGAAAGATATGAAAAAAGAGACATATAAAATACGTCAAAGTAAAGTCTCTCTCAAAAAACATACAATTAATGTAAGACAAACGCACTTACATTGAATGAAATTCTAAGTGATAAGAATTGTTAATTTGTTTGTTTTGAAAAAACAAGAATGTCATATGTAACAGTTGAGTTCGAATCAAATAAATAAATAATATAAAAAAATAAATGCATAAAATATATTAAAGAAAAGTGTCTCACAAAAAAATCATACAATTAAAACAAGCACATTTACATTGACTGAAACTCTGAATGATAGAGTTATTAATTTGTATGTTTCAAAAATATAAGAAATATTATATATAACCTTAGAAATAATTTTATAAAATTTCAAATAAAAAAAATAACCATGAAAAAAAATGTATAAAATACATTTTAAAAAAAGTGTATCGTCTAAAATTTTAAGTGATAACAATTACTAATTTATTTCTTAAAAAATAGGAATGTCCCTTATAATCTTGAAAACAACTCTATACAAATTCAAATAAAAAGAAATGAAAGATGTGAAAAAAGCGACGTATACAAATGTAGAAAAGTCTATAAAAAAGAATCACACAATTAAAATGGACCCAACCATATTCGAAACGGAGTTCCAATGACATATAAATTTATGGAAGGGTTAAGCTTGAATATTACATCCCTCTGCTTTCACAGATATACAATTTTATGCATTTGATGTTTCTCTGAGTCACATATTTAAGCTAATAAGTTAGAATATAAGATTCCTCTCCTTTCACATCTTATATTATAGTTTAAATTTTTAACAACCCATAAATGTCTACAACCTAAAAATTAGTAAGTTATAATTATTTTTATAAACTTTTTATTTAAAATACAATAAATTATTTTTAGTTTTTTATAAAAAAATAATAAGGAAAATGGGCCTTTATCTTGAGGTATAAAAAGATCTAGTTAGCAAATCAAATCAAGAAAAATAAAAGAGATCTCAAAAGAATAGAAAGAAATGGGACAAAAATCAAACAACGACAAAAGCAACAAGTTAATTACAGTTTTTTTTTTTTTTTTTAATTTATTATTATTGTTGTTGTTGTTGTTGTTGTGAAAAATAAAGAAATGAAGCCTAAAAGCTTCACATCCCAAAGCAAACCAAGATTGTAAGAAAGAAGTTCCATTATGTAATTACTACTAGAGATTAGGAAAACACCATCAATAAAGGCCTCGCATCCCAAAACAAATCAGGATTGTGAGAAATAAGTTCCACTATGGAATCAGTTTTGGGGAATAAAAAAACACCATCACCAAAAGCCTTGATCACCAATCCTTAGAATGTCCTTTAAACCCTAAACCAAGAACACTGATTTGAAATAACAATGATGAAAGAACACAAGAAATAAACCATGGATTTTCTAATCCTTTAAAGAAAAAAAGATCCAAAAAGCCAAAATAGGGAGAAATCCTTAAGATAGCAAAAAGAATCTAAAAGCTTAATTATCAATTTCTTCGATGACAACTTGAACAATAAAGAAGTTGTTAGTGGGTCAAGTCTTTTTTGATTAATTATCAACATTCTTCTCATGGAGAAGGCGCTTCATAATGCCAATTTTCATTAGGAAGAAGGTGAAGGGCGCCAAAGTTAACAAATAAATCTATTAGAGAGTTAATCTCTTAGTAATTGTGGGAGAAAGAAATGTCCTAAAAAAAAGGATGATATGGAAGATATATTGATTAATTGAATTGAGTTACTATAGGATATAACTTATTGATTTCATAGCATTGATAGTCAAGGGAGAATCACCTTCTACAAATAGTTTTTTGAAATTTGAATCAATAGTGGTTCACAAGCTTCTAAAAAAAGATAGAGCTTCAACAAAATTGTTTGAAGACAATAAAATATTGAAGGAAAAACAAGAAAAAACCTATCCCAGAATATCTTAGAAGATACCTCTAATTTTGTAAAGACCTGAGTTGCCTTTGAATGCACTGTTAAAATTAAACTTAACAAATTTGTCATTGAAAGGCTTCCAAAAAACTATAACCTATTATTGATTTGTAAAAGAAGACTGAAATTATTTATCAATAAAAAAATATTGCTAATTATTTATATAAATATTATATTTTTATTAAAAAAATTATTTTTTAATTATTTTACATGAACCTAAAATACTACACTAATAAATTCTAAGTTGATATGTAGAATTAATTTGAAACTCCAAACTTGTTTGAGAGTAATAATGTTATGTTAGACAAAACATTGCCAATTTTTTTGACATGAATTCAATGTATATAATAAAGAAATAATTTCTTTCTACATTCAACAAGGTTTTGTCAATGAAACTCATCTTCTTGATCATTGTTTATATATAATTTACTACTTGTAAAATCATTCTAATGCCCATTTTAAGTAAAATTTATTTCAAGATCTTGATGTACTTGGTCCATGGAGGTGGAAATGTTTTGGAAGGTGATTCAAATAAATTTTCATGCATAGGAACAATTTTGGCAAGACTATTTAAAAGAGTTTCAATATTTTCAAGATTTTAATTAAATATTAATTGGTTCAATATCTTTAATGTTAATGTTTGTTTATTTTTTTCCCCCATTTTTTGGTTCATTAATAGTTAATTTTAATGTTTAATAAATATTCTCTATATTAAATTAAGAAAATACCATCTAGATAGTAGATTTCTAAGATAGAGGATACTAAATGTATATTAAGGTGATGGAAAAGTATTGCATAACTGAATAGAATAGAAAAGTATTGCATAGTTGAATAGAATGACAACATGACTATCATGATTGGTACTATAGATTTAATCATCTCAAACAAAATTTTATTTTACATATTTTTTATTTCAATAAGTAAGTGTGTGTGTGTGTGTGTGTGTGTGTGTGTGTGTGTGTGTGTGTGTGTGTGTGTGTGTGTGTGTGTGTGTGTGTGTGTGTGTGTGTGTGTGTGATAATTTTAATTAAAATAATTCATTTATCTCGAAGCATAGTACAACAAAATTGTGTTAGATTTTTATTTTAAAAATAAAGTCTGCAATATTTCAAAGAGATATAAAAGTGACATTGTATAAAATGTGCATGTACATGGTGAATAGATAACCTATGAAAATATATTGTCAAAAATAATTTAAAATAAAAAAATAAATATATACTTACAACCTATTAAACTTCCAAATCTACCTAGAGTTTATATTACAACATGTAGGATCTTTTGTAAATACAAGAAATATCTTGAGTGCTCGAAGTGAAATTATACTACCAGATTATACGATAGAAAAATATAATATCTTATACTTTTTATACTTGACAAAATTTAATGTCATGTTTGTCAAGGACATCAACATATCCATAGAATTTGGTTCACACATAAAACAAGATCGAGACATAAGTTATAGAAGCCTTAATAAATCTAATAGGTAAGAATAAATGAAATAGTTAAAAAATAGAGTGAGAAAAATAGAAGTATACTTTGGTTCCATTATGTCATTGCTTATAATATTTTTTTCTTACAATAGTGAGGTTCAACCCCATAACAACCCTTGAAAACCTATAACACACTATAGGCTACTAGAGTACTTAGTACATATAATTTGAACTAAACTATACATTTATGTGATATTAGAATAATGTTTTAAAAAAAATATTATTATAAAAATTACCTCCAAATTAAAAATAGAACAAAATACTAATAAATTAATTAAAATTTTCTCAAAAATAAACCATGCTCAAGCTCCTATGCGTATGTACTAGAATCATAGAGATTTTAATGGAGCTCAAAGATCTAATTTTTATATTAGTTTAGAGTGTTAGAAATATTATCATTGATGTCAACATAGTCATTGATGTCAAATGCATAAGCATATCATCAATCATCATATGCATAGTAGCAATCATGTGCCAACAGTAAATAAACAACAATCTACCTATGGAAAGGACCAACACTTTGTTTAATAGGCCAGCGATTTCTTTTATGGGGCAACGATTTGTTCAATGGGCCAGTGTTTTGTCTTAAGGAGGTAACAAATTAATTTATGGGTAACACTTAAATAAATAGTAGGCCAACTAAGCAAAAGAAAAGGAAAATCAGCCCACTTGGGTTATTTAAATAAAATAAATTAAAAAGACACATCTATTTGGGGAAGAGGTGTCTCTTGGAATGGATACCCATCTTGGGAAAAGGTAGCAAAGGCTATAAAAGGATAGATGAGTGGATGAAAAATAAATAAAATGAACAAACACTTGAAATATAGTTTATATCATTCAATTCTAAGAGAAGTGTGGGAGAAGAGCCGAAAATGCATTAAAAAATCATTGAGAGAAGGAAGAGAGAAAATAAGGGTTCCATCATTCGTTGAGTTAACAACAGATCTACAGTGGTAAGAAGATTTTTTGTAAGAGGTTGGTGCTAATGTGGGTTGGTTCCCGTAAATTATAATTTGAGATTGGTGTCTCCTATAGGTCGGTGCCTACAAATATTTGAAAATTACATTAAGATAATTTCTCAGTGGTTTTCTCCCAAAAGGGTTTCCATGCAAATATGTGTTTATTTGAATTATGTGGTTTTGCATTATATTCTTTGATTGCTTTGAATATGTTAATTGTAGATTAGTTTGAGATTTTGGATTTAAGATTAATAGTCAAAAGAAAAAAAATATATCTTATACTCATTCACCCTTCCTTCTCAGTCTAAGCTTGTGCTTAATAATTGGTATCAGAGCTGGTTCCTTCGGTGTTAACACAATTGCTAGAAGGTAGATCTTGAAAATCACATATGGTAGGATCTCAAGTGCTGGATGACTTCTCTACTAACAAGGCTCCTTTTTTTGATGTAATGAATTACACATTTTGGAGCATAAGGATGAAGACTTACTTGATGGCCCTAGGTTTTGATATTTGGCAAGTAGCGGTAATAAGATACACAATGCCATAAATCGTGCCAATAGATGGCACCAAAAAAAAGGCTAGTGAGAACAATGCAAAAGCCATGAATGTAATCTTATGCAAGATTTCATAAAATGCATTTGTTAAGGTTATGCATTATGAATCTACAAAAGAGATTTGGGATAAACTTAACACTATTTATGAAGGTGATAGTAAGGTGAGAAAAGCAAAAATCCAAACCCATCAGAGGCAGTTTGAAAGTTAAAAAATGAAGAATGATGAAAACATTGTTGGGTATCTTCTTCATGTTGATGAGATTGTTAATGTCATTCCAGGACTCAAAAATAAAATTGAAGAATATGTGATCGTTTAGAAAGTCTTGAGATTCCTACCATTGAGATTTGATGTGAAGGTCTCTACCATTGAAGACATGAAGAATTTAGACAAAATGGATGAGCTTCATGGAATTATTATGGATTATGAAATGAGAACTAAATCTGAGATATAGTTGAAGAAGGAAGCATCATTTAAGGTCTCTAAGAAAGAGAAGATCAAAGAACTAGAATCAAGTGAAAATTCAAGTAGTGAAGAAGACGAAAATGAAGCTCTATTCATTCGGAAGCTAAAGAAAGGATCAGGCAAATATAAAGGAAAGTTACCATTTAAATGCTTTAATTGTGGTAAAATTAGTCATTTTACAGCCAAATGTCCAAATAAAGGAAATAGTGATGATGAGAGAAACAAACTAGAGTACAAAAAGGGATTCAAGACAAGCAAAGATTTTAGAAACAAAAGAAAAGCCTATACTTCAAGAGTTATAGCAGTTCATTTGAAGAAAACAAACAAAGTGTTGTTGAGAGTGATAATGAAGAGATTCTATTCATGGCTATAGAAGAAAATGCCACCACCAGAAAAGATGTTTTGGAGGAATACGAAGACATGGAAGAAGAAGGTGAAGTGAACCTTGAAGAACTTATTTATGCATTGGAAGAAATGAAAGCATGCAAGAAAAAGAATAAAAAATTGAAGTTATAGCTCCAAAAATATGAATAAGAGAATTGAGACTTCAAAGCAAAGACATCACAAGTCCTTGAGGAATCAAACAAGGTAATCATTGATCTAAAAAATTAAATTTAAAAACTTAAACAAGTTGAGGAAGATTTGAGAAGTCACCTACAAATTAAAGAAGAAGAAGAATATAAGAAGTGTGAGACTGAAATCATTGCTTTGAAAAAGGACTTAGAGAGAGAAAATATAAATAATCTAAAATTTGAAAAGAGCACCAAGGTTTTAGATGAGATCCTAGACCATCAGAGATCACTTTTCAATAAGTTAGGTCTTAGCTATGGAGATGAACAAGAACACACTAATAAAACCAAAAGCTATGCATAAATTCTCAAGGAACCTATGAAGAATGAAAGCAGGAAGGAATAAAACACCATAAAGACAAGTGTTGTGCATAAAAAGGGGAAAGAAGAAAACACCATCAAGAGACCATATGTTCCCAACTATACAAATGTGACCATTTTTGGAAGTTCCTTTCATGGTTATTTATTGTATTGTAATCACTTTGGTCATCAGAAGGTAGACTGAAAAAAGAGAATAAGAGATAATGAAGCAAGGAATACAAGAAAAGGCTTTCATAAAGTCTTTAATAGAAACTATAATTCATTTTCTCCCCTATCATACTATAATGAGGATGCTATTGTCTAATATAATTACAAAAATTATGGATACATAGCATGTTTTTGTAGAAGTGAGTTTAAATTCTCAAAACAAGATCAAAGGAAAAAATCTTCAAATATAAAGGAAAAGAAAAAAGAACCTATGAAGATCTGGAAAAAGAAGTCAGAGGAAGCTAAAAAAGATAAATAAGAATCCATGCTTGTTCAAATAGCATTTCATAAACGAGAGGAAAGGAAGCAGTGGTACATTGATATCGAATGTTCAAGACATATGACAAGAGATAAAAGCAAGTTTATCCCATTGAAGAAAGTGAATGAAGGTATGATGAAATTTGGTGATATTCCTACAACAAAAATCACCATAAAAGGTATGCTAAGTCTTGATAATGGTAAAACAAAAATGGAGAATGTTTTATATGTTGAAGGATTAAAACATAATCTCTTGAGTGTAAGTCAAATGTGTGATCAAGGACACAAACTTAAGTTTTATGCTGAAGGATGTGAAATAAGGAAGGTAGATATAGGAGAATTAGTTGCAGATGCTCATAGAACCACAAACAACCTATACATGCTTGGAGAAATGAGAGGAGAAAAATGTTGTCTAAGTCAAGTTAAAGAGAGCTGGCTATGGCATAGAAGGTTAGGGCACATAAATTTTGATAATCTTGTGAAAATTAGCAACAAATAGGTTGTGTGAGATATGCCCAAGATAATGAAACCAGCAAGCACTCTATGCAATAAATGCCAACATGAGAAGCAAACTAGAGAAAGGTTCAAAATGAAGGAATATTTGATGACCAAACCACTAGAGCTAATTCATACAGATTTTTGTGGTCCTATGAGAACTGAAAGCATGCAAGGTGAGAGTTACTTTGTGTTTCTCATTGATGATTATACTAGAATGACATGTGTAGCCTTTCTAAATGAAAAATCAGAAGCATTTGAAAACTTTAAAGCTTTCAGGGCATTAGTAGAAAATGAAAAAGAGTTAAAAATAAAATGCCTAAGGTTAGATCGAGGAGGTGATTTTATTTCAAATGAATTCATTAAGTTTTGTAAAGATCATGGAATTAAGAGAAAATACTCAAGTGCAAGGACTCCACAATAAAATAGACTAGTGGAAAGGAAAAATCAAACCGTTTAAGAGATGGCTATAACTATGTTGAATGAATCTAAGCTATCAGATAGTATCTGAAGAGAAGTAGTTAATACAATAGTTAATAGAAGGCAAATCTGAGTTAATAATGACAAAACTCCTTATGAATTGTGGAAAGGAAGACCAGCTTTGGTCAAACACTTCAAAGTGTTTTGAAGTAAATGTTTTATCAATAGGAATGAAGAAAACTTGGGAAAATTTGACTCAAGAGGTGATGAAGGAATTTTTTTTGGCTACTCCATCAAAATCAAACCTTATAAATGCTATAACAAAAGGCTTCAAACTATCATAGAAAGTGTCAGTGTTAGAATAGATGAGATCATGAATTAAAAGGCAAAAGAACCTTTAGAAGATCCTTTAGAAATACCCAATGTTGTAGAAGAAGGGGAGGAAGAAAATGTAGAAAAATTGAGTGAATCTGAAAGGTATGACACCAAAGCACCATCTCACTTTGTTCAGAAGAATCATGCTGAAAGCAAGATCATTGGCAACATTGATGTTGGGGTGTAAACCAGAAGAAGAATTGTAAGTATACCTAATCATGTAAATTTCTCTTTGTCATCCAAGGTAGAGCCTAAGAATTTTTTTGAAGCTATTCATGATAAACATTGGGTAAAAGCAATGGAAGAAGAGTTAGATCAAATTGAGAAGTTGGGACTTGGGAACTTGTGCCCAGGCTAATGGATTAGAATGTGATTAGAACTAAGTGGGTTTTTCAAAATAAATTGAATGAAAATGGCCAAGTCACTCGAAACAAATCAATGCTGGTATGTAAGGGGTATGATCAAGTAGAAGGTTTAGATTTTGAAGAGACTTTTGTTCATGTTTCTAGATTAGAAGAAATTCAAATATTTCTTGCATTTTCAGTGTTCAAAAATTTATAAGTCTATCAAATGGATGTTAAATCAACATTTTTAAATGGCAATCTAGAAGAGGAAGTTTACATAGAAAAACTAGTAGGATTCCTCTTATCATAAAATAAGGATTATGTGTATAAGTTGAAGAAGGTTTTATATAGATTGAAACAAGCTCATAGAGCATGGTATATTAGGCTTGATAAATACCTACAAGACCAAGGATTCAAGATAGGATATGCTGATAGTAATATTTACATCAAAACTAAAGGAGATCACCAATTAATCATTGTGGTATATGTAGATGATATAATCCTTGGAGGAGACAATGAGGAATTATCTAAGAGATTTGTTGAAGATATGCAAAAGGAATTTGAGATGTCCATGTTAGGTGAGTTGTCATTTTTCCTTGATTTACAAATCTATCAATCCAACAAAAGAATATCCATATCCCAAAGCAAGTATGTGAAGGAGATGTTGAAGAAATTCCATATGGAGGAGTGTGCCCCTGTAAGCACACCTATGGCTACAAGAATGAAGTTGAGCAAAGATGATGATTCTAAAAATACTGATAAAAATCTTTACAAATCAATGATTGGGAGTTTACTATATGTGACGACATCTAGGCCATATATCATGCAAGTAGTGGGTATGGTTGCATGATTTCAAGAAGCTCCAAAATAAACACATGTGCAAGCCATGAAACATATATTCAGATATTTAAAGAGAACCTTGGATTATGGGTTGTGGTACCCAAGAGATAAAGACTTCACATTGGTAGCATACATAGATTCAAATTGGGCAGGTTGTGTAGATGATATAAAAATTATAAGTGGAGGAGCATTATTTCTTGGAGATAGCCTAGTATCATGATTGAGTAAGAAGCAAAATTCTATATATCTATCCACAAAGGAAGCAGAGTACATAGCACCAGTGCTATGTTGTACACAAGTTCTATGGATGAAACAAACCTTGAAAGATATCAAAGTAGAGTATGATCATCCAATCTCCATATTCTGTAATAATACTAGTGCGATAAGTATTTCAAAAAATCTAGTTATGCATTCTAGAACTAAGCATATCCCTATACAATATCATTTCTTGAGAGAATAGGTGGCAGAACAACAAGTAAAATTGGAATATTTTTCCACATCAATATAGATGGCAAATATCTTCACTAAGTCACTTCTAAAGGAAACATTTGAGTACCTATGGTAGAAGTTGGGAGTAATATCCTTTTCTTATACTCATTAAAAATCAAGAGAAGCATTGGTTAAGGGGGAGCTAAATTTTCTTTTCCAGCTCCATGGATGACCCTTTTCCATTGATGTCAAAAGGGGAGAATGGCAATATGGGGAGTTAAAACAAGGGGGAGTTATAGAAAAGAAGATGGGGAGTTGCAAAAAAGAAGATCTTTTTGGAAGGTTGCCATCAATGACAAAGGGGGAGATTATTGGAAATATTTTCATTGATGTCAACATAGTCATTGATGTCAAATGCATAAGCATAACAACAATCATCATAAGCATAGCAGTGATCATGTGCCATAAATAAATAATCAGCAATCTACCTATGGAAAGGACCAATGCTTTGTTTAATAGGCCACTGATTTCTCTTATGGGGTAGTGATTTGTTCAATGGGCTAGCATTCTGTCTTAAGGAGGCAATAAATTAATTTATGGGAAAAACTTAAATAAATAGCTGGCTGAATAAGAAAAAGAAAAGGAAATTCACCCCACTTGGGTTATTTAAATAAAATAAATTAAAAAGACACATCTATTTGGGGAAGAGGTGTCTCTTGGAATGGACACCCCTCTTGGGAAAAGGTAGCAAAGGCTATAAAAGGATAGATGAGTGGAAGAAAAAAAAAGATGAATAAGCAATTGAAATATATTTTATATCATTCAAGTCTAAGAGAAATGCGGGAGAAGAGCTGAAAATGCATTAAAAAATCATTGAGAGAAGAAAGAGAGAAAAGAAGGGTTCTATCATTCGTTGAGTTAACAACAGATCTACAATGGTAAGAAGAATTTTTGTAAGGGGTTGGTGCTCCTATGAGTTAGTGATCACGAATTAAAGCTGAGTTAGTGCTTGGTGGAAGGGGTTGGTGCTCCTATGGATTGGTACCCACAAATTGTAATTGGGGATTGGTGTCTCCTATAAGTTGGTGCTCACAAATATTTGAAAATTATATTAAGAGAATTTCTCTGTGGTTTTCTCCCGAAAGGTTTTCCATGCAAATATGTGTCTATTTGCATTATGTGGCTTTGCATTGTATTCTTTGATTACTTTGAATATATTAATTGTGGATTAATTTGAGGTTTTGGATTTAGGATTAATAGTTGAAATAAAAATATATATCTTATATTGATTCACCCCCCCCCCTCTCAGTATAAGCTTGTGATTAACATAGAGTTTTGAGCCTTTTACACCAACATGGAATTTTGAGATTTAGTATCTACTTTCATTTTATCTAGGCATTTTTAAAGTTATTTTTAGATATTCCCTTGTAGAACTATCTTAACAAGGTCACTTTAGAGTTCCATGCACAACCATATTTGTATATCTTTGAACACTAATATAATCATGATGTACGCTTTTTATTTTAATTTAACATATGTAGGATTAAGAAAACATATATCTTCAATTTGTATAACAAAAGTATTCATATTTATATTAAAAAGAGTAATACCTAATAACTCTTACTTGTTTTGGGAGAGTTTCTAAAAATGTCACTAGGTTATCACTAGTTGCTCATGATTATGGAGAATTAAAAAAACAAACCTTTCAAATTTCCTCTACCTTCATAGTACAAATTATTTAAAAACTATACATGAAACAATTTCAAATGTCAAGTCTGATAACTTAACTTTCTCTACCATATAACTCAAAAATTTATCTTCATAATATATAAATAAATTAACACAAAAAAGTTTTGAATAAAGTCTTTGACTTGCTTTTAAATTGGCTAATAAATATTTTGTTTCAGTCTATCCCAATCTTATTTCTCTCATTGCACTTTGTCATATCACTTTAATTTATTAAGGTAGTAGTATCACTATTATATTTACATGAATTAGCATCACATGACTAGAATACCATAATAAAGATCCTTGTAGAAGCATATATTTATAATTTTTTTTTGGTATTTCCTTATTAATGGATACAATTTATAACTTTGGCTATCAGAAAATGCATTTATTCTTGAACTAGTATTAGTATTGCATCCTAGATCTTATATGATTTTTGTTAAAGTAGAGGTTAATGTTGCAATTCCCATTAAATTAGTTTTGATACTCTCCAATGCCCTTCTAACTTCTCTCATTGTTGGTCGTTCTTAAGGAGATTCACTCACAAAAATAAGGCCAACATGTATGAAAGAAAGCATGCATCTATTTTTTTCTATGTTCACATTCCTCAACAAGTAGTTATCAATAATGTCCCCTAGCCTATTTGGAAAATTTGATCTCACCCAATTTCACATGTTCAGATCTCTGACAAATATGGCATCAGTTGGCCTCTTCCTTTTAATCATCTCTAACAATAAAATGTCATAACTATAAACATCTCCCTTTATATATAATCACCAACCCACTTCATATTCTAAAATTAATTTAGTAAGAGTTACTTATTATATTTTGTTTTAAATAATTAAAAAAAAATCAAATTAATGTTTGTGTCAAAAAATGTTTAGCTGGTGTAATGTAACCAATAGATCCTCTCAATGATAATGTTGTATTCTCAAAATCCATGGATTTTGTAAAACAAATTAATCTTGAAATACCAAAATTAGTTACAAGGGCTTCCATTTTGGCATTCAAAATCACATTGCTAGGATTCAAATCACAATGCACAACTTGGACAAAATAATCATAATGCAGATATTTCATGCCATGAGCCACATCTATTAGAATGTTCAAACATTCACTTATCCCTAATCTACAATCATCATCTTCGATATTGTCAAGATAAAGATACTTTTCCAATCTCCTGTTGGACACAAATTGAAGAATCAAACCTTTGAAGTTTAGGTATGAGCAAACACTTATGACTTTAATAAGATTGTAGTGTCAAATCCTCCCTAAGACTTTGCATTTTATTTTTAAGTTTTTTTGACCTTCTTCGTTAGGTGATTTGAGAAATTTGATAACAATTGGATTGTAATCACTTAAAATACCTTTAAAGACTGATCCAAAGTTACCTAGTCCAAGTAAATTTGGTATTAAAAGGTCTTTCAAGGTATCCCCTAGGAGATACCTTGAAAGAAAATTCTAATCATGTGCATGTTCAATATATCTACTAGGAGAACCCTTGAAGGTAATACAAGACCCTTCAAGGTATCTCCTAAAATATAGCTTGAAGGGAATTGTATTACCGTCAAGGTTACATTGAAAGTATCTCCTAGGAGATATATTTTAAACATGTATAAGGTTACCCTTGAAGGTATTACAAGTCCCTTCAAGGTATCTCCTAGGAGATACCTTGAAATAAAATTCCAATCATGTACATGTTCAAGGTATCTACTAGGAGACCCCTTAAAGGTACTACAGGGCCCTTAAAATTATCTCCTAGGAAATACTTTGAAAGAAAATTCCAATTATATGCATGTTCAATGTATCTACTAAGATAACCCTTGAAGTACATTATAGTACCTTCAATGGTACCTTGAAGGTATCTCCCAGGTGATACCTTTCAAACATGCATAAGGGTACGCTTGAAGTTATTAATATGCACTTCAAGGTATATACCAAAGTATAAATTATCTTAACAAAATCTTATTACATGAACAATTGCTGAGATATATCAACTAGAATTGATATGACACATTCTTCATTAACATAACTTAAGCAACTCACAATAGAACTTTTAGAACTATTATTGCATATATCAAACAACTAAGATACCATATCAATGATAATAAATGGAAGAGACCATCATACAACATAAACCTGTAAAATAACCTGAAGGATTTTTTTATCTGTATGTGATGTCAAAATTTCTCCTCTCTAATTAGAGAGGGTGATACACTTTTTATAGGCTTGGGATGGGCCCAGCCTCATCTCTCAAGTAGATTTGAAGTATTACTCAACATCTCATTAGAGACCAAGAAATTTACAACATGAAATATTTCCAACCAAGGCTTGTATTTATTAGAGGGGATGCCTATGAGGTGGAAGCTGTAAATGGTGGCACTTGTGCACTAGTGACTGATGTAGTTGTTAAAATTATAAATAAAATTGTTATTACTGTAGATGAAGTTGTTGTCATAGTGTGGGATGTCATTAATGGGATCATTATAGTTAGAATATGAGTTGTAGTTGGATCAACAGTTGTAGCTACAATTGTTGGTGGGGTGGCCATGGATGTCATGGCTTGCTTACTTGAATTTGGAGGTAGAGAGTATGGTTATCCTGGAATTCAATTTCCAATGCCTTGAAGTCTTACAAGTGTCTTTTGAAAAGTTGAGGAAGCTTATCCATCAACTTTTTATGTATTTTTAGTGATTCCCCAAGCTCTATGTAAATGTTTTTTGCACTAAGAACCCTAATTATAGCAAAACTCACTAGTTATTGCACTTTATCGACTATTATATAGATAGTTCCCTCAATCTCTTATCTAAACTTGTTGGTAGCTACATGAAGAAGGTCTTAAAAAATGTATCCCTATACCAAATATCTCTATCGAGTGACTAAATTATTGATCTTTATTTCTCCCAAAATATCCATAGCTTTCCTTTCTTGAATGATCAACTGTGGGACCAAAGACATCATGTCTTGATGTCATTCAAGCAAGGTGTCTCTCCTAGTAGCTACATAATTTTACGCCCAAGCAGCATCAAGGGCTGATATCAAGTTCAAATGGGCATAAGATTTTTTCCTAGATGCTCTACTCAAAAAATGCATTTCAACCTCCATTTTCCATCTTTTATACCTCTAGATATGCATTTCCCCAGTAGGGCTGTGATTCCCCTTTTATAGCTCTAATTAATTAGATGATATTGTATAGCTTCCTAGATGATATTATATAGCTCTAATTAATTGGATGATCCTAATGTGAGTGATTATTAGGGTCTAATAATTGTAAATATGTTTTCACTCTTACATTCACTTTAAATTTATTCAACACTATTTTTTTATTATGATAAGCTTTATTTAGTGTAGGAAAAGGACTAAAATAAGCATGTTAGAAGAGTCTCAAGTCAGTTGAGAGGATTTTAATGCATGAAACGAGTTGGTAATTAGTTTAGGCATATGATAAGGATATAACCATTAAGAGAGGAACCTAATAATGCATTAAAAAGAGAAGATAAACTTAGTTTAAATGTTGGTGATTATTGTTGAAGGTTTCTTGTCAGTTACAGGACTACATGATTATGTTTTAAGTATATTTGATTAAAATAAAAGGGTTTTTATGGTTGTGGATCTATATTTTTAGACTTTTTTTACATGTGAATGAACCTAATTTTATGTGATTTGATCTTATTGACATCCTTTTTGATGTTTTTCACAATCTACAAAAGTTGAAATAGGGCATTCAATGACATAGTCTAGACAAGAAGGTGAATTTTATATGTTTTCATGATTGTTGATCTTGGAAATCAATTTTTAGAGAAAGAAAAACATTTAAAGGTCCTGATCCAAGTGATTATGTCTTGATAAATTATAAATCAAAATATTTCAATAATTTTATGCTCTCAAGATCTTAACAGATTACAAAAAACTAGTTTAGAGTTTTATCTACAAAAATCCCCATAAATTTTGAATGAAATTCTAAAAAACTTTATATATATGCTTGATCATTATTTTGAATTGATTTCAGTGGTTTTGGATCTTGAAAGATTCCATAGAATAAGATATAATAGATTGTGTTTCCTGCAAGTCTAGACAAACCTTAAAAATAGGGATAGAAGTCCAATTTCTCAAATTTCCTTACAAATTCATGTATAAAAGGTTGTATAAATTTTTCATTACTATGTATAAGGTGTATTTGAATTTTTAGAGTCACTAAAACATCTTGAAGTTTGAGTTTCAATCCATCATAGTATAAAGGAAACATGACAGACCTATAGGAATGCCTGGAACATGTCTAAGAATTGTTTTTCATTGAATTTTATTCACATGTAAAGTGAAAGAAGATTAACTAGTAAATTTTCATGGATAACATGTGTTTATATATCTAAATTCATTTGGAGGATCATTCAAGTCTGATTTTTTTATACCTCTCTAGGAAACAAATCAAGCCTAAGAAGAACACTGTAAATCTATTTTTGTCATCAAATTTGTCAACTAAAAAGACCCTATAAGTATTCACTTACACCATAGTGGTATCAGAGTAGAGTTTAAGTTGTTTCATGTTGAAAGGCTCTGATTAATAAGGTTTGAAGGAATTTTGTAAAGATGGCAGCTAGAATGAGAGCTAAATGATGTTAGAGAAGATAGCCTACTCAAGCTATGTTGCTGGAAGAATTGAGAAACCTTCAAACTCATTTTTAGGAAATGGAGATTTCTTAGAGGAGAGGAATTGACATGGGAGATCTCAGTTATAGAGAAGAGCAAGAACCTCAAGAAGGTAGTGAATAAAATAAGAGGCAAATAGTAATTATAGTACTTGGTCAAATTTAAAAATCATCCACTTGAGGATTCAACATGGATGACACCTTTAGATATGATCAAGCATGGTAATAGTGTTGAAGCACTCATGAGTAAGAGCTCATGAACAAGTCTTTTATTCCCTAGCAGTCTGATGCAGGTGCATCCTTGTACATAGCTTAAATGTGTTAGTTTATGGTTTTAGGAGGTCTTATAGGTATTGATATATTAATAATAGGTTAAATAGGCTTCATATGTGGTTTTTAGGTTATTTAGAGGTGTTTTGAACTTTCCCACCAAAACCATGAAATTTAAAATTTAAAATTTAAAATTGGTTTTGGATTATTTGGTGAGTTATAGTGGATTTAGAGGGACATGATCCTTATGTGAGTGATCCTTTGGGTCTAATAACATGTTTTAAATATGTTTTCACTATTTCATTCACTCTAAATGTCTTCAACCCTATTTTCTATTATGATAAGCTTTATCCAACTTAGGAAAAGGATTAAAACACGAATGTTAGAAGAGTCTTAAGTCAGTTGAGAGGATTTTAGTGAATGAAACAAGTTGGTAATTAGTTTAAGAATCTGATAAGGCTCAAACAATCAGGAGAGTATCCTAAGAATGCATTAAAAAGAGATGGTAAAGTCAGTTTGAAGGTTTGTGATTATTGTCGAAGGTTTATTATAAGTTGCAAGACTATATAGACTGTGTTTAATGTATATTTGAATAAATACACATTTTTTATGGTTGTGGAGTTATTTAAAGTCTTTGTTTACATGTGAATAAAACTTATTTGATGTGATTTTCTATTTTTAGCATCCTTTTTGATGTTTTTCACAAGCTATAGAAGTTGAAACAAGGTATTCAATGACATAATCCAAAAAAGATTGTGAATTTTATATGTTTGCATGATTGTTGAGCTTGGAAATATTTTTTTAGAGAAATAAAAACATTTAAGGGTCCTGATTAAGTAATTATTAGTCTTGATCAATTATAAAACAAAATATTTCAATGTTTTATGCTCTCGGGATCTTGATAATCTATAAAACCCTATTTTAGGGATTTATAAAAAAAATCCCCATTACTTTTGAACAAACCTTTTAAATTTTCTAAACACTTGTAGATATATGTTTGATCATGTGTTTTAACTAATTTCATTGGTTTTGGATATTGAAATACTCCATAGAAGAAGATATAATAGACTATGTTTCCTACATAGATAGACCTTAAAAATAGGTTTATATGTCTAATTTATCAATTTTCCTTGCAAATTCAATTAATGAAGATTGTATAGATTTTTTATTTACTATGTATAAAGTGTAATTGAATTTTTAGATCCACTAAAACATTTGAAGTATGAATTTCTATCCATCAGAGAATAAAGGAAACATGACAAACTTGTAGAAAGGCTTAGAACAGGGCTAAGAAATGTGTTTCATTGAATTTTATTGACATACAAAGTGAAAGAAGAGTAAAAACTAGTGAATTTTAATGAATAACATGTGTTTTAATATCTAAATTAATTTTTAATATCATTCAATTTTGAGTTTTGTTTGATAATTCTCTAAGAAACAAATCAGACCTCGAAGAAGACTATAAATTTATTTTTGTTATTAGATTTGTCAACTAAAAAGACCCTATAGGTATTCACTTACACAAATTTCCCTAAGATTTGTATTTATATGCATTGCCATCTAGTTTTATCCACTAATGGTGGTGCAAATATTTTACTTCCCAAATGCTATTTTAGGTGTCAAAATTAGAGTGTTATCTAGAAGAACCAAAAAAGGAAAATCATGTAACTTGAGATATAAAGATTGTTAATGGAAGCGTGTATTTCAAAAATTGATGTACATTATTATATGGGAAAAGTGGTGTCTACAAACTAGATTGCCTTTGACCTTTAGATATTTGGTGAGATCAATCTCCATGGAGCTCATCTTATGGGTAATGTGCAATCAAATCGTTATGGATCATGATATAAAATATAACCCAAAGTCTAGGAAATTTCATCTAAAAGGTCCCACAATAGAAATAAGCATGATAAGTAATTCAACCCTCATGAGAACTATGTGAGTCAAACTTTTTGATTTGACAAAGTCACATGTCTAGAAAGATAACAATAACAATGCATTATGTATGAACCAACTATATTTAACCTAATTTTTTATAAATTTTTCATGACATATAAGGTCCATTATAGTGAGTTATCAAATTGAAAATTCCATACCATTTAAAAATATAATGTACAACATTGAAATCTAAGAGCACATTAACCGATTGATAGGAATGTTTATATTTCTTACCTCAACGTAAAATTTTAAAATGAATTTTTGTGCTTAATTTACCACCATGATTTCCACCATATATAAAAATAGTTAATTTATGTGAGATTTAATCCATAATTTAAGGCCAAGCCACCCTAATAAATAGATAATATTAAGGCTATTAGTGTTAAATGGACCTAAAAATTGTCATAGATGTAGTCGCATAGGCAGTTAAAAATAAGGTAATAAACATTATAGCCATGCACATAAATAATAACTTAATAAATTTGACTTTAATATTATCTTATTTTATAATTACATTGCTAAAAGTGATTCCACTTATGTACATAATTTATTTTATAGCATAGCTCATATTGAGGTAGTTAATAATTCCATTCCAATGTGATATTTATATTGAACAAGGTTGAATATTGACTAACCCTTGAAAAAAAAGTTAATTATAAGTATGGAGAAGAGAATTAAGATTGAAAATGTGTAGGTTTTTAAAGTTATGATCCTTGCACAACTAATGATCCTTGCACAACTATAGATGCTAGAAAAAATGAAAGTGATAGTCTCATTTGAGACTAATAATGTATTTAACCCTCACCATGAGACTTACAACTACATATATAGTGATACTAAAAATTACCTATCATTAGGACCAAGTTACTAGTTTTATATTGCACTTATACTTATTTTTTAATTTGTTAGAGCATAATCTTGAATATCGGCAAGGTAAGTAACAAAAATACTAACTAGCACAACCATAAGTAATCCCTTTCTCAATATATGGGAGTGGAATGGTCTTGACTCTCAAGATATATTAGTCAATTTTTCATTTCACCAATATGATGGTGGATTGTTGTCATTTCATTGATATGATGTTGGACCATAAGAGATTAGTTTTAAAAAGGGAAGTTATAGTGAAAATAATGCCATGAAATGGTAGACAAGAATTCTTTGAGACTCTGAGCATCACCATCTTGACTTACTACATTTCACAAAATAATTTGAGTCAAGAAAAAACGTTCAAAGCCTCATTGCATAGGAGGGAATGCATGAACATTCTTGCACCACATGGAAAGCCATCCTAGACCCAAAACCATTTTACAAAAAATTAATTTATAAGAATAATTCACCATTAAATTTTTTAAGGAACTTATAATTGATAGTAAGACACTACAACAAAAAAATGCCAAGAATTTTGTGTGATGCCCAATTTTTCCATCCTTGTGTTCTTATCCAAAGGTTGATTAAGTAAGGTCATTTGAGTTTGACTATAACATGAACTCACATGAGAATTAAACATAATACCATATTGAAAGAAATTGTGGGAGTCAAGTGAAAAATATTAACACCTTTTTCCATAGGAGGTAAGTCAGGAAAGACCTACACTTACAATAACATGATGATTCACATAGCATGCACATGTGGGTGTAACAAAGCAACCTTTGAAATTTTATATTTATTGATGTCATGCAACCTCAACCCTTAGTTTATGCACATAATACCTTCAAAAAAAGTGTAGCTCAATGTAAATTTTCCTGACTTATCACAATGTAATTGGTTGGACAATGCATCATAAGCATGTTATCTTTGAAAACAAATTTGATAGAGAAGTACATAGCTTCCATCAAGCCTAGGCTCCCTTAAGCATTAAAACAAAACGCATCTAGATACCCAAAATATTGATTTAAGAAAGTTAAATCCATCTTTTATAATCCATGTGTAGAGGCCCATAAACACTTTGTATAAGAGTTCAGACCATTAATAAAGCATGAAACATTATAATATTACTATTACAGAATTATGCAATCACTACGTAGCCTTTATTATTACATACGTCCCATTCAAAATTTCAAATATAAAATAATAAATGAAAGGTATTTGAGGATACAAAAATATCCACTCGATTACAAATAGTTTTATTCACCATTAATCTCACCCAAGTTGACCGTGCTTGCATAGAGTGGACAGATGTAAGCAAATAATAAATCAAAGATGGTGTATATTGGAATTAGAAAAGAAAGGAAAGTAATAATCAAAGTTGTAAATCAATGTAAGTTGTAAAGTTATTTTTAATTATAGTTGGATGAAGTTTGATTTTGTATATGAACAGAAAATTATGAGGGAATCATAAACATGGTGAGTATTATGTTATGAGATGCCTTTACAATAAGACTTATGCATATTTGATTTCATGATAAGGTGGGATTTAAAAACAATCTTCTGCTTGCTCTTTCCATAACACATCGATAGCTATTTGAAAGTTAAGATAAAAAACTTTCAACTTCAAAATATAATCAATTTACATGTAAGGATTTTTCACATACAAATAAAAATATTTTTTTTTTCTTTGTTGTCTAAACTTGACAACAACTTGCCTTATGCTATATATTTTTGAACCCCATTTAAAATTAAATATTCTTTTAAAACCCTCACTTGTCAATTGTTATTACTTTAAGAAAACTCTTTTATATAATTTAAATTTGATATGGTTAATTTTAATTCATTGTAAGAACATTTTTTACATCTCCACTTTTCATTGAATGGTACGAGAATTAACTTAATCAAGATAAATTCAAGGTAATTTTTTTAATTAAAAATCATTTTTTTGTTAAATTGATAAATAAATATTTGTTAAACTTTCATCCCTTAATAATGTATTCTATCTAAAATAAAATAGAAATCATGTTTCTTAAACATTAAAACCAAGTTAAAATGAACTAGGAAATTTCAATATGTTAAAATATAATTTTTATCCTTAATATGATGAGATATTTGATCTCTTAAGCTATTTGATTGGGTTTTTTTATTACTAGTATTGTTGTGTGTGTGTGTGTGTGTGTGTGTGTGTGTGTGTGTGTGTGTGTGTGTGTGATCGTCTCTGCATACCCATTTCCTATTTTTCAAAAATACCAATTGGTACCAGTACCTGTAGCCATTTCCCCATACCCATCTCTTAGAAGCTATGATACATATCTTAAAAAATCAAATAAACTTATATTTAGTTAAAATTTAACTTATAGAGTTACTAATTTGTTGGTTTCGAAGAAGTCATTAATGTTAAATGTAACTTTGGTAACAATTTGGCAGAAGTGTAAATAAAAACAAATGAAAGATGTGCAAAGAGAGACATATAAAGGACTCAGAATTAAAGTCTCTCAAATAAAAATCATCCAATAAACTTAATAAAAACATACTTACATTGACTAAAACTCTAATTAGAGTTACTAGTTTGTTTGTTTCAAAAAAATCAAGAATGTCACATGTAACCTAGGAAACAATTTTGTAGAAATTTGAATCAAAAGAAATGAAATACATGAAAAAGAGAGACGCATAAAATATATCGAATAAAATTATCTTAAAGAAAAGGCATACGATTAATGTAGGACAAACAAACTCATATAAAATGAAACTCGAAGTGATAGAATTGTTAATTGGTTTCTTTTGAAAAAATCAAGAATGTTACATGTAACATTTGAAACAATTTGGTAGAAGTTCAAATCAAAATAAATGAAAGACATAAAAAGAGAGACATATAAAACACGTCGAAGTAAAGTCTCTCTAAAATTTCATACAATTAATGTAGGACAAACACACTTACATTCAATACAACTCTAAGTAATAGAGTTGCTAATTTGTTTGTTTTGAAAAAATGAAGAATGTTACATGTAACTGTTGAGACAATTTGATAGAAGTTCGAATCAAATAAATAAATGATATGAAAAGAGAGATGCATAAAATATATTAAAGGAAAGTTTCTCAAAAAAAAATCATACAATTTATATAAAACAAACACATTTATATTGACTGAAACCTAAACAATAGAATTACTATTTTTATTTGTTTCGAAAAAAATTAAAAATGTCATATATAACTTTGTAAATAATTTTATAAAATTTTAAATTAAAAAAAGAGAGCGTGAAAAAAAAAGAGGTATAAAGTACATCATTAAAAAGTATCTTAAAAAATCACATGATTAATATAAGACAAATAATCTTATATTGATTAAAATTTTAAATGATAAAATTATTAATTTATTTATTTCTTAAAAAATATAGGAATGTCACATGTAATCTGAGAAACAATTCCATATAAAAAGAAATGAAATACGTGAAAAAAGCGACGTATAAAAATGTAGAAGAAAAAGTCTATATAAAAAGAATCACACAATTTAAATGGACGCAGCCATATTCGAAAAGGAGTTACCAGTGGCGTAGAAACATTTCCATTATTATTTCCTTGCAAGTCAGAATCGTGTATTCCTTAGTCCATTCACATTTATTACACAGAAATCTAATTTTTTTTAGTGTAAATTTGTTGATAGCTCTATAAGGAAACTCCAACTTAAATCCAGTGGGGATAAATGTGTGTACAGATTCTAAAATATATTATCATACACGGAATCCCTGAAGTCACATATTTAAGCTTGTATATAACATTCCTCTGCTTTTACGGATATACAATTTTATGCATTAGCTTGAATAAGTGAAGCCAATAAGTCAGAATATAAGATTCCAATAAGTTATTTTAATGCATTTGGTGTTTCTCTAAAATTCAAAGCATGGTGGTACTTCCATGCAAAGACAGGTAAATGTTTTGACACATGCCCCGAACAACGGAGGTTTTAAATAACATGCAAAGTTTTAAATCAATCCGTTGTTGAATAAAAGGCTTTCTTTAGAATTTTGAGGCTTTCACCCCAGCATGGAATTTTGAGATTTAGTATATACTTTCATTTTATCAGGGTGTTTTTAAAGTTATTTTTAAATATTCTTTTGTAGGATTATTTTAATAAGTTCGCTTAAAGTTTCATGTACGATCATATTTTTTCATTTTTGAATACTAATATAATCATAATGTACTCTTTCTTTCATTTTGACATATGTAGGATTGATTACACACACAATTTGTACAACAAAAATATTCATATTTATATTAATAGAAGTACTGCCCAATAAATGCTTTCTTGATTTAGGAGAGTTTCTAAGAATGTTAGTAGGTGATCACTAATTGTTCATGATAATGAAGAATCAGAAAAATAAACCTTCGAATTGCCCTGTACTTTCATAATACAAATTATCTAAAACTATATATAAAACATAGTCAAATATAAAACCCAATTACTTAACCATCTCTATCATATAACTCAAAACTTTTTATCTTCATAAAATATAAATAAATCGACACTAAATTTATGGGAAATACAGGTCTCTGTGGTCCAAAAAAATACTTCTTACATGCATGTCAAAATCAGGGACAAGGAAAGCATTCATTGGTTAGAAAAGTAATTCTATTAGTTAGTGGTGCTTGTGAACTTTGTATTTTGAGTTGGTGCTCATTCATATACTTGAGATTGTTCTCTGTGGTTTTTTTCACTTTGGGTTTTCACATAAAAATCTACTCTCTCTCTCTCTCTCTCTCTCTCTCTCTCTCTCTCTCTCTCTCTCTCTCTCGTGTGTGTGGTGCAAATTATTGTTTCAGTTTTATTGCATATATTGAATGTGTGATTAAGTGGTTAAAGAAAAGAAATCAAATTAAGTAAAAAGATATATAATATATTGATTCACCCCCCCTCTCAGTATATTTCATGCTTAACAATTGGTATCAGAGCAGGTTCCTTTTTAAAAAAATTTACATCTTGAAGGTACATCAGGAAAGCATGATGGCTGGTTGCATGAAGGAATTTTTTACAAATAAGGCACCTTTGTTTGATGGGATGAATTATATTTTTTAGAGCATAAGGATGAAGACTTATTTTATGGACCTTGGATTTGACATATGGCAAGCAGTGGTGGAGGAATATGAAGAGCCACAGACACTTGTAACTACTCCGATAGAAAAGAAGGCAAGTGAAAATAATGCTAAAACTTTAAATGCTATTTTATGTGGTTTATGTGATCAAAATTTATTAAAGTTATGCAATGTAAATCTTCTCATGAAACTTGGGTAAAACTTGAGAATATTTATAAAGGTGATGGCAAGGTTCAACAATGTAAGCTTCAGACTTTCAGAAGACAGTTTGAGAGTTTGAATATGGAAGAGGAAGAATATATAGCAAGTTATCTTTTACAGGTTGATCAAATAGTTAATCAGATTCAAGGTCTTGGATAAAATTTGAAAGAATCAACTGTGGTTCAAAAAAAATTGATATCTCTACCATTGAGATATGATGCAAAAGTTTCAGCAATTGAAAAGATGAAGAATTTAGCCAAGCTAAAGATGGATGAGCTTCATGGTATTCTTACGACATATGAGATGTGAAATAAACAAGATAAAACCTCAAAGAGAGAAGCTATTTTTAAGACATCAAAGAAAGAGATGGCTAAGATTCAAGAATTAAGTGATAGTTCTAGCGATGATAAAGATGACAATGGAGCTCTATTCATTCAAAAGCTGAAAAAGGGCATAGATAAATATCAAGAAAAATTACCTTTTAAATATTTTAATTGCGGAAAGATTGAACATTTTACAGCTAAATGCCCAAATAAGGGTAATGATGACAATGAAGAAGGAAAGTCTACATACAAGAAGAATTTCAAAGGGAAATTCAAGAAGGGATTCAAGAAGAAGAGTTTGTATTCTAAAGATCCTAGCTCAATCGAAGATAGTGGAGTTAGTGACTCAGAAGAAGAAGAGATTATATTCATGGTCAAACATGAAGATGCCTCCACAAGTAAAATTATAGATGATCAAGAAGTAGAATAGGTTGAAGTTGAAGTGAATATGGAAGAAGAACTCATTTGTGCCTTTGGAGAGTTAAAAGCTCTTGAAAAGAAAAAACAAAGATTAAAGCTCTAGATTGAGAAAAATGAAAAGGAGTCAAAGAAAATAATTAAAGATATACAAGCACACTTTGAAGAAGCAAAGAAGAATAAATAAGATCTAATGACACAATTAAAAATAGTAAGTAAAAAATGTGAAAGGTATGCTATTAAAATTGCTTCTTTAAAAGTAGATCTTGAGAAAATAAATAAAGCAATCAATAATAGAATAGCCAATGATTCAAAATTTGATAATAGCACTAATATGTTGAATAAGATATTAGAAAATCAAAGATCAATGTCAGATAAGATAGGTATTGGATTTGAAAAAGAGAAAGAGGAGGTCACTACTTTCATAGACAAGGAAAAAGGAAAGAGCTATGCTGAAGCTCTTACATAAGAAGAAATAAAAAATAAAGAAGTTAAGAATACAGAGGACATCTCAAACAAAGAAGGCTAGAGGTAACAAAGCTACAAAAGGTAATCAGGTCAGAGAGACACAAATAGGTTCTATTTTTATGGTTACTATTTTTATTGTAATGGATATGGTTATGAGAAATTAGAATGTCAAAAAGGAACTAACAGTTTCAGAAATAAGGAGAAAAAAGTCATGCAGAGTCAAGCAGAAGCCACAACTCTTTTGCTCCTCTATCAGACTTTAATGAAGAGGCCATATTATATTACAAGTGAAACAACTTCGAATACATAGCTCAATACTATATAAACGTGTTTGATTTAGTCAAGAAGGACCAAAGTTTCAAGGCTCCATTCATCAAGAAGAAAGTTTAGACAGGTTCATGGCAAAAGAAACAACTTGAAAAATCTATGCTGGTGCAGACAGCTTTGCATGCAAGAAATGAAGAAAATCCATGGTTCATTGACAATGGATGTTCGAGGCATATGATAGGAGATAAGATTAAGTTCATAACCTTGAAAAAGATCAATGGTGGTATAGTGAAATTTGGAGATAATACTACTGCCAAAATTGTTTGAAAAGGTACATTCAATCTGGATAGTGATAGAACTAAAACTAAAAATGTTTTGTATGTAGAAGTTTTTAAGCATAATATTTTGAGTGTAAGTCAAATGTGTGATCAATGGCACACACTACAATTTCATGCAAAAAATTGTGAAATTAGAAGAAAAGATTCAGATGTGTTGGTTGCAGATGCTTAGAGAACAGGCAATAACTTATATATGCTATCAGGCATCAAAGGTCAAAGATGTTTGAGTCAGATTGAAGAAAGTTGGATATATCATAGGAGAATGGGGCACATAAATTTTTATAATATTGTCAATATTAGTAAAAAATAAGCTGTCAAATATCTTTCAAAGATTACAAAGCCATCTGACATGCTTTGTGAACCTTGTCAACATAGGAAGTAGGCTAGAAGGCAGCTCAAAACAAAAGAGTACTCGACCACTCAGATACTATAGCTTGTTCACATTGATCTATGTGGACTTCTAAAAACTCAAAGTACTCAAGGTAAGAAATCTTTCATGTTGTTTATTGATGATTTTTTACGTATGACTTGGGTAATGTTTTTAATTAAAAAATTAGAAGCTTTCAGATATTTCAAAGCATTCAATGTATTAGTAGAGAATGAAACTAATTTGAAGATTAAGTGTCTAAGATCAGATCAAGGAGGAGAATTCATGTCAAATCAATTTATTGAGTTTTGTGAAGACCATGGAATTAAAAAAATTATTCAGAAGCCAGAACTCCACAACAAAATGGAGTAGTTGAATAGAAAAAATAGAACAGTTCAGGAGATGGTGAGGATAATGTTAAATGAATCTAAGATAGCAGATAAATACTAAAGAGAGAAAATTTATATAGTATTACATATTCAGAATAGAGCACTATTGAGAGTCAATAGTGATAAGACTCCTTATGAGCTATGAAACATAACCAACGACAGTTGATTATTTTAAAGTTTTCAGCAGTAGATGCTTCATAAAGAGAATCGATGAAAAACTTGGTAAATTTGAATCTAGAGCAGATGAAAGTATATTTCTTGGTTATTCTTGTAAAATTAAATTTTATAAATGTTATAAGAAAAGAACCAAAAAAATTGTTGAAAGTGTAAGTGTCAGGATAGAAGAAGATGGAACACAAAGAATCAGTGATCCAATAGATATTCGTAAAATTATTGAAGAGGACGGTTTTGACGAATCAGATGAAGATGAGAAGAAGGATAAAAAGGGCACCAAAACTCCATCCAAATATGTTTAGATAAATCATAATGAAAGTGACATCACCAGAGACATAAATGAAGGAATTCGCACCAAAAGAATGATGGTAAGTGAATATGAGCAAGTTAATTTCTCTTTGTTATCCAAAATTTAATCTAGAACTTTTTCAGAAGATAGACATGATAAGCATTGGGTTAAGGCTATGGATGAAGAATTAAATCAGATAGAAAAGAATGATACTTGGGAATTAGTGCCTAGACCGAAAAATTACAATGTGATAGGAACAAAATGGGTTTATAGAAATAAGTTGAATAAAAATGGAGAAGTGACCAGAAATAAAGCAAGATTTATATGTAAAGGATATGCTTAGATTGAGGGAATAGATTTTAAAGAAAAAATTTCACCATTGGCAAGGTTATAGGTTATTAGAATGTTTCTTGCATATGCAGTGTTTAGAAATTTCAAAGTGTTTCAGATGGATGTCAAATCTACCTTCCTGAATGGGAATCTAGAAGAAGTATATATTGAGCAGCCCAAAGGATTTATTCTCTCAAATATTAGTAGCCATTTATGTAGATTGAGGAAAGCATTTTATGGATTGAAACAAGCTCTCAGAGCTTGGTATGCAATACTTGATAAGTACCTACATGATCAAGGTTTCAAGAGAGGATTTGCTAATAATAATCTCTACATCAAAATAGAAGGTAAGCATCAATTGATTGTTGTGGTATATGTTGATGATATCATTTTTAGAGGAAATATTGAAAAGATGATAAAATAATTTTTTGATAATATGCAAAAATAATTTGAGATGTCTATGCTTGGAGAATTGTCATTTTTCTTAGAATTGCAAATATTTCAGTCAGATAAAGGAATTTTCATATCTCAAAGTAAATATGCCAAGGAAATGTTGAAAAAATTTAGTTTTGAGGATTGTGCACCAGTTGGTACACCAATGTGTATAAAAATTAAGGTGATCAAGGATGAATATTCACCTATTACGGATCAATCTTTATATAGATCTATGATTGGTAGTCTTTTATATTTGACAGCATCAAGGCCAAACATCATGCATGTAGTAGGCATAGTTGCAAGATATCAATCATCTCCAAAAGATAGTCATGTTTAGTTGGTGAAGAGAATATTTAGATATATCAAGGGGACATTAGATTACAGATTATGGTATCTTAGAAGTAGAGATTTCACTTTGGTTACTTATATAGATTTAGATTGGGTAGGGTGCTTGGATGACAGAAAGAGTAAAAGTGGAGGAACTTTCTTCCTCGATGATAGCTTATTATTATGGCTAAGCAAAAAATAGAATTTAGTATCACTTTCTATAGTTGAAGAAAAATATATTACATCTATATTATGTTGTACTTAAGTGCTTTGGATGAAGCAAACTTTGGAAGATATCAACGTAAAGTATGATGAACCTATTTCTATTTTTTGTGATAACAAAAGTGTTATAAATATTTCAAAAAATCTAGTGATGCATTCAAGAACAAAATATATTCCTATTAGATATCACTTATTAAGAGAGCAGGTTGCAGATGAATAGGGTAAGTTGGAGTATATTAGTACTACAAAGTAGATTGCAGATATTTTCATAAAGGCACTACCAAAAGACACATTTGAGTATCTACGAGAGAAGTTGAGAGTAATTTATTTTACTTTCTGCCATTGAGGTTCAACATCATTTGAGGAGGAGCTAAGTGTTAGCTCCAGATAGGCCCTTTTCTATTGATGTCAAAGGGGGAGAATAATAGGTACAGGTATAGGTGGAGGAATAGGTACAGGGAATAGGTATAGGTTACTATAGTAAGGGGGAGTTATTGTATGTTTTTTAGATGGTAGTATGTGCAGATTTTAGGATGTGGCAGTTTTAGTTCGAGGTTTCCATCAATGACAAAGGGGGAGATTGTTAGAAATATTGTCATTGATGTCAAAGATCTAGTATTATTGTTGATAAAAGCCCCATTATAGTTAATGGTATTTTTAATATTCATATCTTGGCTAATATGTATTAATATTTATTTAATATTAATTAATATATTTTTAGTTGCATATAAGTCAAAAGAGGGCCCTTGGAGAAGTCAAAGAGTCATGGGGTAAAAGACGAAAGAGGAATGGGATGCATTTTCTCATGAAGAGTCATCTTGTGGAATTCCAAGAGTCACCATGTGAAGACAAAAGAGGTATGGTGCATTTTTCCATGAAGGGACACTTTGAGGAATATGAAAAGTCACCAAGATAAATAAAAAAGAGGAAAGGACAATTTTAATTATGAAGGGTCACCATATGAATTTTCAAATGCAAGGATACGAAGGGTCATGCAAGTTTGGTGCCATTTTCCATGAGGATTGAAGGGTCACAAAGGGTGAATGCCAAAGGTCATTTGGAAAGCTATAAATAAATGGTTAAGAAGCCATTTGTAATATGCAAGAGAGTGCATGGTTTGTATTTTTTTTCAAAGAGAGAAAAGTAGGAGATATTGTAGATTTCTATCATTTGTTGAGTAAGCAACATTGAGAGATAGTTGTGTTTTATACACAAGAGGGGTTGGTGCTCTTGTGGGTTGGTGCTCACAAATCTTTGCAAGGGGTTGGTGCTCATGTGGGTTGGTACTCACAAATAGTGGCTATGTTGGTGCCCCTGTAAGTTGGTGCTTACAAACTTTGTATTTTGAGTTGGTGCTCATTCATATACTTAAGATTGTTCTTCGTGGTTTTCTCACTTTGGGTTTCCACGTAAAAATTTGGTCTCTCTCTCTCTCTTTCTTGTGTGGTGAAAATTTTTGTTTTAGTTTTATTGCATATCTTAAATGTGTGATTAAGTGGTTAAAGAAAAGAAATCAGATTAAGTAAAAAGATATATAATATACTGATTCACGCCCCCCCTCTCAGTATATTTCATGCTTAACATGGTGAATATGATGAGGATCATAGGTAATACCATAGAAATAAATAAGATGTGAGAATTTGTGCAGTAGAAGAAGTATATGTGATGCAAAAGAGAGATTACTATTCTTTGACATACAAAAATTATTATTTAAACTTTGACAAAGTTTAATATTAAATTTGGACCAAGGTTAATCTTAATCTTTAATCAAGGTTAATGGTAAATTTTTTATTGGAATGTTTTATTAGAACTATTATTAATTAAAATAATAATGTAAAAAATATTATATAATAATGTAGCCAGTTGGTATTTAAAGTGCATATTTTATATTAGAAGATTATTTTGGCTCCGGACCTTATCATCATGGATTGATTAGCCACTCAAAGATGATCCTCTATTGCTTATTTTAACAACCTGTACTTAATTATCTTTTTTATGAGATTATTGTAATGTTGTCACGTCTTATTCAGCTTGGTTGTTCATTCTTTTTGTTAATCTTAGATTTTGAACAAGTGCCTCCACAATAGCAAGAAGGCATGAAGCATTATGTCTTTAAAAAACAAAATTAAAAGGAAATAACCATTAACATAGGAATGTGAATAACAATGAAAATGTTTGGGGAGAGTAGGGTGAAAAATAAAAAATTTAAGGAGAAACAAAAAAAATTATGTAATGTTTTTTTCACAAGAAAGTTTTAGTAATTATTCACGTTTCTATTAAAATTATAAGGACTTTTTTGGCTAATAGTTTCTGGAAGCCTTGGGAGATGATTAAGCCATGGCTTATTTCAGAAGGGAATATTTTTAAAGTTGGGTTATCTATCAACTCTCACTCTTTATGGTGGTCTCAAGTCAGAATTATCGATGACAAGTCTTTAGTAGAAGTTTGTAGGGTTAAATATCTTCGATTATTCCTTAAAGGCATTTGTAGTTTTGATGATATTTTTGACAATAGAACAAGATCTTGGGCCATTTGGCTTAGCTTAATAACAAATTTTAATTTAAATAATTAGGGTTTTAAATGCATTATTGAGATTCAGATGGCAGTCCTTGACTATACCTCACACAAAATTGGGATAAAAACCCCCGTAAGTGGTGGAAAGATTGGAATTGGAGTGTCTCTACTCCTTTGCTTAGGTATAAATATCAACTTGGTTATCAATGCTAACTCCAAACATGTTTACATGGGAGAGACTCAATAAACAATGGAATATTAATAACTCTTCTTCTTATTAGAGTAGAATATTCCAAAGCATCTAGTTTATTGTAGATGAGCCTAGATAACTACTTTTAGCCTAGGCATTTCTACCAAGGGTTAACATAAGTGATAGATTGCTTCATATGAGGATTCCTTCCCCCAAGTACCATTCCTATAGACAAACCAAATCTCTCAATCACATTTGTTGGTTTTTTGTGAGAGGTCAACAATCTTGGAAGTTAATCCACTCCTTTCATCCCCTTAGACTATAACTTTTCTCTTGGCACAAGGCCCTACTTGGATATTCAACTATGATTCCTAAAAAAATATGCAAATTGAGTATATTTTTTGAATTTTTTTTTTCAACTTTGAAAAGAAATAAATTTTGTTATTTTTAATATAGAGCATTTAGACCCAAAAAAATTATTTCTAACTATTGGAGATCTAGACTACACCCTGAACTGATCAAAGGATTATTTAGGTCCCCTTGCTCAAACCTAGTCTAACATAGAAATGACCCTAGGCTATGGGTCACCTAATCTTGGATCATACCTCTAGGATTTTTAATGAAGCTAGCTCGTCTGATGTATCACTCTTCACAATGCTACTAACCTACTAAATTTTAGGGTGAAAAGGGGAGAGAAAGAAATTGAAAGAAAAATCTAAGCTATAGTCAGGGATACACCTGGAATGATTTTTCATCCACTCTATTTGAGATTCTAAAACACTAATGAGATAGAATAAATGAATGGATCCACAACTCCTAAGTCTCTTAAGCATCAATGTTTCAGGCAGAGGTTCACCAAATGGTCAACGCTTGAGGGAAATGACAGAAAGATTTGATTCAAGGCACTAACCAGTTAATGTATCCACCATTAGCTTTAATCAAATAACATTAACACTAAACATGACCTACATAACATGAAAAACTAGTAGCTAGGTGAGACTAGGACTTGACAAGGGAGAAATTCATACCACATATGAAAATCAAACTAACATTAACACACTAAGCTAATTTAATGAAATATGAAAATAGTACATTATTTATCTCAAGAGGTTACATGACTCAATCTTCGTAGAGTCTAGTCATGCCCAAGAGAGGGATCATTTGCAAGGCTTAGAAGCTAGTATTTATAGAAGAATGGGATAAGAAAGAGAGGGGTGAGCAAGACAAAACTTAATAAATGAGGCCCAACCACCTCTTGATCGAGTAGCACCAATTTTGCCTCCATAGATTATCCTTGATCAGGTCCCAATGGTTTTTGAGTTCTCTGATTGGCTTAAAGACATGCAAGAACTTGTTGAGGATGATGAGTCATGATCAAGGGAAAAGTTCCTAAAGGTCCTAAGAATTCATTGAATGCTTTGCCTACATCCTCCAACCACCAAATTTCCTACTTTAGGATTTATATGCCACCTTTCACTTGATCTTTTCATCTATGTACCAGACATATCCATAATTATGTTTGCATTGAGCAGCTCCAGGTACCTATTTACAAGATAAGACATTCCCTTTTCATAATCATGACTCTACCCCACCAAACTCTGAATATAAGTCCTCTATAGATAAAAACCTAGCTTAGATATTGGTTTTCTTATAGCCATAATCTTAATAGAGCTCTATATGCACTGGGCTTTAATGGTAAACTAAGACATCAACCAAAGAGAGACTTCATAATCATGACTGAGCCAAATTTTACCTAGAACTGTGCTTTAATGGTAGAACATGCAGGATCAGATTTGGTAGCTCGGGTGACACTTGGATCTCATATTCATGCTTGAAATCGAATCCCTTTATTTATTTTCCTTGGTAAAAAACTAGCTTGTTGAATTCTATCAAAAATGTCTTGGGCTTACTTTCACTCATTAGTCATCATTTATTTTAGATCTACCCTTGACTTGTCAACTATATCCCATTCACCATTAGATCTTGTTGGGACCCACTGACACTGTCAGGTTGCTCATGCTCTGTTGGATCTAGATGTGGATCAAACATTAACCATTGATTTACATGCCCCATTTGAAATCAAATGAATAATTTAAGAGGCCCAGATTTGATGCTCTCATGATCGTCTTGGAGTATTTGAACCCCAATGGCTATTTATTGTGGCTTTATTTTGATGTTCACGTGCCCATCATTGATGTCTACATGATCGTCACTAATATGTGTGCACCTATCACACTTTAAAATATAAATGATTAATTATTGAGGCTTGATTTTGATGTCCACATGATCATCATTGATGTCTGCATGACTGTCACTATTTTCTTGTTCAACTTTAAAGATTTATATCTCAAGATAGAGAGCTTATCAAGACATAAAATTTGTAGATGGTCTTCTTGGAATGAATTGCATCACATATATGCAATTCTTCAACTATGAGGAGCCTCCAAATTATATTCATTAAATTCATAACTCAATGGTTCATCCTATTCCTACATGACATGTTATGACAATCTAGTTCACTTAAGGCTTGTACACGTCATTTTAATCTTTAAATAAAGGCACTATGAGGCATAAAAAATCAAGCTAAGGCCATGGTCATCAAAGCTTTGAATGACAGGGGATGACATTTTGGATTGTGAGGAAAAATGTTAACTTTTTTGGTGACTCTAATGGCTTAACCAGCTTGCCAGTCATGGAACCTAAACACTTACATGACTTCTTGGACTCATAAAATAGTGACAAATTTGAATACTAACCTTAAGTGACCTCTTGACTAAAAAGAAAACAACTAGAAAAATAAGAAAGCAAACAAACAAAAAAACAAACAAGGGAATTAACCTAAACAAAAGAAGAGACAAAAAATGTGCTAAGATAACACTTGAAGGAAAACAACAAGGTCTACTCTTAATATGTACAATTGAAACTCTCATATACTTTCTTTTTGGGTCAAAAGGAAATCTAGATTGTTCATCTTGGAACTTTGAAACATGCTTGATTTTTCTTGATATCTCTCTTCTATAGCTAAAAACATTTTCATGTTCATGTCTTTTTGGGTAAGTGAATGGTTTCTCTACTACCAATTTTAGGCACATGAATTTTAGATGTGAGTCCAAGACCAAGTCACACTCCTCCCAAATTTGTGTATTTTGTAGAAACATCTCTAATTCTTCTTCATTCATGAACTATTGATCATGAATATATAGACCAACTTGATCTGTCTCCTTTGACTTATCTATAAGGCTAACCTCTAAGAGACATAGATATGATATTGTGACTTTTTGAGGCCATTTTACCTCATTCTCAGCTTCTAAAAGTAGAGAGATGTCTGAAGTTGAAGAGAAAAGCTGATAACCATGTTTGAAAGGTTCAAACATGTCATCTTATGAGAGAATAATTTCCTCTTGTTTACTGATAGCACTCTTCTTATCTTTCAATATACCACATTCAAGTAAAAAATAACCTAAATTAAAGATATCCAACAAATCTAAAGATTTGTTCTCATGAAGCTGCGGTTCATTTGGAGTTTCTTCAAGCTAAATGTCATAAGTAAGCATATAAATTCTTTGACCTCAGTCATGCGGTTAAAAGTATTCTTTTGATATCTTAGTTTGGTTAATTAACACTACTTCATATTCAACATAAATCTGATCATTGATCATGCCATCAATTTTAGATCACTCCTCATCTTCGTTAGTTAATTAGTACTCACTTTCCACTACTTCAACAAGCTCTTGTTGGTTGTTATGATGAATAAAACTTCTATGTGATCAAAGAAATCATGGAAAACACCTTTAATTGGTACAATTGGAGTGTCCTCCTATTGGACATCAACAACCTCTTCATCATGTAATTTTTCTTTCACTTGTATCTCAACCTCTACCTTAGCTTCCCTTTGCACTTATTCCATCTTTGTATCATTATATACTACTAAAACATGTTTGTCCTTGCTAAGAGGTGTCTGAATAATCATTTCTTCCTTAAGCTCATCCAAATCATCATCATTAGATATAGGTTTATTATGAATACAAATTTTTACCTTTTCAATAATGGGTTCTCTCTCCATAAGTTGCATAAAACATCTTTGGAGTGACTCCAAGAGAGATGAAATATATACCTCATTCTTTTAATCTAGTTACTTATATTCAATAATCACCACTTCCTCCTTCTTCTTCATGTCATTTTTGATGGATTTATAAGATGTAAATGACTTAGACTCCTGAGGAGGTGAGGGTGGGGATTGAATTACTTTATATTTGCTTGACTACATGACTTGACTCCATGATGGAAACTTGGGCTTGTGATCTTCTTGCATAGTGTGTATTGTGGCTAGAGGAGTGAAAGGAGGTATGTGCAGTTGAGGTGATGTTGCCTTTGTAGGTAAACATATCTAGTACAAATTTTTATCTATATATTTAATTTTCCTAGCAAGGGAGGTTTCAAAATTATACCTTGATTACTCATGATGTATGCCTCTTTCAGCACAAACTTGCCTTTCCTCTTGGACTCTCCCTTGGATAGATTTCCATGAGGGGAAGGTTGGGAGGAGTTGGGGGGGAAATATGATTGATTTTAAACTCATGTGTTGAGGTTTTATGAGTGATTATGGGAATTTTGGTATGATTTTGACATGGAGTGAATGAAGGAAGATAGGGTGGGTGATGGGGTGTTTGATGTTCTACATGGGCTGCTAACTTCTCCTCAATCTTGGATATGACTCCATCTTTGTTAATCATGTCACTACTATTTATATAATAACATCTCCTAATGAAAGACATCTAATCCTCCTTTTCCTACTATACTAAAGTCTTAACCCCTCTAATGACATGTTTTGGAATTTCCTGCCCATACCCCTTTAATGTGTCAATGTTTATCATATGTTTTTCTTATTTTAATAGATAAGGTTATATATGGAATGGATTGGGGTATGAATATTCTATTAAATAATGTCATGTTGTTGCCATGATTTATCAAGAAGGTAACTAGGCTACAGAGGGGGTAGATGAGACTCATATAAGTCTTGATGATACTAGTAAAAAGGGGGTTATCATAGGACTGGACTAGCTATTTATAGAGAGGATCAGGGAAATATTCCTGCATGTATGACTGATATAGGTCCTCATACTACTGGTAAAGATCATAGAAAGATATATATGGATCATTTTGAAGCTACTAATGAGGAGAGGAAAGATATAGCTCTTATTTATAGTCTACCATGGCCTAGAAAACATGAGGATAACTGAAACCATGAACATTAATATGGCTTGTACCCTGAGATAAAGACCAAAGAATAATTGAAACTACTTTTGAAGAGGAATGTTCTATAAAATTTATTTAATAGATGAAATTGGGTCCCATCAGGCATGCCAAAACTATTGGAGTTCTAGATTTCACCCTATCTAGGTAAAGGTTTGTTTAGGTCCTCTACTCAAATCTTGTCCAACATGTGAATGACCCTAGGTTGTGAGTCTCCTAAACTTAGGTTAGACATCTAGGATTTTGAATGAGGCTAGATCCTCTGATTCATAACTTAGCTCATTTTCACTAAAACCTTCTCATTTCTAGGGTGAAAAATGAGAGAAAGATAATTGAAATGGAAATATAAGATAATTTTGGTGATGCACCTAGATTGATTGTCCATTCACTCTATTTAAACTTCTAAAAACACTAATGAGACAAGCAAAAGACTAGATCTACAATTCCAAAGTCTCTTATGCATTAGTATTTCATGTAGAGGTTCACCAAGTGATCAAAACCTAAGGGAAGTGATGGAGAAGCGTAATTCAAGGCACTAATCTAGTCAATGTATCCATTGTTAGTTTATTCAAATGACATTTAAACACTAAACATGACTTACATAACAATATGAACTAGTAGCTAGGTGAGATCGAGATTTGAAAAGGGGGAGATTTATACCATGTATGAAAATCAAACTGACATAAACACACTAGACTAATATAATGAAATTTGAACACAATCTTCTATTCATCTCATGAGGTTACAAAGCTTAATCTTGGTAGAGTCTAGTCATGCCCAAGAGAGGGATCATTTACAAGGATTAGAAGATTATATTTATGGTAGAATGGGATGAGAGAGAGAGAGGGGAGAGCAAGAAAAAACTTAATAAATGAGACTCAACCACCTCTTGATCAAGTATCACCAATTATACCTTCATAAATTATCCTTGATCAGCTCTCAATGGTTTTTGATCCCTCTGATTGGCTTAAAGACAAGCAAAAACATGTTGAGGATGATGAGTCATGATCAAAGGAAAAGTTCCCAAAGGTCTCGAGAATACATTGAATGCTTTGCCTGCATCCTCCAACCACCAAATTTCCTACTTGAGGATTTTTATGCCGTATTTCACTTGATCTTCTCATCTATGTACTAGGCAGAACCATAATTATATCTACATTGAGAAGCTCTAAGTACCTATTTGTAATATAATATATTATCTTTTCATAATCATGACTCTACCACACCAAAATCTAAACATAAGATCTCTATATATGAAAACCAATCTTAGATATTGGTTTTCATATAGCCATAATCTTAATAGAGATTTGCAAGCACTAGGCTTTAAAGGTGAACCAAGACATTGAACAAAGAGATACCCCATAATCATGACTAAGATGAATTTTACCTAGAACCAAGATTTAATAGTGGAACATGATCTTTTAGGATCAAATTTGGTAGCTTAGGTGACACTTAGATCTCATATTCATGCTCAAACCTGGCTCCCTTCATTTGCTTACCTTAGTAAAAAATTGCCTTATCAACTTCCATCAAAAATGTCTTGGGCTCACCTTTGCTCATTGGTCATTATTTATTAACTCGATCCCTATTGGCATTTTTAACTATATCACTCAGTTGATCTCCCTTGGTACAAATGAACATGAGCCATTGGATCTACCCTTGACTTGTCAACTTTATCCCACTCATCATTGGATCTTGATGCATGATTGAACATGAGTCATAGATCTTGCTGAGACACACTAACACTGTCAGGTTGATCACACTCTATTAGATCTATATGTATGATCAAACACTGACTGTTGATCTACCTAGGCCATTTGAACTCAAATGGCTAATTTATGAGGCCCAAATTTGATACTTGTATGACCGTCTTGGAGTATTTAAACCCCAACGGTTATTTATCATGGATTTATTTTAACGTTTATGTACCCATAATTGACATTCACATGACCATTAATGACTTCTACATGCTCATCACACTTTGAAATCTAAATAGTTAATTACTAAGGCTTGATTTTGATATCCACATGACTATCACTGATGTTCACATGATCGTCGCTATCTACTTATTCAACTTTAAATATTTATATCTCGAGATAGAGAGCTCATCAAGACATGAATTTTGTATATGATGTTATTGGCATGAAATTAATCATATCTATATAATTCTTTGAATATGAAGAGCCTACAAAATATATTCATTAAATTCATAGCTCAACAGTTCAGTGCATTCCTATATGATGTGTTATGACTCTCTAGTTCACATTAGACTTATACAAGTGATTTTTATCTTTGAATAAATACACTATGAGGCATATAAAATTAAACTAAGGCCATGGTCATCAAATATTCAAATGATAAGGGTTGACATTTTGGCTTATGAGGTCAAAATTTTAACATTAACATAATCACACCATAAGAAATCTAGGGGAAACCATAAAAATTGGTGTTAGATATGGATCACCTATGTACCCTAAATAGACATTGGGTAAATGTTCCTTGTACTATTGATAGAGTGGCCCTAGCTTCCCCTTAGTTAGACACTCAATGAAGGGACTAAGTTTAGAGGTATTGAGGTAGGGGGCGATGCAAGTCATGTAGTCACTCTACGTTCTCCATTCCTCCTCCTCACCAAAGGTTCTCATCATCAGGGGACCACCCCAAAATTATTATAAACATTCTGGTTTTTTCCTAGTTGGCCTTGGTAAGGAAAATTTCCCATATTATCTCATTCTATTTCACCCTTCCTTGGCAAACTAAGAAAGAAAATGAAGAAAATATAGAGAACATGATATCTAGGAACTATACCTAATAATGCACACCCCCATGGTGGTGGTTTGGGAGATAAACTAGATATCTTACTTCCTTCTCATCCTCTCTTAGTGGGGATATTTATGTTATTGGACTAATATTATGTTCCTTCCTTCCTATTTATGTAAAAAAATTATTAATGTTGACATTTGCCATGTAATTTTGTAATGACGTTATCTCTGGGCTTAAGGCATTAACTTTGTTTTAATCTCTTGGTTAGTCTCCATGTAAATTTTATGTGATTTTTTAAATGGGTGTGATCTCATTCCATTCACTTTTTTTATTGAGCGTGTAATACATTTTTAATCTTTAGAATTAGAATGCATGTTTTCAATCAAAATATATATATTTTTAATTTTAAAATTAAAATTTAAGAAGGAATATAGAAGATGAAATATGTATATTAAAACATTTAAAAATTAAATGATTATATTAAAAATAAGAAGGTTTAAATCAAGTCACTACACAAATATTTATAAACATTTAGCTAAGCTTAAAATTGATGTAAAACAACAAATATTACTTAATTTTATAAAACTAGATAAATTAATATGAAAGTAGGGTTTATAAATGTACACTAAATATCAGGAGATCTGGAGATATTTGTCAATGTTTGATAGTGAAAATCAAGTTCTTGTGATAAGAAAAATAAAACCCTTGAAACTTGTGTTGAATGAAGGACCTTGTCTAATCTATCTGGAGGATATTTATGGGTGCAAGAACCATAGTGAGTATGGTCATAGGAAGTATCAATTAGGTGCACATTATTTTTATGAATTTATTTTTCAAATCCAAGGATCCAAAGGCCTTGCTCAGTGTTTTGAAACTTCAATCTAATCATCAAGAAAATACACTTCTTCTCCTTGCCCTATTTGGGCATATAAAATATGAAAATGATATGGTAAATGATCTCTGTTGTGGTCTACATTACATTGAGGAATAGATTAACTTTTTTGATATTTTTAAATCCCCTTGATGGTGTAAAATATAAAAAACAAACTAAAATAATTTTGTAATTCATTATCCAAGAAAACCAATGCAATGTAATGTGTCACTAATATGAACTTCGGTGCTACAATGAATGCTCTCAAAATGCTTGTCTTATTTAATATGATTTTATATGCTTAATAGAATCATGCAAAAAATAAATGTTAGATGATTTCTTATATATTCATATGCTTAAATACACTATGATGCATATGTATTTATAAAACTCTTGAATTGAAATTAGTACCCCATTGGTGCATAAAATTGATATCAAATGAAAAAAATACCAGACTACCACCATAAATGCACCATAATTAACTTAAACCACATAAAACTCTAAAAACATGTTGAGTACAAATTTTGGGACCTAGAATCATATTGAGTCCATTTTTTGGGCCCAAAAACCATATTATGTTTCTAGGAAGACCACCATAGGACCATGATAATAAGAGGAGAGAGAAAGGGAGGAAAGAAAATAAGGAGAACATAATGAGAAACTTAAAAAAAAACCAATAACATTTTATTTAGACCAATAACCATCAAAAACATATTTAAGTTATAATTATATAATTTAATGACTAATAAATTTATGGAGGCCATTTTTAGGTGTTTACATTTTTATCCACTTTGATGCATGTATGTGTACATACATATCAAAAAAAAAAAAGGTGTACAAAAACTATTTTGTGACCTTAAAACTCATAAAGAAAAATCCAATGTATATGTGACATTTTCAATATATTCCTATATTTTTATACACATGAATAGGACAGTGACAATATGATGCAAGATCATCCTAGGCCTAATTACAATATTACATCACCAAAAATAGTTATTTCAAAATTTGTTTTTAGATATTATTATAATAATTTTGTCAAAAATCTAGCATATATAATTTTTTGGTTGAAATTACTCAAGCTAATTCATCTAAAAAACATTTAATTTATTTTTTTAGTTTTGCATGGAGATAATGTGGTAATATTCACTTGGAATAATATAAAGTAGATTGACAGTTTCAAACATAGGGAAATATTTCAAAAAAGTGCCATTAAAGAAGAATGAAAACATTTTTAATGTTTTTTGTTCATATTACATGATCATAATATTCTAATAGGTGCTTGAGCCTATTGTAAAAATGCAATATATAAGAGTTTTAAGAGTAGAAATGAGAAAAAAAAAAAAACAATGGTTAAAAAAACAATGAAGAAAATGGGTGTTTTAAGGGATGTGCAGGTTAGTGTAAATGGTGCATCCATTAAAAAATGTAAAACCATATTTTTGGTGGGTATTTCATATACATGGTGTAGGGGAAAACGTCATGGGCTAGTTCCTCATCCATAATGAGACTTTTATCTTTGAAATTCTATGTAAATGTTTAACAAAATGGCTAAGAGCATATTTGGACTATTGTAATTGATGAAATTAATTTTTTAGTGTGTGTTGATATAGACACTATGATTTTACACCATTATGTTATGAATAAATGTGTTTTACCCTTTCCCATCATTTTTTACCTTAGTTAACGTAGTTTTACCATTTACCATCTTACATCATGTAATTAGTCTTACTAAATACTTTTTACCAAGGTAACTATTTAATCCTCCCTAAATCTAGCCTAGTCTCCCCAAATTTATTAGAGGTAAATTGTTTTAACATCTTAACAACCTTATCCCTAGCTAAGCCTTGTTAAAAACCAACCTAGACTAAGTTTAACCTCGTGAATTGGAGTTGTTTGAAAGAAGAGGATAAACTTAGACTAGATCGATACTAATCCCCATGATCATCATCGATCTTTTTAGGATTAATGTCAAATTATACTCAAACCATCCTCAAGTTGAAGGATACTGAATTTGTATACAGGAATGCTAGAGAAATTGCCTAGAATACCTGTGAAAGAATGGCACACCTATCTCAGCCCATCCTCACCCAGTCAAAGGTTAAACACACCCCTACCAACATGATAATTCTTTAAAGCACAAAAAGCATTTTAGAGGTAAGTATATTATATGTTTTAATATATTATAATTCTTGTATTGTTTGTTTACATTCAATTTATTATCCTTAGTCTATTTATATAATTAGTAACTAGTCCTTAATCAGTTTAGAATCCTTTAAATCCCACCTTTAGGCCCCCTCCGAAGCTTTCTATACCCACTATCAGGGTCGATGATGACTCTTGATATGATAAAAAATGATTATATAATTGATACCAATTATGAGATAATCGACATCCATCACTGTGTTTTTATTTCTGTCTATAATCTAAATCTAGTTTAATAGTCCTGAGTAATTCCAATTTGTCATTTATGGTCTTAAAATTATGAATCTCTATTTGTAGATGACATCACTAGGTTTTATACATGATATGGTTTCCATCAATTATCTACCCATAGTCCCTTACCCATTATTCATAGTTTAGAGTGATATCTCCTTTGAGTTAGGAATTTGTGAAATCATCTTTGCCCCTACTCTAGAAGCAGTCACTGAATAACTATATGTAATGCAAGAACAAGAAGATTTTGTTATAGCTTATTGGAATGAACACTTTAATAACATATATGCAGTAGATTAATCTACTTCATTTTATTATCACATCTTATGATATGCTTTATTTTAATTTATATCATTACATTATCCACTTGATTACATAAAACATTGGACTAACATCCCTTTAAGGAAGTGTACCATTTACTGGAACTGAACTAGCATTAGGAAGTCCACTTATCTATCTAATTAATCACTTTTATCCAAGCTATCTCTTGTGTGTAGGCAATCCTTCGTAGCCAAAAAGGAATTCCCACTTTTCTAGATCAATGGTGCATAACCTCCATCATAGATATCCATTTAAACCCCTATGTCATTTCTATTTTTAGTAAGTTTGTTTATTAAGGAAAACCAATGGGAAAATACTGAAATATCTGGGATGCCTAGTGGGACTCCTAAGGTATCATTATTCTTATTATATTTCATTGTTAAATCATTCATTAGTTACATTTTATTGATTGTGTGTTTTCATTCAAAAAAAAGAAAATATAAAATTTTTGCTTTCCTTTTTACGGTTTAAAAATAAATTGCATTCATCTCTCTGTTTGCTTAGATAATCCACAATATTAATCTAGGATAATTTATACATCATGATAGTCACACTTTCTCACACTTGACCAAACCATAGTAATCTTAAAAATAAGTATTAAAACATTTTCCTTCCTAGGTGGACCCACTTGGATTTCATCACCATGGGTAAAATTGACTTAGGGTACCGACCAAGTATAAAAATTCTATTTTTTTTTTAAGGATAAGAAATCAACACCCTTATTGATGAAGTGTGTGAAGTGAGAGGGTAAGCCTTAATACCAATCCATGTAATTCCTTTTAACATAAAATCAGGTCTTAACTTACCTTTGTGTATATAGAGGTCCCATCCTTTAACAAAACCTAAAACCATATTTAGAATACCATTTATTAGTAACCTAATTAACCCTTCTCTTTGCCACAATCTAAATTTAGTTTCTTAAAAAGTAAAACTATTTTAAGTACATTTAGTAGTGTTTATGTTTGCTTTCACTAAAATGATATAATAAAAAAAATATTGTGTCTTTGCATTTCATTCTTTATTTCTTTTTCAATGCTACATGGTTCAAACATGACAATAGTTTCTAAAACAATGTGAATCTCCTATCTCATCCTCATCCATGGAGATCACACCAAGTCCTCCTACCTCTCCTAAATCTATGAGGGAAGGCATTCCTTAATTCTATACATAGGGAGACCTAGAATTTGCTAGTATATTAGATAGTAATCTAATTTCCATTAATCATTATCTTAGTTCTTGATCCATAAATATTATAGTTTGCCCTCAAACCTAATATTTTGAGTTTGTGTATAGGATGCCCCTAGAGGGACCTAAAGTGCTTGATGCGACCATGGTATCTTCTTCCAACAATCCACTTCCAATGGCTTTTGATAGAAACGTATCACAACACCTATATAATCCACTCCCATTAGTATCTAGTAACCCTTATCTGACCGTTACCCAATCCCAAAATGTTATTACACCTCAACTTAAGCTTACTCTACCACCCACTACTTCACATCACAATTTAGTAATTTTAATCCCTACAACTCTTTCACCTATCTAAACAAGCATAAATTTTAATCCTCAAAACCAACCTTTACAATAAGTTCCTCTCAATAAGCTTCTTCATTAGTACATCCCCTTGACTACTCAATACCTAGCTCCTTCGCAAACTTTTGGATCCGCCTACCTTCACTCATCCCCATAATAAAACATACCCTTGTAAGTCCCACAGTATGTGGTTGCATTCCAACCTACCATGACCACTTCTATTGGTTATCCATTTTCATAACCATTTTCTACCCCATTCCCCACCTATCAACATCTGAAATAAAATTTCTTAGGGGGTATTCCTCAATACAATACCCAACCTAACCTCATGAACATCCTTATGAATAGGATGCCAAATCTAGAAGCCCCTACCTCAGGGCAAATAATATGATCACGTATGAGCAAATTTTAAATGAACCTATTAATCTAACCATCCCAACTAGGCCATATCCCTCATAGTGGGAACTTCCCAAATTTATGAAATTTCAAAATAAGGAACATCCCCAGCAATACCTTAGAACATTCAGATATGCTTTTTAACTTATATCTCATGATGATGCTCCCTTTTTAAGGACATTTCCCATGTCATTATTAGGACTAGTCTTAGATTGGTACATCTCCACCCCTTATCACTCCTTACTTTGTTTTGGGTAATTGGCCAAAATTTTCTTAGAACACTTCTCCATTAATATCATAAAGAAATTAACCATAATCAGCTTGTATGCCATTAGACAATTTTATGATGAATCTATTGATAATTTCATAGCTAGGTGGTGAAGCCTTATAAATAAATTGATTTTCTCCCTTACTCATCTTGAATTAATTGAGTTTTTTTCAAGATCATGTGCTAAGCATATCTCATTAACATTACAAGTATAATCATTTAAAACTTTTGACTAAGCCTTTACCATTGCCTGTAAACTAGAAATCTAAGTTTTAGAGGAAGGAAAGGATAATTTACATAATAATTAATTCAAACATGAGCCCTCCAAATGGACCAACAACACCAAAACTAAAGGCACAATAAATGTTGTTGTCTTAAAATTGGTACCTCCACAAACAAAGAACGAATCCAAACCTTCTACCTCCCAAATGCAACCACTAAGACCTTTGACATGATTTCTTCCTCAGCAATACACACCCTTATGGGAGTCATATGCTTATATTTTAGATAAAATCCTAAAATTTTCCATTATTGAGCTTCCTCTAGTCATACCCCTTAATTATTTTCACCCCAAGCCTAGTTGGTACAAAGAAAATGACTTATGTGCTTATCATCATGTACTGGGGCATGATGTCAATATGTGCTGATATTTCAAAGGTTTAGTTGAGAACCTTATAGACCAAAGGGAATTACAGTTAGATAATCCTAATGATCTTCCTAATCAATTCATAAATATCTTTAGGAAACAATTCCCCAACCATTCTTATATCTCTAATTTTGTACAAGTAAACTCAAGAAACACATTGGATCATGAGACCCATGTGATAAGCACAATCCATGGTCAAATTCTACCTAAATAAGTTGGTAATTCTTTTGAATCACCTTATAACATATCAAGGATCCCAGATGTCCTTACAAGAGATGTTTTCAAACCATATGAATTAGTTAGATTTGTTCCTAAAATTCACTTAAGTTTTCTAGATCTCATTATTTGGGATTCTCTTGAGGAAACACTACCTAAGCCCATTGAAAGCAACCAATAGAGAATAAAGGATGAATAAACTATCAAGGGGTTAATTTTTTGGATATCCCATAATGTAAGCATTCTAATCCTTTAGTTACTACATAACCTTTACATAGCACACCCATTCCCTCTAGTTTACTCCCTCTTGAGATATTTGTTACATTACATCAACCAACTCCAAAACTAGTTTCCCTTATATCTTAGGGCAAGCCAAATCTTGTAAAAATGGAAATTAGGGGAAATGTTTTAGGAAGTGGAAACAAATGACTTGGGGCATAAAGAGGTAAATCCTTACAACATCAACTGATATAAATTGAGATATTATAAGAGGATATACCTACTACTTTCGACCAAGATCAAAAAGGGAAAATGGTTCTACCACCAATTTGAACTAAAGCATCCATAATGGGACCTTATCCTTATATAAGGCCAAAATCCACCATTATGGAATCCTCTTTTAAGAAATATATGTAGATATGGATTACAAATATGGTTAGATCAAGCATTAGTCATGAAAAAAATAAAGAATGCATAAATAACTAACAATCTAGGCCAACCTATTCAATGAGGTTTAGAAATGACAATAAGAAGTAATTGAAAGAAATCACATATACCTATTACCTTCCAAAGAGATTCTACCATCGAAAAGTGGCTCCAAGCATGTTTTCCCCCTTGATTTGGTGTTCTTGTTTTCATCAATAATTGATGCCAAGCTCCTCTATCATCTCAAGATAATCATACATAATCTAGGTTCATGATATGAAATCACTAATATGCCTATCAATGAAGCTATCCTATTTCAAATACAACATTATCAAACTACATAAATGGATTGTGGAGAGAATCTTTCATTATAAGTTTACACAAATTAAGCCTAAAAATGATGTTATGTGCCTTCCTATTTATAGGATTTTGGATTTGATTAGGATCAACCATGACCATCCATCTCAATATGAATATGTGTGTCCATGAATTAATTTAATTATGTAAATAATATCCATAAACATCCTCATAAATATTCATGAGGAAGAGGCATTAAAGAGGTATTGTAGCCTATAAATCTGATATTTGTTGCATTTATGGCTTATGGATGCCACCCCATTGATCATGTCATTTGCTGATGTAGATCATAAGAATCAATTTATAATAAAAATATATTCAATAACTTCCATGGAATTATTACATAAGCTCATAATTTGGTTTAATTTTCCTAAGTAAGATTAGTCAACTTAGTGCAATTCTTTGGAAATTGGTCACCACTTAATCAAACTGGTCAGAATGCCATATTACTGGGTCATAATTTGATTGGAGAATAATTAGAAGGCAATGTTAAATGTGTATAGACCATGATTCCACTTAGGATGTTGCTGACACAAAATAACATAGGCATGTGATTTGTGCATACATATTAGAATAAAAGAGTGCTCTAGAGCACCAATATGCATTTTCATCATTTTGACTCAAAATGATTTGATCAAAGTTAATAATCATATAAAATGCATTTCCCCATTTAGGGATACATTAGCCTAAAATGTTCATATGAGTGTAATTTGAGTAAGATTGACAATTTAAACATAATGGTGTTAGGAATTGGATGTCTACATTTGCCCCTCTTTAAGAAGGTGTAATGACACATTCAAGTGAAACAACATATTTTCAAATAAAAAGAGTTATCTAAAAGAAATTTTAAGTGACCCATGATGCCCCCTCAAGAGGACACACTAAGATGAAAGAGAAGGATGGACTCTCAAAAAGAGATAGAAAATGAGATTAACCTATGGAACAGATTAAATTTAGATGAGTTAATGATTTCATGCATTGATTCCATAAATAATAAAAATATAATTAGAGTTATAATGGGTCCCAAGAATGGGGGTAAAGGGAAGGATAAAATCCAAAAATATAAATTCCACACTTTGAACACACCCAATTTGAGGGTGCAAGCTACGTTCTTCAGAACTAATCAATCTCAAGACAAGTTACACAATAAAATATTGCTAGAATGAGGGCAAAAGTCCATAGAGCTTAAACTTAGAAGAAAAAGAGAACATGTCTCCAAATAAAATAAATAATAATGTGCTTATGCAAATAAAATATGATCATGATAAGCAATTTTGCCCTAGTAGGGAGAATTTTGATCATTGATAAAGAATGGCTTGCCCCTGTAGGGCTGATTTGATTCAATGATTTTTTCGAATGTTGTGCCCTAACATGGGAAAATTAGAAATCAATATGTCAAGGATATAACCTAAAAACATAGATTAAAGATTAGTGGGCACCAACATAGATGTGATGGTATAATGGATGTAAAATCCATAAAAAATTAGGCATACGAGGATACACAAAGTGATGAAAGAGATGAAAAAGAGAATTAAGGTGGTTGAGTTGACACAAGATACGTCATATATCTAATCACTACCTACATAGTCCAAATGGACCTCAAGCTAATGTAGTTTACCTAAAAGTGGGAGAAAATGGAACAAGGGATGAAAAAAATTGACCATAGATTTGATTAGACTCATGATGTATGCCAAGAGATGCACGTCTTGCATAGATTCATAGTGTTAAACCTATTGAGCCTAATTTATGCATAGTGATATTGAGAGCTATTCATCAAAGCTATATTGACGTTAAGAATTAAATCCAAAGCACAAAGTTTTTTCCATAGTAAAATAAATTAGGCATCATAAGTATGAATAACCTATAATGACATTGCATTTCAATTGCATGGAGCTGATTCAAATGCAAATACTTATAACTAAGGATAATGGTAAAAAATGACCAAAACCAAAGTTAAAACTATTTACATTTAAACAAAAAAAACAAAGACAAAAAATAATACATAAATGAACCTAATGTAAGATCAAGATATGAATAATATAGACTTAAGTAGGAACAAGAATGTATAAAAATAAAGCAATAACATATTAGCAATATGAGATCAAGATATAAATAATCAAGATCGATGTGTACCATCAAGATGTACATGGAAAATAAAACAAAGAAGCAAGATAAAATAGGAACAAAAAATACCAAGAAGAAATAATGAGCAAAAATAAATGAAGAGATAAGAAAGCACAACAAAATACTAATAAAGATCAAATAAACAGACACAAACTTGAGTAAGTCACAAATGTTAGTGCAATTTAAAAGTAAGTGCTCATGTACATGTAGTAGATGCGTTACTCTTCATAATAATGTAATAAGATCAAGGACACAAATTTTCCTCCAAATAATATGGAAAGAATGTAGAAGAAAAAAGGGGGAAGAGAAGAAAAGGAAGGGGGTGGCCGAGCTGACTCCAGATGTATAAAACAAATCGACATTGCCTAGATAATTCCATAGACTAATGTTATAACATGAAATTTAAGCCAAATGTGGTTCTTTGAGGAAGTGGGATAGAAGAAAATATAATGAATAGAAAACATTATTAATGTTTTAGAAGAATAAGAAGATGAAATGATCTTGCAAAATGGCAAGTCAGTAGGAAAAGTGATAAATTACTTGCAAAATGATAAGAGAGTGAGACGTCATGGGATGAGAATATACAAAATTACAAGTTCATGTTTTTATTCTTTTCAATCATTTTTATAATGTTTTTCATGTTTTTGGGATAAGGAACATAAATGGAATATTAATAAAATAATATGATTCTCATAAGAACGGTTTAGGGAATAACTTAGATGAGGAGATGCACTTCCATAGGTAAGAGTTCAAATAATAGCTATGCTAGTTGAAAAGGCCCATGATCACAAATAGGCAAGAGTGAGGGTCGTACCAAGGCAAAAATGCCTACCAAACAATAGAAAAATAATAGAAAAATACATAGCATGAGATAAAATTTGAATAACTATGCAACATGTAAAAACCATATGCTACAGTTTCTATGTACACTTGTCTATAGAAGTTGTAAAACACTATTTTAGGTTGAAATACTTTTTAGAATTGGTTTTTAATGTGTTCAAAAATCCTATGAGTCATAATTAGGATCATAATTTGTCAAGGGATAAAATTATTTAGGTTACAACAAGCCCATGATATAAAAGGAATGTGGTTCTCAAAGAGAATGGTCCAAAAGAAAATGGTCCAGGTTGGTATAAACAATGTGGTTCTCAATGAGAATTGTCTATGGTGCTAATGGTCTAGATGTTTAACTATCCAACATAATAAAATAATATAGCTCCCGTAAGAGTGGTCTAGGGTAGTACAAATAATATGGTCCATAAGAAGACGTTCTAGGATATAATGGTAGGATAAAAAAATTCATCACAAGTTACCCAAAAGTAAGGGGTCTTATACACAATGGTTCAATTGGATATTTAATAATATAACCTCTTAAAGTGCACAATGTTCATGGGTTCTGGAATTTCTTCACCATTTGGGGTTGCCAATTGATATGCTCCTGATTTATAGTCCATTATGATAACATATGATCTCAACTAATTAGGTTAGAACTTACCTTATTTCTTGTATTTAGCATTTATGTTCTTTTTGTTCTCTTTCAAGACAAAATCATCAATCTCAAAATACTAAGGGATAATGCGCTTGTTATAACTTCTTAATAATATATTCTAACAGGCTTGTAAGTTTACTAGGGTAGCCAAATGCTTACCATCAAGAAGTTCTAGTTCTTGTAACTATGAGACTATATTCCTCATCATCTTAAATATTTTATAATGATACTCACAATGATGGTAGCTCGATATCGATTGGGATAATAGCTTTAGTGCCATAAACAAGGGAGAATGGAGTGGGTCCTGTAGGTGTTCGATGACTGATTCTATAAGCCTAAAAGGTAATAAAGATTTACAAGTGCCAATTACAACCAATGTCATTAACAATCTTATTTAAAATGGTTATAATGGTTTTTTTGATTTTTGATTTTATCTATTGCCTTGTGGGTTATATGGCGTGGAATTCTTGTGCTTGATTTTAAATTTTGCACAAATGTCTTTTACAACTCTATTTACAAAGGTTCTATTATTATCATATATAATGGATGTTGGGATGCCATATCAATAGATGATATGGTAATGAATTAATTTGGTTATCTACTTCTTACTGACATAAGTGAGAGGAATGACCTCAATCCACTTAGTAGAGTACTTTGTTGCAATCAAAATGTGCTTATAACCATCTAAAGATGTTAGGGTTATTTCCTAAGGAGATCAAGGCCCCAAGTAGAGAATGACCATGGTGTTATGATTGACTATAGTGGTAAAGAAGGTGAGTGTATCAATTTTCCATGTTTTTGACATGTGATACAATTCCTTACATAATTTTAAGCACCAATCTCCATTTCTGGCTAATAATACTTTGTTCTGAGGAGATTCTTTGCTAAAACTACATCATTGGTGTGGGCCCCACACATTCCTTCATGAAACTCCCTCAATGATAGTTTAGATTCTACTGAAGATAAATAATGAAGAATCATTCCATTATATCCTTTATGATAAATCATGTTTCTAAGGAGGGTATAATGAGATAAAGGGTGAAGGAATAGTTTAAGTATGTTATTGGATAAGTTAACTAAGAAAATGTGACCATGGAAGTAGTTATAAAAATATTGAAACCATGGCAGTTTAGGTGGGGGATTGGGACCAACAATACCACATACCATTTCTAAATATATAAAGACATGTGTAGGTTGTAGAAGGTTTTCAATAAAAAATTAATAATCTTTAGCACTGCCATCAATTTGTATCATGGATCTAATCATCACCATTGTGTCGACTGATCTATTATTTACTCTTGTTACTTGTTCAGATTGTAGAGATTTAAAAAAAACCTTGAGGTTATTGATAATGTGATTGTAAAGAAAAATCTTGTCATCTCTCATTTGATATTGATCAATGGTTTTATTGATGATCAAATGTGAAATCAACATAAACCCTTAAACTCTGAATATCCCACTATATGGCAAGGCGAAGTCTAGTAATCAATGCCTCATACTTAGCTATATTTTTGGTACAATGAAATTCTATATGAAATTCCTTGGGAATCATAACCTCTTGTAGTGTAATCAATAATATTCCAGCTTTAGATCTACAGGGTGTAAAGGAGCCATCAAAATATAACTTCCATTATTCAGGTTCTTATGATCCTTATTCTATTTCCATAATAGAATCATCTGGGAAGTCAAATTTAAGAGGTTGAGTATCTTGAATAGGGGCCTATAAAAGTTGATCAGTAATAACCTACCCCTTTATTGCTTTCTGATTATGATACTCAATGTCAAATTCACTTAGGAGCATGACCCATTTATCCATGTATCCTTGAAGAGCTGCTTTAAATAATAAAAATTTGAGAGGATCCACCTTACCAATGATAATATTTTTATTATTTAGCATATAATGTCATAAGTTTTGTGTAGAAAACATCATATATAAACATGAATTCTCAATAAGAATATAATTATGTTCATAAGCCACCTATGTGCAACTTAAATAATATATTGCATGTTCTTTATCTTGATCATCACATTGGGCCAAAAGCACCCCTAGTGCATGCTCAGTTGCTAATATGTAAAGAATAAATGGTCTTCTAGGTATTGGCAGTCTCAATAATGCTGGATTAGCCAAAAATTTATTGAAATTTACAAATGATATCTAATAATATTCATCCCATTTAAATGTAACCCCTTTCTTCAAGATATGGGTAAATGGGTCGCACTTATCTGCCAATTGAGAAATGAACCTATGTATAGACTAAATATTTCCTTTCAATCTTCATATCTATTTAAATTTGGAAGGTGGAGGCATTTCCATAATGTCCTTAAATTTTGAAAGATCAACTTTGATCCCTCTTTGTGATACAGTAAACCGTATCAATTTCCCTAAAGTGACACCCAAGTCACACTTATTAGTATTCAAGCAGACTTTATATTCATAAAGCCTCTCAAATATTATCCATAAAATATCAGGATATATAACAATTATTCTTGATTTTACTAGTATATCATCAACATAGTGATCACCACTATCATGCATAATGTCATGGAAGATGACATTCATGGCATGTTGATATGTGGCACTAGCATTCTTCAAGCCAAATGGCATGACTTGGTAATAGAATGTTCCCCATGGAATGGTGAAATTAGTCTTGTGTTGATCTTCTAGGGCTATCTTGATTTGATTGTATCCAAAAGATCCATCCATAAGGGATAAAATCTCATCCCCAGTAGTTGAGTCGACAATCATATCAATGATGGGTAGAGGAAAATCATATTTAGGGTATGCTTTGTTGATGTTTCTAAAATCAGTATAAATATGTATACCCTATGTCTTTTTACTAACTATAACTATGTTAGATATCTATTTAGAATAGTCTAGTGGTCTAATGAAACTTGTTCCTAGTAACTTTTCCAATTCTGGTTTAACAATAGGGCAATGCGTGGATGCATCTTCCTTACTTTCTAGTTGATTGTCTTGGCATTGAGATGGACCAGAATATGATGTATAACCAAATTAGGGTCTAATCCTAGCATGTCAAAGTATTCCCATGCAAATATGTCAATATAATCCTTCAATAATATGTTCACATTCTACTTAAATAAGGGAAGGTCCAAGATAAATAATTTTGGGATCATTGTATGTTCCCAGGTTCACTTCTATTGTGTTTTCCACAAGGAGTGTGGATCCATCTTAAAGAATTGTAGGCAAGGTGTGATTATTCTGATAAAGATTCTTACTTTTCCTCCCAAATCTCTAGATAGTGTGATGAATAAGAATCCACCATCTCAAGTAAAGGTTAAATAGCAAATACCTCTAGAAACTCAAGAACAAGACACTCAAAAGTTTGTTGTTATTCTGAAGAGATACTTGTACTAGCTATAGAGCTAGGACTTGATGGACCTTATACATCCTAAGGGGATGAACAACTTTCTCACTAGAGAGTTCTTGAAATAGGTTTCACTCAAGGGATCATCTTTTTCTTTACTTTTTCTTTGATCAACAAATACCTCAAATAGGTTTTCACCTAAAGATATTGATGTTTTATATTTGTTATGACCAATAAAGTTTGACCATTCTCCAAATTAGGTATAAGGATCCAATGAAAAATCAAATTCTTGTTTTTGATTGCCAATGGGCAATCCATATCTTAAGTCCACGCATTCTGAAATTGATTCTCCATTCTAAAATTCTTTAAGGCATATGACCAAATATTGCTAGTCTTAATCAATGAGTTTGGGATGGAAAAGGCATAAGGGATAATGAGGTTCTAATTTAATAAGGGAAGATCCAATAGAATGGGGTTGTACTTCAGGAATGGAAGCTCTAATATAAGGGGATTTTACTTTCGTATGGGAAGCTCCAATAATTAAGGTCATAATGGCATTTTGATCAAATAAATTTGAGTCAACAAGCTCATTGGAAAGGCTATAACGGGATGTTATGTCACTTCTAGGAGTCTCATCATTAGTCAATTCAGAAGAATCACTATAGAGAGTCATGAGGTCACCCCTTGGTGATATAAATCTGAGACTATGATTCCAATTAATTACTTCAACTAATAAGGGTTCCAAGATTCCTTATGTTTATGGACCAAGGCCTATTCTTATATAATCAAGGTGATTCATGATCTGATTAGGGATAGGATACTTGGTATTCTAAAAAAAAATAGTAAGGCCTTCACAATATAACCATTCTCCTTCAATAAAAGCCTTTTGATCCTATTTTGGTGAAGTAGTAGGTACAAGTACCACATGTGGTTTTCACTAATGTTTCTTCTATTGCCAAATCAAGGTGGGTCTATTTTGCTTCTTGGAAGGTTTAGGATTACCAAATGTTTTAGGATGCTTAAGTAAATTTACAACATGAAAGACATCCTTAAGATGGTACATGGAAATTACCACATCTTCTATAACAACCTATTTTACAAGAGCTACGAAAAATGGATCAGTCAAAGTGAAATCAAGATCACTAGGGTTGATATAATTAGATGGAGGTTGATGCAAAACTATTGCTTTGTTCTTCTTTATAATGAATTCAGAACCTGTATAATATTTATAATTATAGAACTTAACTTCAAGGTGTTTATAATATTGATAAAGTTATTGATCAATGGGAATAGAATCCCTCAATCCCATCATGGGGAAACTTAAGGAACTGATGCAAGGTGTATGGAATGGCCTATGCTTCATAGATATAAGGATGATGAATAAAAATGTTATAAGGTAGTTCAATGTCCACAATATGTAACAATGTGTGGTGGGAAATAAACCCAATAATTATTGGTAACTAAATAGTATCAGTAGACTCTTGCTTGACATTGTCATAAGCCTTGATAGTGATCATATTTGGCTGAATTTGTTTCATAGTGTAGCCCAATATTTGTACCAGATTAAAAGATATGATGTTTAGCCCTGAACCATTTTCTATAATAACCCACTTGATATGATGGTTTTCAATGATTACCTCAGTGTACAGTGGGTTGTTATGGCTAGGACCGAGGGTAAACATGTCTTTTTGATCAAACGTCACTTGATGAAATGAAGATAAATGTCCTACTAATGTTTAGAACTATTCAAGATTTATATCATTCAAAATAGTGGATTGTTTCAAAAGGTTATTTAAGATACTTATATAGACTTTAGATGTACGCAATAGATACAAAATGGAAAATATGCATATGGGTTTTACTAAATTGGTTTGATAGATTATAAGGATTTTCAATAGAAGGTCAAGTTGGCTTATCCTTGTTTGGCATACTATTCGGATTTAGATCCAATGGCACAATATTCCCATTGGGTTCTATGTTGGAAGAAGAGGGAGAAGAGCCATGGGGATTAACTCATGAGTGTCTAGTTACGACTGCACAACCTAGAGGTGGAAATGAACTAGTATAATTAGAAGATGAAGGTGAAGGGCCTTGGAGGGTGACTCATGGGCATCTAGTTGTACTGGATCAATTTTGCATCGATAAGGAGCCATTATAATTAGAGGAAGGATGTTTTTAAGGAATAGTAACCCATACAAATGGAATCACAATAAAATTACGTACACTCGATGTGATATTTCTAGAGGGAGAGGATGTTGACCCTATAATAATGGGTCCCATATTGTGAGGAACATGAGATGTTTAATGGGATTTAATAGTAATAGTGGTAATGTGGGCTACAAAAATGTGTCCCATAGTGTTGTTATAATCGTAAGGCATGTTGTTATAACCCAGGTTGTTAGCATGCATATTATGATCCTAATTATGATCATGTTGATTACTGTTTTGATCATAATTCTAGTTCTATCCTTAGTTTTGGTTATTCCTTGGTAGTTGTTAATTATGTCAATGAAAGGGGTCTTTATAGATTCCAATATCTTGATTAGTGTCTTATGGAGCTAGTTTAATCTCAAATTTTCCACTCTCAATTAGATCCTCAATAATATGTTATAATTAGATGCAATTATAAGCACCATGACCTAAAACATGATGGAAGTTGCACCATTCATTGTCCTTATACCAATCTAGTTTTGTTTGATTTATAGTAAATGGCCTTAGTACCGACCATATAATCAGGTTATCTACTATGAGATATTGTAATATCGTCTCAATTGGTTCTCCCAATTTACTAAAAACTCTAAAGTTGCTATGGACTATCCTCCATGGAGGAGTTCTTTTCAAATTAGGTGGTGGATTTTGGGGAGATAATTGTACATTTGCAGTTGGTGGAGCCTGTACCATTTATACATGTATTACTTTAGTTACCCCATTTCCAACCATGTTTTTTTTCTATTGAAACCCTTAGGTTTCTCTTGCATAACTATTTGCATTGGTGATTGGGTCTAATTTGACATTTGACCCTGCACAAATATCTTGACAAGGCCTTTAACAATAAGTACCTTCTAAACATACACCCCTTTATCTATAATCTATGCAAACGAGTTTGTACAATCAATTCATATATTTTTGGTGACCTTAGGATGTAAGTTTTATGTAAAACTATTTGCTAACGATTATTCTATAAAATTATGTTAAAAACATCCCACTTATGCTATTTACCTTTGTAGATATGTCGTGAAACTTTATCCATCATTTGTTTTGGCTTTGCACAAGTCAACAATGATCAATTCATGTTCAATATTTCATGAGAAGTGGTTGGAAAACCTTTTTGATAAGTTGTTCTAATCTACAATTAATCCTTTGGGTAACTTAAGTAGCCAATCTAAAGCTTGTCCTACTAAACTTGATTGAAACAATCAAAGTAAGTATACACTACTATAAGCAACCTCTTGGCATAATACAAAAAATTCCTAAATGTGTTCATGTGGGTCTCCCTTTAATTTTTAACTTTTTTACTTATGTGCCTCAAAATGAAATGGAAATAGGACTTGTATAATGCTTAAATCAAATGGATATGGATATATCTCATCAAATTTATATTTCTTAACTCTATTATTTGTCTCCAATCATGACATAATCTCTTTCATGGAGTTCCACTCATGCATGTTAGGTGCATTCATGGGTGGAATATAATGTTATTGGGAAGGTATGTGCCCCTATTACTATTGGGGTGGAATGTGCCCCTATTGTTACAAGGATTTGTTAGGGATATACACCATATGATATATGACTTTGTTATAATTTTCTCTTTGAGTCAAGTAAATAAGCCATTGATTCTTGGGTTGTAAAACATGTCTCAAATTCATCTATCTTGAATTATACAAATTTTGTTGATTTCAAGGAGTTCATGGTCTATTCACCAATGTGTGTTGATTGAGATGAACTAGCCAAATTGTCTTGAGGGATGCCCTCAATGCATACCGAAGGTTTTGATCCTTGAGTCTGTAAAGTGACAAAAGGTTTGTGATGGTCTAAAAATGTATGTTACGTGTATGTCAAAACATTTTATACAACCTCTTGTGTCTTATTTTGTTCATTTAAGAAACCTTGATCTATCGTTGTTGTGTTCTCAATCATAGTTTGTTGTGTAGGTTCAAGCACATTTCCCTATTCCTTAAAGGCATTATTATGGATTAAAGTATCAACTAGAGAGTTAGTTAAGCCCATGATAATTTGGTCTACATATCATTGACTTATTTTCTTAATCTTGGTCTGAAGATCTTGATCAGTTGGCTTTGACTCTATCAATTTTTCCTTGTCTTTTCGAGAAAAAGGTATGTTTGTTGTTGCAATGTTTGTAAAATATTGCTCTCACTATTGTTTTCCTTCTCTAAATAAGGTTTGTAATTTTTTCATAAGAAAGTCTCAAGGTAATCTAACACCAAATTTGATCAACCTTAGGAGGGCTTCATCTTTGTCCTCTTAGGGTTGGTATTCAAGATAGTCTTATTAGGATCCTACACTTGTGGGGATGTCCTAAAAAATAATGGAATTGTCTTGACCATCATAATAATGATCCTTCTCATAGCTAGGGCCATAAAAGACCCCACTATTAGTATACATTTGAGTCATGTCTAAAGAGGTTTTTCTCTACATTTAACCAAATTTTGGAATTTGTTTGTAAATGTTTAAACATTGTATGTGTTTTGATGTTTTACAAGCAAATGACAAGGTACCAAAGAGACTATAATAAAAATGAGGGTGGTGTAGTACCACACACAATTAGAAGAATGTGTTCATGAAATTACTCAACCTTAGGCTGGGTTGAAATCGTATAAATTAGAAGAGGGTATGATAACTCAAAAACCTAGAGGGTAACTAGTACACTAAAAGGTAGATTTTTGTGATACATCAATAACATAAAAGTTAGTTAAAATTCAAAAAGTTACTACAAGGAAATTATAATAAATCCCTTTAGATTAGGAAGGTGATAATGTGAACCAAAAAACTCAAGATGTGAAAACATGCAAGAATTCCTAAGTATAAAACTAGAACCAAATGGGTAGCACAACGTCACCACATGGTAATAGGAATGGTTATATAAAATATGTTCTAGAACTTAGAGTGTGAGAAATGCACTTGATGACCTAAGTTCAAAGTTATTGAATGATGATAATTCTATAAATTCCCTTTAATCCAAATGGGAAATTGAACCCATGTTAACTCAAGTCAAGTGCAAAATGGTAAAACCAAGTTAACATGTTAACCTAGAACTTAGAAAGGTGTAGTTTTAAATTTAAATTATCAATGAAGGACTTAAATATTTTATAAAGTGGTTTAGAATAAAATGGGTAGCATAACTATGCTAATTAGATAATGGAAACACAATTTTTAAGATGATAATTTTGAACAAGGCAAAAATGATTTTGACTTTGACAACGTAACGCCTCCTTGTTCAAGAAATTGTGGACAATGTGTTTGGTTTGACATTTGTTTACAATCAATTTTTTACTCAAATCATTACCAAGTAAGTCAAGACAAAGATAAATATAACTAGGTAATCATCCTAGGCCCTAAACTAATAAGGTTGCTTTGTATTGTTGAAATCTATCTTTATATGTGTACTTGGGAGGAAATTAAGTGTTCATCCAAAATAAAAGTGCATTAATTAGTAGGGTATTTTACACCCCCTTCTCCCAAAATACAATATGATGGCATGGACCTTTGGGTGTACCTTGCATCAACAATACTCCACAGTAAGTGGGGTTGTCTAAAACTTACAATTTATGACTGTCTAGATGGTCACAAATGTGGATAACACAAGGGATGTAACACATCAATAGGATCCACATCAATTGGCTTGTTGTGAAAAGGTCTTATCCTTTTCACAACCGTTACATTCGTCAATTGCTCAGTGTAGTGTGATGTCCTAATTGATCATACATTTTAGGCTAGCTTACCACTAATGGAAATGGTTTAACCGCTCAAACCATCATTCCAATGGGGTGATACCAATGGATAGGGGTTGAAGTAAATGCTGGGAGATGAAACCCCAGGTCAAATCTTTCCTCAAGAACCCATGAAGAGGCTTTGATCTCCCCTCCATAATATAAATGCATAAAATAAAAGATTTATAGAAAGACTTTAGGGTTATTTTTAAATCACCCAAATCATACGAGTTTTGGGGAGATCCTAGATAACTTCCTTTTTACACCTTAGACAAAATCACAATCACAATCACAATGAAAAAGCACTTTTGGTCACCCAAGTTCCCTAAAGGGGATGGGGGAAGAGCGTACACATAACTTCTGATTTGATCAAATATTCTAACAATCAAGTGATAGATTATTTATATAAAATAAAACACTTCAAAAATTGGAAATTTAAGTGAATGTTGAGTTTTATAACACCAAATTTGAAATGTATAAGTGAATTTATTGGCCCCTTGGCCTTAGTTTGAATTTTTTTTGAAAAACATTCATCGCGTAATTAAATAATCCATGTAAAGTTCCTTTTAAATACCAAAGGGAAGGTTCCGAATTCTTTTTAAACATCAAAAGGAAGGTTAAAAAGACTTAATTATGCCTTAAAAATCACTCTTTTACGTAGGCCCTACATAAAAAGTTAGAGATTCTTGTTTAGGTTTGAAACACAATTGAGTTTAGGACAAGCATTTATGAAAAACATGCTCTCAAGTTTCTTTATTTTAAAAACATAAAGACCGATGCTGGTCATTGTTGATTGATACTGGTTGCTGCAAGACTATTGTTGGTTATAACATAATTATGGCTGATTAAAAATGACTGATAATGATCACTTGTGAACCCTTAGGCATGAATATATTTTGATAAAAGAAACTTATTAGACTTGTTAGGATAAAATCTTCAGAAGAGAAGCTGCTGAATCAAAAATAATGTTCAGACTAGAGACTTAGAAATTTAATTTGACCATTACAAAATTGAATAAAGGTCAAAGACGTAAACTATTAGCCATGTTTTCCCTACAACAAAACTGATACCGATCAAGCAAGACTAATATCGGTTACATAAAACTGACATCCGTCATTATGTGATCTATGTATCAATAAAAAACATCAAACACATGGAAAAATGAGCTTAAAAATTAATGTTAAAGTTATTTTTAATGACTTCTAAGGAAATGTAAAATTGCCAAAGTATCTTCTTTGCTTGAGAGGGATGCATGGTCCCATTGGGTGTGACAAGATGTAGAGATGGATTATAAAGATGGTTAGATCAAGCATTAGTCATGAAAAACACAAAGAATGTATAAATAACTAACAATCTAGGCCAAGCTACTCAATGGGGTTTTCAAATGACAATAAGAATCAATTGAAAGAAATCGTATATACCTATTACCTTCCAAAGAGATTCCACCATCCAAAATCAGCTCCAAGCATGTTTTCCCCCATGATTTAGTGTTCTTGTCTTGGTCAACAATGGCTACCAAGCTCCTCCATCATCTCAAGATCACCATGCATAATCTAGGATCATGATATGAAATCACTAATATGCCTATCAATGAAGCTATCCTATTACAAATAAATTATTATCAAACTACACAAATGATTTATGGAGAGAATCTTGCATTTTAAGTTTACATAAATTAAGCTTAAAAATGGTGTTCTATACCCTCTTATTTATAGGATTTTTTATTTAATCAGGATTAACCATGACCATCCATCTAAAGATGAAGATGTGTGGCCATGAATTAATCCAATTATGTAAATAAAATCCATATATATCCTCATAAATATTTGGGAGGAAGAGGCATTAAAGAGGCATGATAGCCCATAAACCTGGTATATTTTGCATTTATGGTTTATGGATTCCACCCCATTGATCATGTCATTTGATGATGTAGATAATAGGAATAAATTTACAATAAATAAATATTCGATAACTTCCATGGAATTCTTACTTAAGCTCATAATTTGGTTTTATTTGCTTAAGTAAGATTAATCAACTCAGTGTAATTATTTGGAAATTGGTCACCACTTAATCAAACTATTCAAAATGTCATATTACTGGGTTGTAATTTGACTGGAGAAGAAATAAAAGGTGATGTTAGATTCATACTGACAGTGATCCTATTTAGGATGTTGCCAACACAAAAATAACATAGGCACGTGATGTGTGCATATGAATTAGAAGAAAAGAGTGATCCAGAGCACCAAAACTCATTTTTGTTATTTTGACTCAAAATAATTTGATCAATGTTAATAATCACATAAAATGCATTGCCCTGTTTAGGGATATATTATCCTAAATTATTCATTTGAGTACAATTCAAGTAAGATTAACAATTTTAACACAATGTTGTTAAGAATTAGATGTCTACAATATATAAAAAGGATCTTCCCACAATAATAATGCCAAAACATAATCCCCTAAATATTTATTACACTTATAATCTCAGTTTAAGGTCTTATTCCAAACCTAAGGTACCCTTTGTTGGAAATATTCAAATAATCAACATAAGAAATCAAGACACGAAAGTGAATGTAACCCTCATGGTAATGTCTCAAAATGTCAAAAAACCTAACCAATATCCATTATGGGGGTATTATTCTAAGATTATCGGTAAAATACTTAAAACCTCCCTTATCACACTACCACCTATAAATCATGTTTACCCCCATACTCAAAAACTAGCATGTTACCAGGAAAATAAGAAATGCACTTACCATTGAATAATGATGTATGATACCGAAAGTTATAACATGTTGAATGTTTTAGTACATGATTTATTAATAGAGGATGATCTTTTATAATAATATTTTGGTCATGACTATCACCATAGTCAAACTACTTCAATCATGACCACCCTAAGAACTAGTACATTACCGAAAGGGTCAGAGCAAGCTTCAAAAAAGGAAGATAGAACCTCTAGGGAAATTCATTATCAACCCCTCTTAGACCCTCTAGAATCAGATGACTTTAAAAACATAAAAAACTAATCATTATTCTAAATATATGTAATACACATAGCCACTTGATCCCTGAACAAAATTTATCAATAAGGTGGTTTTGAAATCTCCACATGCCACCTAAAGGGCTACCTAGGGCTACTTGACCTTGAATATATAAGTGATGGTGTTTCATATAGAGCATACGTATAGTTTAATTTATATACACATAAAAATATAAATATGACTTATTTTATCATTACTTGAAGCAAAAAACATAATTTTGCTATATGTGCTCTCACCAGCCTGTCTCTACAACATCCAATGCTAGGGAGATACTTCCTCTTGGGACACAAATGAAACATCAATCATAGGTTGTTTGGATCCAACCAGGGTACCCATTGCATCTCTCATTATCTATACAATAAATAAATAAAAGAGTTCAATTATGAATCAATTCAAATTTAAACCATTTTAATATAAAATTAAATTATTCCTTCTACATACATAGAGATAGACAATAACAAGGAATTATAAGGTTGATTGTAATGTTATCATCACATTGTATTAGTATAAATGGGGTGATAATAGTGTTTTTCATGTCATAAACACAAAAAAAACAATGAAAGATGAATTATAACTTACTAATTACTTTCAAATTTAATTTCCCAACCTGAGTGTAGGGCACTACAGTGGTAATCATAGTATCAACAACATAATATAAAATATGTGGGGTGAATAAAATATTAGATATCATCTATAAAAATAAAAAATATGAAAGAATTAAAATTTTAATCAATTAAGTAAACATTAATCAAAATATAAACCTAATAAATTCATTTACATGTACACAAAAAACTATAACTAATTACATGTGTGAATACATATGGGAAGCAAGTAAGTCCTATATATTTTGTTGTGTGTTGACCTGAGGTGATGAATAAATTGAATAAGGCATATACTATTGCATACTAGTGTCTTTATATGCTTAATCAAATGCAAATATAATATATTATTGTGTACTAGTGTCTGGGGGTATTGAAGCAATTGTAGATGATATATTTGTAGATGCAACCCCTATATGTCTAAGCTAATAGGTGGTCTATCACACTTCCTCCCACGTGATGTGTGATTATGTACATGAACTTTAAGATGCTTGATAGCTATGCCACCACCTGATTTACTAATAATATGAGGGACTCTACTAGATATGCCACCACTTATAGCCTTTGTACAACTCCGTGTATGCATCCCATAGTCAATCACAACATATGTGAGGATAATAACTACATCAAGGGTGTCTATATATGTAATACAATTCACAATTTTTTTGGAATGAAAGTATGTGTTATTGTCCTTGTATTTTCTTGTTAGTGGTTTTCTTCATTTTGGTCCCGTTTGGCACTAGGTCTCTTAAGTGAAGACCCACTCCCCTATTTTTGGAGGCTTTCATGTCAAAATAATTTGGGTTTTATCATACCAAACTCAAATTAAAGTTTTCTCATAAATTAAATGGAACCTCATTATTATTTCATGGATGCCTATCAAACACCATCCACCACCATTCTTAAAATATTTTTAAATCTCTGCATGAACACACCAATCAATAATAATGTGTTTGTGACTCGTTGGTGGTGTTTTATTTTAATTTATTCACATGATTATTTATCATAATAATATGTTTTCAATACCTCTCTTTGATGTAGCATTGCATCAAGTTGGGAAGTGGAATTTCACACTTTGTTGTGAATCACTTCTAATTTATCAATAAGTGAATTGCAAGCATTGAATTTTGAAGAGTCATACAAATTATTGATGATATTTTACAATTGTTACAAATTTGAATTATATTTTTGATATAATTTAACTTTTTCTTCTATGGAGTCCAAATGTTGGGGGTTTTCAAGGTTTTGTTATAGGTTTTATTTAAATAATGGGTCTATCAAATCAAGTATATAAATTTATAAAACTAAACATTTATATTAGTTTTTATTCAAACAAGGATTTCACGAGAAAAATTTAATATTAATTCCAATATCTTCTTTCCTTGTGATTTTTATAAAAATTTCATCACTAAAAAAATCATTGCAAACCCTACACTTGCCATAGGAAAAAAGCAACATACCTGGGACCCTAGTATGAGTGTGAATTCTTGGTGGGGAGTGACTAGAGACCAATAACATGCATGTCTTTTTTTTATCTTATATCAAGAACTTGAAGGTTTTTCACAAAACTAAAACTTGGGTTTGTATGCTTGGGATTTTTTCATTTTTTAACAAAGGGTGTACACCCTTTGTGAAAGATGGTATGCACCTTGTGGGGTAAGTAATGACCCTTAAATCCTACCTTTGTTTTTTTAAAATGGCATGAACCCTTTTAAAAAGGGATCTCACCCTACTTTAAAAATGAAATTTTATTTTTAGGAATGGCCCCTTTTTGTCCCCAAATGTTTTACATTCACCCATATGTGTTAATAAATGTAGTGTGTAAGGCATTAGTGAATTTTTTATGATATTAATTTAGGTTCACCCAAGTGATTACAAAATTTGAATGTTGGTTAAGATGGTTCATATGAAATAAAGAGAAACTAAATTTATTATTTCTCAGTATAAATATGTGATAGTGTGATCTTATAAGGGCATAAAAATATTTGTTCCTTGAGTCAACTCATATAATCCCACTCAATGAAGGAATCAAACATTTTAGTATAAGACAAAGGCTTGTGAATACAATTTTTGAATTCATGATATAAAAATAAGTTCAAAACTTGATCTTTGTCAAAATTGATTGTCCCATTAGACACTCCACTTGGGTATTTAATTTACTACTTTTCTACAAGAAAAGTGAAGAATTAAAATTGTGCATGGAAATTAGAAATATAAGTAGATCATTTGACAAAGACAAATACTCTTTTCAGACCATAGATAATTTCATTTAAATGTGAGTGGATCTAAAATAAATTATCTTATCATTCAAACATCTCTTACAATGTTATAATCAAACTAAAGGAGGATATTTAAGTGTCAACAATTCCATATGAAGGTAATTTTTTCTATCCCTACAGTATTTTATTTATCTAGTATACTCCATCTAAAGATAACTTCAGGTAGACATTGAGTTGATAAATTTACATTTTTTTAAAGTCTAAAATGTGTTGATAGGCAAGTATAAGATGATCAAGCCATTTTACGACATGGTCGATTCCATAGGGGAAGTTAAGCCACATGAGCCACATGTCTTCCACATAGAATACATAAAATTAAACTAATGGTTTTAAAATAAAACTATGCTTTAGTTTATTCCACACACCACCATATAAGAAGGGTGGCCTCTTTATCCAGAAGGGAATATCATATTAAATTCACTATAAACAAGAAATTTGGTAAGTGAAAATTCATCAAGAAGCCACCATATCTAAATGAAGGATTTCTTAATTAGGCATACAATGATTTACCAAAACTAAAATATAAATTACAATATCAAGCTTTATCCCTATGGAACATTTCAAGGGGTTTTGAGCCCAAGAAATAAAAATAATATAAAGAATTGAAGAGTGTAAAATGGTAGTTCCATTACACACCTATTCATGAGAAATCATGGTAAAAGGGAACACATCAATTAAAATTAGTTTTAATGGGTTTTAAATTAAAACATGCTTAAATTTATTACACACCAACACCACATATTAAGGTTTCCCTCCTTATCCTCATAGGATAACTCCAAATAATTTAGTTTGCAAGGGAAAGATTATCAATAATCCATAACCATAACTCTACATGCTTGATATCATCATTATGCATATAAAATATTTCTAACCCTAAATTCTAACATGAATAATCAAGATTTATCCCATAAGGCATGTTGCATAGGGTCTTGATGCAAGAAACAAAGATAGTAATCAAAGCTAAAGAGAGTAAAATGGTAATGTCATCATGCCCCTCCTCATTTAATACAAATTCAAAAATGAATCTAGAGAATTTAATTTAAGCTTATTGAAATTTCACGTCAAAGGTATTAAGCCATTGGAGAGTATATCTAAATGAAAAATTACTCTAAATTTATATCAAGGCATAAAAATTTCATGAGAGGAAATTTATGTAGAGTAATCCTCTACTAAATTTCATCTTGATCATTTATAGACTTAGTTAATGATACAACCTACTTACTAAGCTCGTATAATGTTGATTAGGCTAGAAAGCATTATCGATAGAAAGAGACTTATTGATGGGTTGTTTATTACACCAACATAGGTATGGTGAGAATTCTCCCAAACTCTCTTAAAAGTATATAAGGTCTTCCCAAGGCCTATTTCTGATAGGTCTTGGTGTTCAGGGTAACATTGACTAATCCATTTCAAGGGGCCAATTTAGAAGAAACTCATAACAATGATAAGTATGGTCATGTGGATCATATGTTCATACAATCAACAAAACTTAATTTTTCTTTAAGATATGACTAATTCACATTTATTCATTTCACATATGGATTCAACAATGCATTAACAACAATGAAAAGGCTTTTCAATCAAGATAAAGCTTATAAACATAGTTTAAAACATCAAATCTATTTTAACTATTCATAAAAATGAACAAAAGATGAAAGTATAGAATAAAATGTAATCATGTTTTGAAGTTAAAATAATTCTTCTTCAATTGACTTAGATGAGTTCCATGAAACCAATTTGTTGCCTACCCAATAAGCCCACAACCATGAACAAAAGTGGTGCAATCATCTAAGGTATTTAACTATGAAGAAATATGGATAAAATAACCATATACATGCATAGATATTAAACAATAGTATTCAACGCCTTTTATTTTGTTAGAAATTTTCTTGATAAACAATATTTGGATCCATCTTAGTTAGAGGAATTACATAAAATGATTTATTACAACATTGCCTATAGGAAATTCTATCCATAAAAAACAAGAAAATGTAGGAAATGATGTCTCATTATCTTATACTCTATTCTAACTCTAATCAACTAGCCACTAACTCAAAATCATGGTTAGATTTATATAAAATTTCAACAGGTTCACCCACTAGCCAGGTGTTTTAAAATATTCAATGAATCACCCACCTGTTAACTGGTTACAAACATTCAATAAGAGGCCTCTCACTAAAGCATAAATTTAATGTGTGCATATCTTTAAATATGATAGGTATGTCCATTAGATTACTGATAACATGTCAGTATGATACTAATGAATTATCTTGATTAACACAGGATCAAATTGGAATCCATTCCCTTTAATGGATCACTGCTATATTAAATAAACACACACAAGTTTCCATCTTCTATCTATGAATGGTTCTATTAATAACTGACTATGTACAAGCATTCTTTGGATTCTTTTGATCTTTAGCTTACTTAATCTTGATGTTCATGTTACTATCTAACTTGATCTTGTATTTAATTTGATTTGGGATCCATTTCCATGATCTTTTGGATTAGGTGATAACATCATCAGTGATTGCATAGAAATATGATTGAACTAATAGATCAATTCCAATATTTTGACAAGCTAGACAAGTGAAATGGGAATCAATTTCAAGTTCTGAGTATGTTCGTGGATGTCCACATATCAGCCTTGGGAAGGTTTCCCTACATGTCTATTTCTCATTTCTTAGAAAAAGCATTGTCTTTTATGTACATGGATCCTTTCACATGGCACCTTCTCATTGATTTCTAATTTACTATGGGGTTTAACTTTTATTTATCTTTGATTAAATGAAATATTAAAGGGTGGTGAGATCCCATTGCATCAGATCTATATGATTACTCTTATATCATTCCATGTATTTTTTACCTGAAGTCCTAATATTATGACACATAGCATGATATTAGGGACTCATTTGTTCTATGTTTAGTCATACTTCTCATATTTTTTCATGAGGGATAGAGAAGTAAGATGATGTCATGTGTCATCATCCTATTTAATCAAAGGGTCCCTTACTTATTCACTTTGTTTGGTTCATGATAAGGGCCTAGAGACGTGGGATAATGACACATGGCATGATCCCAAAAATATTAGAGGCTCTCTGCATAATTCTTTACTGGAAGTGCTCTGGAGGAGTGAATATCCAAGATGTGGATAGGTGGAAACATTTTGAATAAGGTTGGCCTATAGACCAAAAACCAACCATTTAAAAATTTTAATATAAAAAAATTTAAACAAAAGTGCCTAAGTCTAAAGAATTCAAAACAAAGTGACCAAGGAAAAGGCTTGAAAAATATGCAGTTAGGCCATGAAAAGACAAAAAGATTAAGTCTGAAGAAATGAAATGATATAAACATTTTAACCATTTTAGATTAGAAGTAAAGGAGAAATAGATTGAAACATGAGAATAAACCCTTCTAAATTTCCAAATGCAAATGATTAAGTAGTCCATTTTCAATAAAATGACTAAGTTTTAAATATAAATCAAAACATACAATTAGTCACTTTAATTCAAAACATGGAAAAAGTCGGATCACTAGAGGGAAAAATTGCCTAATCGAACAACACTCTTTAGTGACCCTAGTATTTTAATTGACACAACGAATAGGTTTGAGAAATGAAATAATATAAAATGCTAATAAATTAGTATTTAAGAGATCAAGAAGTAGGCAAAAATTTTATAAGTAAAAGATCAATACAAAGCCCAAAAATAATTAGAACATTTGCTAATCCTTAAGCATGATTTTAAATATGCAAGTTTTGATGGGTTAGATGGCCATCAAAATTAACCACATGTAATACTAGCATTGAAATACAAATGTCATCTAGATGGAAGGGTCATGTCATTCATCAATCAATTGATCATTTGGGGTCTTTTTGAGAGTCTACTTGGAGTATTTACCTTTGTAGAACTTGGTGAGTAGATATCTTGACAAGTGTCAAGGTCTTACTCTTCCAAGGCCTCACCTAAAACTAGTAAACATATGGACCATCCACAAAACATGGAAAAATAAGATCATGCCATGTAGTAAGATCTAGGCCATATGAGAGTTTGATTGTAAATATGAATTATATGGACTGTCCCAAGGCCTTAGATAAATGATATTACACCATGTTGCATGATCCCTCACATATGGAAGGTTTGTGGTCTATCAATAAAACTAAGGGGGCTGGGGAAGTGGGGAAGCTAGATTGCACCATGTGTCCACATCTGGGGCATCCAAAAGTTTTAAACAAAATGATTAAGTCAGGAAGATGCCTGAAGAAGCAAATAAGTGAAAAGTGGCATTCCTCACTTTCCTAGGGACTCATGGGAAGTAATTAACCATTGGGAAGTGGATTTAAATAAGTGGTTATTAGATTTTGAATTCAAAACTTTATAAAAATGACTAAGTATAAAACTAAAATAAAGGCAAAAGGCATAAGAAATAAAAAAATTAGAAATCTAATACTTTGCCAATCTAAAATATAGGTTTCAACTCTAAGTGAATAAAATGACAAAGTCTTTTAATAAAACTGTAAAAATGATAAATCTTTTTAATTCAAAAATAAATAGAAATGGAGCAACGGGAGATAAATTAAGAAGAAAAGTAGTCCCATTTGCTCAAAATATAGCCAATTTATTCTAAATATCCACAAAAGTAATTAAACCCCCCCAAAAAATGAAATAAAACTTAAGAACATAGCTCATGAATACTAAAGGGAGAAAATTATAGACTAAAGTGCTCAAGGAATGGAGTTAGAAACTCTAAAAAATAGTTGAATAATCTATACAAATCTAGGGTGAAACAACCCCATAATTAAAATTTAAGTATCTTTTAGAATATGTCGTAAGGTAATCCAAGACATAATAGGTTCATAAAAAAATAGGTATTTGTATCAATGAAGTCATTTATGTAAACTCCTTTAAGCTAATTAGATATAATATATCCTTTAAATTCAGATTTACTTTAAAGAGTGAAACCAATACACTAGTAGGATTACAACTTTTCAAAGACCATATTCAATTAGACCAATAAATATAAGTAGGTCCCAAATTTATTAGAAATGAGGACCAAACTCTAAAGACTAAGAGGTTACATGATTTCATTGATGAAATTAGGGTATGTTTTGAAAGCAACAACATGACTAGTCATTATTTTCCTAGGCCATTTTTACCCACAAAGGAAATTCATCATCACTATGAGTCGAGATACAAGACTTCCAAGAAAATGAAAGGAATGACCACATAAAAACTACTCTTTATTTTTTATATGTTGGAATAATATTTTGGATATTCATAGTGACCAGAGTTTCAATTTGGTGGATTGACTGAGATGGATGTGGTACATTTTCAAATGAGTTGTAGTCTTATTCTATTAGTTTAGGGATAGGGAACGTTTCCACAGTATTTTGGTCTTTATTCATTACCACAATATTTATTATATTGATGGTGGTACCACTATTTTTTTCATGAATGCTATTTACAATGTCAAAACTAGAGTGTTATCTAGATAATAAAATAGAGGAAAATCATGTAACTTGAGATCTAAAGACTTAGAATGGAAATAATTATTTTACATTTTATGAAGATTAGTATATGGGAAAATTCATGTCTACCAACTAAAATGCCAATTATCACCTTTAGATCTTTGTGACATCAATCTCAATGTAGGTCATCTTATGGGCTAGGTAGAGTCAAATAAGTTTTGTACGTGATATAAAATATGACAAGGGTTTGAAAATATAATCTAAAAGGGCCCAAAATAAAACTGACATGCAGATAAATTCAACCACAAGGGAATTTTTTGAGTGGCATGTTTCAATTCAAAAAAAAAGTGTCTAAAAAGATAACACCGTCAATGCATTATGTGTAAACTAGCCAGAATTATATGTAATTGTGACAAACTGTGATAAAATAAAAAATAAAGGAAAAATATAATTGAATATGTTCTTGAACTTGAAAATATTAAGTAAATAATGTTCCTACACATAATTAACCCAAGTTTAACAAATTGTTGATATGAGATATACGTTCTAATAAACTAAGCTATCAAACTAATATTTTCATACCATTTATAAATAGAATCTTCACACTCTAACCATCACCATATCCATTGATTGACTTTGTTCAGCAAATAGAAATGATTGATTGAAAAATTGGGGTTCAAGATGTAACGTTGTCAATAGGGAAGGCATGAAAGGCATTGCCTTCCCATGCTTGAAAACAAAAATTAGACTTTGATAGCATGATTTCATGGCATTAATCGTTGACATTAAAAAATCTAAGATAAAATAATAGATGAAAGGGAATTTCAATTGATCATAATACACTACAACCAAAATAATGCCAGGAAATGTTTTTCACCAACAAGGCTTTCCATAAGAATTTTGTGTGATTAGGTAAGGATTTTTAGCATAAGAAGTAAACAAAGCAACATATTAAATGAAATTATGGGAGTCAAAAGTGAAAATGTCAAATGACATACATCTGATGACTATGAACACATAATCTCTCCCCCCCATCTGTCACATTGCTGATATTTTTAGTGTTTGAACACATATTTACTACATTGAATTGACTCTCCACTCTGCCCTTTAGGTGGATTTTTTCACTTGTTGTAAATGGCTTCTACCACTCATTCTACATCATTTAATGCATGAGTTATTAGTGGGAGCAATAATAATAATGGTATCAAACCAAACATGGAAATTTATTATGAAGGTTTATCACGAGGTAATTCTCTTGAGCCAGACATCCCTATGCCTGATGTCATTTTAGAATTACCTAATTTTGATAAAGTTTGTAGCTATTTTGAAAACTTTACTCTTGTTGCATATTTTTTTCAGGATCTAAAAAGAACAATTGATTACTATTGTGCAAGCAACTAAACATGGAATTAATCAGAAGTAATAAGTAACTAGAAACTAGAATCAGCAAAGAACATGAGATACAAGAAACAATGAAAACTTGTATTAAACTCTTCTCAGAAGGAAATACAATGAATAAATCTCTCTTTCTTCCACACCTCTCAGATGTATAGATCTATTTCCCTCAAGAGTTCTCTCTCACAATTACAAACACAATTCAGCTACTTGAATTGATTTCTACATCATACAAGCTATGAAGATCTATCCCTATTATAAAGATTAGGGATCATTTTGGATCATCACCTCGTCCAATTCAACATTGCCCTACTCAGAATTCTTTAGCTTCTTGAGTTGATGACTATACATCACCTTCTCATTGAAAACAACATCATGGCTTCTAAAAATTTTGTTAGTTCCTAGATTCCACAACTGGAATCCAAAATCTTCAGAGCCATAACCAATAAAAGTGCACCTCATAGATTTAGCATCCAGCTTCTTTCTATTTTCTTTATCAACGTGCATAAAAGCTTTAGAACCAAAAACTCTGAGAAATGAAAGATCTACCTTTTTACCTATCCAAGCCTCTTTTGGAATTCCACCATCCAGAGCAGTAGAGGGTCCTCTATTAATCAGGTAAACTGTAGTATCTACAGCTTTTGCCCAAAAATGTAAGGGCAAACCAACATGCAACCTCATACTCCGTGCATGCTCCATTATTGTTCTATTCATCCTCTCAGAAACTCCATTCTACTGAGGTGTCCTTGGAACCATCCTTTGCCTGCGTATTCCATTCATAGAACAATACCTATTGAATTTATAGCTGCAATACTCACCACCATTGTCAGATCTAAGGCACTTCAATCTCAAACCTGTTTCATTCTCAACCAAAGCTTTCCATTTCATAAATGTGTCAAAAACATCAGATTTATTCCTTATGCAATAAACCCATACCTTTCTTGTAGCATCATCAATGAAAGTAACATAATACTATGATCCTCCAATAGAAGGTACCTGAGTTGGTCCCCACACGTCTGTGTGAACAAGCTCCAACTTGTGCTTCTTCTTTTTTGACTCAGTCTTGAGAAATCTCACTCTCTTTTGTTTTCCAAAAATACAATGCTCACATAAATCTAGATCTATGCTTTTCAAATCTGAAAGCTTACCTTTTGACTTAAGAACTTTCATTCACTTCTCACTCATGTGGCCAAGCCTCTGGTGCCACAACTTTGCATCTACATCTGAAGTAGATAATACAAAAGGAGAATAATCAGTAATACAATTACATAAATAGAGAGTATCTACTCTCTTACCTCTGGCCAAAACAAGTGCACCCTTGGAAACCTTCCAAGATTCAGCTGTGAGAGTTATTGTACAACCCTCATCCCCCAACTTTCCTGCAGAAATCAGATTTCTCTTCAGGATGGGTACATGCATGACATCTTTCAACACCCATGTGTTTCCATTCTACAATTTCAGCTGCACTTTTCGTTTGCCAACAATTTTACAAGGCTCATCATCCCCTAAATAGACTTTTCCAAAATCTCCCTAGACATAATCATTGAAAAATTCTCTATTTGGGGTAGCATGGAAAGAAGCACCAAAATCTACAACCCAAGATTCTATTCTATTATCCAAAGAAAGCATAAAAACATCTTGTGCAACAATACCTGCAACTTTTTCTTCTTCATTACCTTCATGCTAATAGTCTTCTCTAACTTTCAACCAACAGTCTTTCTTTGCATGCCCTTTCTTTCCACAATTCCAGCAAGTTATCTTTCTTCCATTTCTGGATTTGGATCTACCTCTCATCTTTGACTTAGACCTTGATCTCCCTTGTTTGCACTTATCTTTTTGCCTTCCCCTGCTTTCAATACTTAAAGCATTACCTGATGTTTCCTCTATGCTTTTCCTATGAATTTCTTCATTCAAGATTACACTAACAACATCATCTACTTTCAAGATATTTGTAGTAGATGCAATATTACTAACTGCCATTACCAAGCTATGCCAACTTTCAAGTAAAGAGCATAAGATTAAGAGAGCTTTAATTTCATCATCAAAAACTATTTTGACTAAATTTAATTGATTTACAATTCCATGGAAATCATTAAGATGATTAGATATAGATCCACCTTCCTGCATTTGCAAATTAAATAATTGCTTCATAAGATATACTTTATTTGAAGCTGAGGGCTTTTCATATAAATTTGCTAAAGTATCCATTAACTCTACCATTGTCTTTGCCTGTGACAAGTTAGAAATCACAGAAGATGCCAGGCTCAACCTTATGGATCCTAGAGCCTTTCTATCAAGAACATTCCACTCTTCATCTTCCATATCTATGGGCTTTCTATCAACCCCACCCAACGGTAAGTATAGATCTTTCTGATACATATAATCTTCTATTTGCATCCTCCATAATTGATAGTTATTGCCATTGAACTTCTCCATTCTTAGTTTACTTTCTTCTCCCATTGCTTTACTCCCACTCAAACAGAAACTCCTGTGAGTGACCTGTAATCAAAACACACTAAATAGATTTGAACCACCTGTTAGTGAGCCCAAGCTCTGATACCACTTGTCAGGATCTAACAAGAACAATTGATTACTATTGTGCAAGCAACTAAACATGGAATTAATCAAAAGTAATAAGTAACTAGAAACTAGAATCAGCAAAGAACATGAGATACAAGAAATAATGAAAACTTGTATTAAACTCTTCTCAGAAGGAAATACAATGAAGAAATCTCTCTTTTTTCCACACCTCTCAGATGTACAGATCTCTTTCCCTCAAGAGTTCTCTCTCACAATTACAAACACAATTCAGCTACTTGAATTGATTTCTACATCATACAAGCTATGAAGATCTATCCCTATTATAAAGATTAGGGATCATGAGCTATGCATTCTCAACCATTAGATACACCTCCTAATCAAAGGTCCAAATCAGTCCTACAAAAAATAGAAATGTGGACTTAATACCAACAGTTCAACTTATCATGCAAACAATCCATTCATCCCATGAAAATAGAATTCTGGAATGCACAGGTGATCGACATCGGTCCCTATCTACCTGCACATGACTGATGTCAGCTGATCCATAACCGACGTTGGCAGCCTCCAGTCGATCCCTAACCGATGTTGGTGACTGTGTAAAACCAGCAACCTTGCAATTTTCTCATTGCTGAAGCTTTTAGCTCCACACCTTAACAAACTCTGACTGACGTCGGTTGGCCTACCGACATCAGTTACTATGACACTCAGCAACCTCTTCCATGTTTGCAAATAGTGAAGCTTTTAGCTCCACAACCTAACAATTTTATGGGTCGAGTCCGCCCAGAGAGCCTCCTCAAATAGTGGGTTCATAACCACTAGCATAACCATGGGGTTGAATTAGATAGTGTTTAAACCCTCACAAAGGGCTTCTTTCTATTCCATTTCAATAACCTTGATCATTGCAAGGTAATTTTTAACCATGGGCCCTAGTTTATACGTAATAATTTGGTTATTTTCTCTCACTGGACCAAGTATTTCTAGGTCTTAGAGTAGGCCAAACTCAAAATCCCAATTTAGATTGAGTTCCTTAGGTTGTCCTTGCCCTTGTGGAATTTTATAGACCAACTTATAAAGTTATTGAGGTGCTTTATTTGCCATGAGAATTCTAAATTTTATGCCACTCACCCCCAATGAAGGGTTTGTGTTGAGATCAACCTTACTAAGGATATAAAAGATTCCATTGATATTCAAGTTGGTGACAACCATTTCACATAGCGAGTGTTGTATATAAATTTGCCAAATACCTACTTTCAATACCAATCATCTTACCAAATGAATAAGGAATGTCCCTTCATGGTCCCCACATCTACCATGCTCCAAGAATGTAATGGGTGTGACCCAAAGCCCTTAGATAACACTTCTAATAGGTGGACCATAGTCACTAACTAAAAAAATGCTCCTTCTAGAGTGCCAAATAAGAACAATGCCTCATGCCCTTCACATGCCTCTATCACTGACTCTAGTCCATCTAAGTCCCTTCCATTTCTATAACTTTAGCCACCTAAACCCATTTCACATTTTCCACAAGTGACCACTGTTATAACCCCTCTATCAATCTCTACTTCCCCTAGCCTTATTTCATAACCCCATTTGGGGATGACTGTCTCAGATGCCATGAATCTTTTTACCCTCAGTTGTAAAGCTATGCTATGCTGATCTTGTATCCATTCACCTTCTAGTGAAGATTAATATGGGTCACATAAATGACAAACCTTTACTCTAGGATATTTTAGAATCTCAACCACTACTTTCAATCAATTTTTAGCCCTCTTAGACCTCATAGAAGAGGGAGATATGAATCTTGATAGTTCTCCATTCTAGTCTATTCATGGAATGTTAGATGTATTACTAATATGACACATAAGTATGTGGTTAGGAACAATTTTCAACTCTTTTCAAACATTAAGATATTATGCCTTCAAGAAGTTTAGATTTCTGAATTCATACTTCATTTTATGGCACACATTATCTAGTTTAGGATCATCTATTAGGCCACTTGTCACAAGTCTGGTAGAGGAGGAGTTATGAATTTATTTGTGCCAAAATTATCCCAAAACATCATTTCATGGGGGTCTAAACCCTCAAATTATGTGGTTTGGACATTTTTTTATTTTGACAACTAAATAATTAGGTTAGTGAACCTTTATGCTTCTAATGATGCATTTGAGCATGCCTTATTGTGGAGATGGCTAGCTGACTCACTTCCAGATGCTCAATGGATTCTTTGTGTTGATTTCAATATGGTATAATCATTAGAATATAAATAAGGGTGGCTTCTAATGAGGTGGTGTGCAGGATAATGTGAGGCATGGTTCTATTTGTGAAACAAACTCAGGGTGTTTGACCATAATCACCGCTGATGAAAAGATTTTCACTCACCTTGGTTCACTTGGTATAATTTTCACCAAAGTGAGGATAGGGTAATCAAAAGGCTCGATCAAGATCTGTTAGTTGAACCTATCTTGGCTATACCAGATACCTTTTTATCTAACCATCACCCTATTTTCTTCAATGTTGAATGGACTACTCCTCAATTTTGGGTATAGATCACCCAATTTTACCTTAACACTATCCATCTCAAGCATGAGTGTACCTTGAATCCCATTAGTTGTATCTAGAACCTTGCTCCAAAACCCATCAGGTCCACTAGATGGATTATGTGGTGGTCTGATGCTATCAAATGTACTACCACTTTCCTCAAAATATATGGTAATTAGGCTATCTATTTTAGGTGGTGTATTTATCATGCCACCAATCAAGAATTTATCAGAGCCTCCCAGGATCTTGAAGCCTCACCTTTCAATGTGAAATTATAGGCTCATGCAACTAGCTAGAGACACAAACTCTAAGTTGTTAAAGCTTACAATGCCAGAGGCACTCATCTACGTTCTAGAATGCATTGGCTCAAAGTGGGTGATAGAGTGACCAATGAATTTTTTACCTTGCTTTGGTCTAGAAAAGTGGATGATAGGATCAAGGCATTTAAAGGTGAAGCTAGGTTCCTAACCAAATTACTTAAGGTGATTTAGGAATTTGTCACTCACTACCAAAAAGTGTTCACCTCTCAGCCAAATACTGCTACTAGACAAGATGATCTCACCCATTATTTGGGGGTGGTTCCTTGTAATCTTTCATAGGTCTAGAGAATTGCTTGGGATTCACCATGTAATCTTAATGATATTAAGGAAGTTGTTTTATAGATGGCCACTGACAAGGATCTTATAGTTAATGGGTTCCCTTGTGAGTTTTATCATTCTTTATGGGAAACTATGGGCCCTAACTTTCATAAGGTTTATCTTGAATCTTTACATACCAATTTTTTGGGGAATCTCATAAATCAAGGAAATATTAAGTTCATACCCAACGATGGAGACCCAAATATTATAACTACTTTATTGAACGCTTCTTATAAGATCATTGCCAAAGCTTTAATACTTAGGATCAAACATATCCTTCTTCTAGTTGTGAGGAGTGAACAAACAAGTTTCATTTAGAATCATTATATCTTGGATAATGTGATAGTTGTTTGGGAAGGCATGGAGTGGGATAAGACTTCGAATCAAAAATCTCTTTTTGTCAAGATCGACTTTGAGAAAGCCTATGACTACATATAATGGCCCTTCATCATGAACATGCTTTTGGCTTTGGAAAAAAATTTGTGCACACTGTTAACATGCTTTTTTAGGATGTTAGAGCTTGCATCACCATAAATGGTGCACAGTCTCAAATATTTGAGCTACATAGATCGATCAGACAAGGATGCTTGCTACATAAGGTTTTAATTACCTTTTAAATGACTATTATTCTAGGGGTTTGCTTAAAGGTATCTCTCTTCCTACCTCAGATTGTCAATTGGTTAATGATTACTTTATGGATGACTCCTTTCTCACTCTTCAATAAGATGAGGAGTTAGTCAGGTATGCCATGCAATGCATGGATACTTTTGTTTGGCTTCAAGATATTTCATTCAATGGAAGAATACCCAATGCTATAGACAATCTCTATCTCCTAAACCCCCTTGGCTTGAGGGTTACCAATTGCAATGGATCCTCCCAAGCATTCAATTTAAATTCTTTGGCATTCTTTTTACCTTTTGTTCCTCCCTTGATGATCTTTGGTCTTATGTCATAAAAATGTTGAAAATAAAATATCCTATTGGATTTCTAAGCCTCTTACTCTGGCTTGGAAATTTTAGATCTGCTCTAAGGTCTTGACTGCTACTCATGTTTATTATTCTTCCTATTGGGCCCCTTCTAATGCCTCTTATGCTAAGTTGAAAAACCTTCTTTGTGACTTCCTCTAAGATAATTTTAAAGGCCATCAAGGGTTTCATATATTGTCTTGGGCCATTTTTTGTAGGCCTAAGGAAGTAGGTGGTCTTGGCCTTATTGACATTAAACTTCAAGGCATTGATCTTAGTATCAAGTTGATTATAAGAGGCTTGCAAGAAGATGAAGCTTGGAAGATCTTTATCTAAAATTGCATAGCTCAAGGATCTCCTATAGGTAGGAAGGTGTGGTAGGGTCTTGAATTACACACCCTTCTCCTAACTCCTATGCCTATCAAAATATCTAGGTCTTTTATCACACAAAGCATATGGAAGGCCTAGGAGAAGCTCAAGTCTCACCTAGTCTAGGTTGGAGATGGGTTCAGGAATGGTCTCTCTATAAATTCTCAATCACTTTGGTGGTCCCTTATTATCAATTTCCAAAATGTTCCCTTTATCATGGTTCCTTGGATAAAAAGTCTTAGGCTTTTTAAAAAGGTTATTAAACACATTGGAGATATTTTTTGTAAGATCTCTTAGGACTATATTCCTTGGAATACTATGAAAGCTAGGTTTCAGCTCAACAAAGAAGATACAGATTCTATTCTTGAAATTTATAATGTCATACCTAGTGATTTTATACACAAAATTGGAGTGTCCTCTCTCACCCCATGGTGGAAGGATTGGAATTGGCCTAAAACCACTCCTTTTATTGTTATGCCCCTAGGTTGGGATATAATCTTTTTTCTCCCCAACATATTGATACTAAGGCACTTAATAGATGTTGGAGTCTTAACTCTCTTCACCATATCTAGATAAGGAGATTTAATAATATTTGGTGGGCTATCTTGGAACCTAAAAAATCCAATTTCTTTGGTGCATTATGTATCAAGGGATCCCTATGGGATACTGGCTTAAGCATATGGGGGTTCATAATCCCACATGTCATGCTTGCTACAACCCAGAAACCATTAAGCTCCTTTTTAGTTTTGTCCCCATGATCAATTTTCTTGGGGATGGATTCATTCTCTTTTTAAACCCTTCAAACCTAAAATGTTTAGTTGAAAAATGGCTCTCTTGGGGGATTCGGCCTTGCTTCCTATAAGATATAATAGATTTTGGTATATTTTTTGCATTGATATTTTATTTCAAATCTGGAAGTTTAGAAATAAATCTTATTTTAATCATGAATCTATGGAAATTGGTTTTTCAATTTATAAAAAAAATAATGTGATCTCTAATGTTACCCTTCAGATCAAGAGCCAGATAGAAAGTGTAGTTATAACTTCACCATATATAAGAATTATTGGATCACTGGGGGAATGGCCCTTATGCTATCAGTCAGGAACCACCTTATCACACTCATCCTCAAATATATGGTGGAGGAGTTAGGCATTCTCAATCTAAAATTCATAGGTCCTAGAGTTGGAGGAGCTCCTCTCCTTACTCTCATTGACCATCTCCTAGGTTTGGATCGTCTCATCATGATAGTGGTAGTAGCAAAGGCTGAATAGATCCCCAACAGGACAAGTTACCATGCTTGGTGATTGCCATTTATTTACCTTGATAAAATTCTAAGCAGCCACAATAAACGTAAGAGTAATAAAATGATGGGTGGGAGTCTCTTACCTTAGATGAGGACCCCCTTGCTGACAGGGGGTGGGGAGGGAAGCCTTAGGACCCTCCACCACCTCTGTCATCTGCTTCCATATTCACTGCTATTGTTTAAGAAGTTATTTTTTAGTTTTTGATTTATCCTTTTTTTTTGGTTATTAGTGCACACGTGTTAGATTAGTTAGCCAGTATGGCCTTTTATTATCTTCTACTACTTTCTGAGGGATTTTTTGGCCTAGTGTGGTTTTTGGGGTGTGACTTGTTCACCCATCTTTATTTGTATGACTAGATGTATTTTATTTTGTAAAGTCTTGTTTTATATAATAAAGTGCACTTTTCAATCAATTTTTTTTCAAATGCATTATGTAGAATTCACATGCACCTTTTACATGGTTTCACACCTTCAACAAAGTATGCAACATGATAATATTATTACATACCTCCCATTCAAATTTTCAAACACATCTATGATAAAATATTTATAAATTAGGCATACTTCTACTTGTTCCTACCATAGCAAATCTATAATTATTCAAAGTTTAGATAAAGCACCTGAACTTATATGCAAAGATTTTTTATATACAAATAACAACTAGTCTTTTTTCCTTATGATCTAAACTTTTGTTATATTGTCTATTTTTAACCCCACATGAATTCAAATATTCTATTAAAACCCAACTTGTCAATTATTATTACTTTAGGATCATTCTTTTATGTAATTTAAGTAGGATATGGTTAAATGTAGTCCATTGTAGGAACATATTTTGCATTCCCACTTTCAATTGAATGACACAAGTACCAACCTAATCATGATAAATTTAAGGTATTTTTTTATATAATTAATATTTAATTCATAAATAAATATTTGTTAAAATTCATCCCTTCAATAATGTATTAGATTGAAAATAATATATAATATAATGTTTTAGTTAGGAATTCCAGTGTAATATAATATCTATTTTGTAGGATTTGTCATATTAGAATAGATGCTCAATAAATAAATAAATGTTTCAAATATATTTTCTCTAAACTCTTTGAATTCATAATTAATCTCTCTTTAATGGTACATGTATTTCTATATGTTCTTATTTTTCATGTCTTAAATGTGTTAATGCATTTATTTATCTATAGATTTATTGAATTCTTCAAACTATAACCCTAATGATGCATAAACTAATACACAACAAGAAAAATAACTTATAAAATGACTCAAAACACTGGGGGACCTAAATGAGGGTCAAAAGGGCCCACAACACAAAACCCACTAAAACCTTACAATCATGGTTCAAGTAAAACATGACCATATATGTATGTGTGTGTGTGTGTGTGTGTGTGTGTGTGTGTGTGTTTGTGTGTGTATAGTTGTGAGAAAACACCATCAAATGACTATATGAAACTTGAAGTATGTATAGAGAATGAGTCAATAAGCATCACATATATCCTTTCTAAGTGAAAAATCACACACACACACACACACACACACACACACACACACACACACACACACACACACACACACACACACACACACACACACACACACACACACACACACACACACACACACACACACACACACACACACACACACACACACACACACACACACACACGACCACACACCACACACACGCCCACACATGCCCACACACGCACACACACGCACACATGCGCGCGCACACACACACACACACACAACCTTCATTTATAAAAGAAGACTCAATATAAGAAATTCTTATTTTGTAGATGATGCCCATGATATCTGTTATGTAAGGTGTTAATTGTTTTAAAATAACTTAAGAGTAGATTTGTATATATATAAATATCTATGACACCTCACAAACAAGTCAACTCTAGAAAATTGTGATAAACAATAATCAAGATGAGAAATCAAGCAAAGGCAAAACAAATTAAAAGGATTAAATAATTTTTTTTTTTGCTGTGATATATACACTATTACATAATTTTATATAATATTATTTAATGATTTTACATCCATTTATATGAGGATAGATGTAGATATTTTATATGTTTACCATTGCTTAATGTTGACAATGAATTATTTTTTAAATTTTTTGATAAGACACATAGACAAATATTTTGTAATATGTTAATTACTGACGTTAATTATTAATTGTGATTAAAAAATTAATTTATAGTTTTTATATATTGGATAATAAAATTAACCAATATAATTGTATTTTTTATATAAGTGAGTACTATTGTATATTTTATGAATAATAATATTAAAAAATTATATTTATATATAATAAAATAGTTATTACATGTTTTTAAAATAATAAAAATAAAAATATTAAATTTCATTTTTAAAAAAATGATCTTTAACATTATGTCAATTTAAAAATGCCTATAAGAGGGATCACAATGCAAAAGCCCTTTACATGACATTTTATACTAAAATAGATGGTCAATGAATAAATAAATGCTTCAGATATGTTCCTTCTCTAAATTATTTGAATTCACAAAGAAACTATATTTAATGGTACATGTATCACTATATGTTCTTCCTTTCATGTCTTAAATGCACTAATACACCTATTTATTTATAGATTTGTTGAATAAAAATTATGAACCTAGTGATGCTTAAGCCAACAAACAATAGGAAAGAACTAATAAAATTTCTCAAAAACCTTAAAGGGATAAATAAAAGTGCTCACAATAGAAAATCCCCCAAAACCTTACAATTGTGGTTCTGAGGAAACATGATCATATATATGGTTTGATAAAAATACCAAAAATTAAGGGGAACATGGGAAAGAGACTAAAATTAAGAAGAGATAAAAATAATTAAAACACAATAATAAATCAATATAAAACCTAATAAATTCATAATATGAACTAATAATCAAGAAAGACACAAACACCTTACAATAATATAATTTTGGGACTATTAAATATCCCTATAGAAAGATAAAGTGCCTATTTATACAATAAAAGATTAGTTTGTAGTCTGATGCAATTTTTGGTATAAACATTAAAAAATTTGATAGAACACTTTTCATATCTATTAATAAAAACACTTTACTTTCTAAGCATGTGTTTGAGTTAACCTTACTAACCCTTCATGCTTATGAACATTCTATTCAAACATATAAATTGACACATTGTAAAGAAAGAAGATTTTGTATCGTATATGATTCACAGGTTACCATAAATCGTTACCCGCTTAAAATTTTTTAAACCACATATTTTTCAAATATTTGATGACTTAAATATATATAAATTTGAAAATTATAATAAAAATAAAATTATAATATGAAAATTTGTATAAAAAAATTATAATTGACAGGTCCTTAAAAGAGATGGCCGTCAAATTTTTTATTTGATAGATATTTTTAGCTTAATTTCTAAGCTTAACTATAATGGTAGAGTGGTAATCAATGGTCAAACTTACATTATCCTGAACATAAGATAAATGGTAATGTCCTATTTACACTAATTTTGCTTTCTTTATTCAAAATCATTAAATGTGGACTTCTAAGTTCAAGTTTTGAAAATTAAATTATAGTGATAATGTTTTCTTGTAGTGATAATGTTATTTAGTTATAATGGTAGAGTGGTAATCAATGGTCAAACTTACATTATCCTGAACATAAGATAAATGGTAATGTCCTATTTACACTAATTTTGCTTTCTTTATTCAAAATCATTAAATGTGGACTTCTAAGTTCAAGTTTTGAAAACTAAATTATAGTGATAATGTTTTCTTGTAGTGATAATGTTATTTAGTTTTAAATAGTCTAGGATAGATGTGTGTATGTATGTGCGTATGCACATGTGTGCATAGATGTCTAGGATAATTCACAAATAAGAAAGTTATATAAAATTGTGATAAGCAACAATTAAAACATAATAAATCAAATTAAGATGAAATGGACTAAGAAGATTAGATAATTTTTTGATGTGATAATAAACTATTATATATTATTGTAAAATATTATTTAATTATTTTACATCTATTTGTATGAAGATAGACGTGGATAATTTATATGATAACTAATGTTTAATGTTGAAAATGAATTGTTTTCTAATTTTTTTTGATAAGTTATCTAAACAAATATTTTATCTTTTATAAATAATTTAATAATATAAATTAATTTTTGATGTTATTTATTAATTGTGATAAAATACTTATTATACATTTGATTTTAGTTATTAAATATATTTAAAAAATAATAATATAAAATACTATTGTCTACTTTAAAAATAAAAAAATTATTAAATTATATTTTAATATAATAAAATATTCAATAACAATAAATTGATTGAAAATTAAATACCATTCAAAAATTTTAAAATGACCTTTGACATTACATCAATTTAATTGTGGAGGTTTATTGAAATCCTCAAATGCTTACATAAAAATGGTGACATGGATTATGACACTAATCATGATGTAGAATTTGTACCCCTGAAAAAATAAAAAAATATTGGGAAAATATTTTATGATTTATGATTCAAAATTTGTATCACCCAGAACATTATGTTAGAGATTTTTTTAAATTATTTATCACAAAACATTATGTTAGATATATTTTTTAATTTTTTAATTATTTTTCAGCTTGATTTTGATATAAAAGGTGACACAAATTAGGGTTAATATAGTAATGGTAATTATGTTGTACTAGATGAATTCTAAAATAAATCAAAATAAAAAAAAACCATGTGTAGAAGTTTGAGCCTATTGTATGCTTTTCCAAACTACAATAACATTGTATATAATATATATTTTTAAAATAAAAATTAGTGTAATTTGTAACATTATGAATATAACTTATTTAAATAGAAAACAGTTTTCTTTAGTTTTAATATTGTAAGAAGAAGGGATTTGATCTAGAGGGATTTCAAAATAATATTATATGAAACATTGAACACCATGATGTGTCTCTGTTTGATAATTAATTTGGGGTCTTTTGTTAAATAGGAATAGACTTTATATTCGCTTGGTTGATGATGTTTACTTTAGATCATTTTTGAGAGACTATATGTAAACCTAAAATAATTTAAGGCCAATAAATTTCCATGCATTTTTTGGAATTCAAAACTAATTTTGTGAACTCTAGTAGGTTTATTTTTGTCCATTCACATAATACTCTAGTGAAACTCATCCAATTAAAGATGTACATGTTAGCTAATCAACCACCGTTGACTAAGGTTTATCCAAAATAATGGACTGAGTCATCTAACATTGTATATGGTTTTGTTGAGAGGCATATCTTTATGTCATAGATTAACCTTGTTAGGTTTTTTAAGGTCTAAACAGGGTCTTATTGGGATGTCAAGGTCCATGACATGTGTCATTCCAATCAATATTGTGCCTTGATATTTTATGAGGTTTTTTTAAATGTAGTTTATTAAAGTTTAAGGTAACATTGGAAAGAATAAATTTAGTTTGTAAAAATCAAGGTATAAGTGATGTACATGGTGAAAATAATGAGGTGGTGATCATCCAAGAAAGCATCGTTTTCCATAGTGGATAGTGTACTAAGAGATAAGATAGTGAGATAAGCATTTTTGTCTTCACAATAATTTGAGGAATTTAAGTTAATTTTTGAGACATTAAGGTTTCATGCATCTTGCTATATTACTTGTTGTAATGTTGTAGTGTAATCGCTTAAGGAAATATCAAGTGTGAACGTAAATTATCATGTCTAAAGTTCAAAGAGGTATTTTTAGAGTAATTTGAAATTTTTTAAAGAGAAAATTATATAAATTTTACTCTTACACTTGGTCAAGGTGTCAAAATACTTCTCTTCCAACATACACTCGCCTTGAAAAGCTACTTTGTTCATTGCTCTAATGTCCAAACACTATATGATGTAAGAAATGGAAGGAAAATGAAACAAAGAGATGTTTGGTACATTAAAAGATAACCATAAAATACAAGAGGAACTCCATTTTCATAGGTTTCATAACTTTATTAGGGTTTTTTAGAATAATGAGCAATTTTTCTTGATGATGACAGGTCCAAAAGTGAATATACACCCTCAAGCTTGATTAAGAGGTCTCATTAAAAGCTTTTTCAAACTTATTGTGGTATTATAAGATATAAAAAATCTCTTCCATCCTCCTCAAACTCAAAACCATGACATATATAAAGAAGTTTTAGGTCCAAAAAAGACAAAAAAATGTTTAAGGTTATCATCGTGTCACTTACAAGAGAAGGTTCATTTTTATGGGGTTGGTTCATAAAGGATGAGATGTATTAAATGAAATTACATTAAAGCATTTTGAAAAACCATATGACCTTAAAATATATGGAAATATTTTTGGGATTAGGGTGCATAGATTTATGAACCATTGTTAACAAGTTAGATGCCTCTTAAACCCTACTAAAACCCCAATATCATGATTTTTCTCTTGGAATGACATTTATGTGTTTGATAAATGTATGGTAAATTTTTTAAATCATATAATTATGGTTTAATATCCAATATAAAATTAAAATAAACTCAATTTCCTAATGATCATGGTTGTACCAACAAGAAATTCCATAGTTTTGTTGGTTTTACATGATAGACAAGGTTGTTTGGTATTGTGAAACATTTATAAGCATTAATGTGATTGAATTTAAAGTGTCATCAATGTATATGACCTATAAAAATTCAAATAATTTCTTCCACATCATCCCCAATTATATATACAATGTATAAATGAGTCCAATGTGAAGGTACATGTATGTAAGCTTTGAGAGTGTAAGTTTTTGGTTGTTTGACACTATTGAGAAGGTTTTGAGTTTATGAAATAAGGTAAAACATATATAATTCATATAAAATAGTCTCTCACACCTATTTCCATATTTACCCAAGATTAAATTCATCCCCTAATTATTCTTCTAGTGTTGTTTCAACACACATGCCTCAAATGGAAGAAACACAGTCCTATAGGCAAGCAAATTTCATGTTTGGGGAGCAATCCATCTAAGGTAGAGATTTAAAAAATAATTTTGAAGTGTATGGGAAAATTATATGTCAAAAATAAAGTTGTAAAACCACTATGATCATCCTTGATAGGAATTTTTAGGTGATAGGTTAAAAGTCATTTGTCTAGTTTTATTAAACATGGTTTCAAGGGTGAAAAAACAAGTAGCATGCTTGCAACAAAAAGGAATAATATTAATGAATTTTTTAGGTTTAAATATTTATTATTATACCTAAACCAAGTCCTTGAAACTCCTTAAATATCATTCATGGATAAATTAGCAAAAGATAAATGTAGTCATGCATGCACAAGTAGACTATTACAAGTATGCAATCTAGAATGATAGGTTTTGAGAAAAACTTATATGATTTATCCTTGGGTAAGGTAGAAAAAAATTAAATAAAACTCCATATTTTCCCTGAGATCATTTAGTGGTTGGAATAATTATGGGATTCTAATTCTGTAGCAAGTTTGTAATAAGTTTTAAGCCTGGATATGCACTTACAGGCTTGCATGTAGAATTATGGAAAGAATATGATTTTTTTTATTTAATTTGAAGTTTTGAGAATAATTTTTAGTATTATTTACCTTTTTAATTATTAAAGTATGATCACATAGGAAACCAAGATGAGAAAACATTAAAATATGACAATTAGGGTTAAAATCCATAAATTGTCAAGAAACCCTTAACATGGGATAAAGTAAGTGATAGTATGTTTAATGGGTGAAATAATTTGGAAAAAATAAATATAAAATATTTTTAATTTATAAATACTATAATAGGAATTTTTAATAAAAACATATCACGAAAAAGGATTTTTTCTGAAAACATGCATCCCAAATAGGCACCTACAGGCCTGCAAACTCAAGAAGGTAAACTTTCTCACATAAGAAGTTGGTTGAGAAGATGAATGGGGAATAATTTAATTATGGGATGTTGGTAAGTTTTGTAAACTCAAAATTCATGGAATTTTTTATTCCATTAAGGGGCTCAAATCTATAAACAATCTTTAAGGAGATTGGAGACATCACACTGCCTTTTATGCCCTCAAAGATATTAATGAATATGTATATTTCCGAATGGAATCCAATGTGAATTAAATTAATATAAAATACCTTTATTAATTTTTAAGCATCATGATAACATATTGGATCCATAATCCTAGCATGTGTGAAGTAAAAACACATGAAAATGGCCTAAAAACTGCATTTTCAAGCTTGTTAGTAGCTGTTTGAATGAGTAATGACTTTTTGACAAGTTATAAATGTATCTAAAGTTTGGGTAGAGGTATAATGATATAAAAAAATAATTTATAGATATATACATGATAATTAGATAGGTTTCAAGTCATTAAACCAAGCCTAAATGAAGATTGTTGTCATATTGGCATAGAGAGTTGAGTTTGTAGTCCTTCTCCATGTCACCCATGGAAATAAGAAACTTAATGAAATCCATTTATGAATATAATTAAATAATTTTAAGACTATATAAGTTATATAAAATTTCATTCTAATGACTAAAGGAAGTTTTGAGAGCCTATTCAAGCAGGCTACTAGTCATTTTGTTGTACCTCTCAACGAAGCATTCATGCCTTTATCAAGTTTTTAGGCTTGACACAAGTTGAATATACTATTTAATACTCCTAATAAGTATTAAAACACATAAAAATCAGTTTTGAAGTCCTGAAACATGGATAAAACACCTATACATTTCTCAAGTCTACATGGATCTTTTATTGCATGAATACTTACATCGCTCTCCAAACCTCCTGCTGGTAAGTTATGAAAACTATTTTGAATATGGTCTATAAGATTGGAAATTAATTAATTGTTTTTGTAAAATATATACATGAGGTGTACAATTTTTTGTGGAATTCTTTAAGCAAATACTATACCTTGTATGAGAGATAGGCTTGTCTTCGTTACATTCTTTTGGATTAAATAAACTTTTACATGAAGTTACAAGTTATGATGATAGAGAGCACAATATTAAGTGGTACAAGTCTTAATTTTCATCCTCACCAAGATGAGAGATGAATTTCAATATGTAATAATGGCATATAAATATTCCAATAAGGTTAAGTAGGTCATGTGTCAAGATAGCAACTTGTAACTCCTCAACCAAGAAAGGGCAGTTTCAAGAGAGAAAAGTTAAGTCATAAGAGATGAAGAGCCACTTATAAGTAACCCTTAATGAGGAAATCATAAATAAAATAAAACACATGTTGAATATGAATTATAGGACTATTTTTCAACTTCTATGGGCATCATAACTAGTTTCATAATAGATGAAAATCATAATGGTCTTCTTACACGTCAAGCTTCTATATCTCTTATCCATTATTATATATATGCACTTGAATTTATTTTAAAAGGATCCTCAAATTTAATATGGTGAATCCCTACAAAATTTTATACTTGTTTTTCTTTTGAAGTGAATGTAAAAATGTGTTTACCTTCTTCATTTCACATTTAGTGTGTTCCTAGTGAATTGATGATGAACTATATTATTGATGTTCAATCTCCTTGCATTGGTCCTTTTTAATCCTTTCATATTTATGAGTACGTTATCTTCTTGTAGATAATATGGTGTGTATCAAGTGGTTATGAAAATGCTATGTGAGGAAAACCTTCATTAGTGCCTCACTTTAAGCCTCTTGATTGTCCCTCTTAGTAAATATATCAACTACAACCTACATATTTAAATAATTATACTAAAAAAATATTTGAATTCATGTTATTATATTCATCCTTGTCCTATATTTTTTTATCAAATCATAGACAATAAGAGGAAACCTAAAATTTGGTGCATCACCCATTTTTCTATTTTCTTTCATCTTTATCTTTCCCTATTTATTTCAATTCAGTAGATATAGTGATAATATAGGTGTATAATCAAGGGATACATCCCTTTCTAGAGGTTTTATTTAGGTATAGGCCACCCACAATCTTAGAGAGTTCTCTTTGTGTCAATTGAGTGAGGAGACTTGGAACACCTCCTCAAAGGGTGCAAATCAAAGTGACAATAGTTTTTGGCATGTTTGGTGGGACCCAAATTAAAGATGATTTCTTAAGATTGGTGTTGATCTTGACATACCTACAACTTTTATATTATATACATTCAATGTTTGGTGACTCAAAAAATCTTTCAAGCATCTTGGTTGGAAGACTAGTGTCTATTTTTCATGTCAAAGGTAATAACAAGATCCTTTGATAAAGGTATTCCTTTTGAGTTTGTATAATTAAATTATCATTTAGATAATAAAATGAGATTTGATACTACACACCATTATCCAAAAATTTGTTTTGTTGTTGCTACAAATATATCTATAAAAAAGTTTTATGTACCTCCAAATTTCAAGACCACAGTGCTTAGAAATTATGCTTTTGATCCTTTCAATGATGGCATACCTATACTCATAGGCCAAAATGATGATATCTCTATGTATGCCACTAAAACCATCCCACACTTCATTGGATAAGATTACACTAGTCCTATTGACCATATAAAATAAATTACTACCATTTTTTATATACATCATATGATACAAGAGAATGTGTCAATTAGATTATTAACCAGTCCATTTAAAGGGAAATCTCTTTAATGGTTTAGAGGTTTAGGGCCTAATTTATTAATACTTGGGATGAATTAGGTAAATAATAATGAAAACATTTTGAGGATAAAAATGATCACTTGTCTTTGGTGGATAAATTGACTACTGTAAAGAGAGATCCTCAATAGTTCATGGTTGATTTCAACTATAGGTTTCAAAAGACTAAAAAAAATAATTTCTTGTACTATTTGAGGGTTTTAAATAGTGCCATAAAAGTAATAATTCAATCAATGGGGGGAAACACATTGCCTAATGCATATGAGGTGGTAACAAGGGCTGAAAATTATCTTATCCAAGCTGGTAAGATTACTCCAAGTCCTTCTATGCCTTTATTTATAAAATTATATCCCCCTACTCCTTATACACCTCTTTCATTGCACAAATTAGGTTCAATTCCTTCGCCAAATAATCAAAAAAAGGTTTCCTCTACTCCTAATGACTTACTTGAATTCAAAACTCTTTTAAAAAAAATTGGCAATGAAATTGTGAACATGAAGAGGTAGTAAGCTCACTAATACATGATTTGGTATCCCCAAAACCAATTCAATTATGCCAATAGACCTCATTTCCAAGCTAACTATCAAGGTCAAGGACAAATCACCAATGTTAGACCTTACAATAGTATTAATCCAAATGTTATCATATCTTCATATGTTATTTTTATAGCTCAATAATATAGTCTAAGATAAATCATGATGCCTTCTTTATGATCAGCTCTAAAACTATAAGATGTAATAAAATAGTGTGTCTAATCAAACTCCAATGGTGCAAAGTGTCCAAGCTTCTCAAGGTACTCAATTTTTTCAAACTCCAAAAGTTAAAATTCCACCACAAGGAGAAGGTAACCAAGGGAAAGTTGATGCAAGAGCATCATCTTCCACTTTATAAGGTCATTGTGTGAGGGTGTGTTTAAGAATAAATAAGACTTATTAGGCTTCATCCTACTTGGTATTAGTTTGTAATATATTTTCCTCCAAAATTTATAGTTTGTAAAATCAAAATTTTAAAAGGGAGACTTCCTTCCAAAACACATTCAAAGTTTGTGAAGAAATTTTAGGTCCTTAGGAAGCACTTTTCACTATTTAAAAAGTTAAAATTTATTTGTAATTATGTTTAATCATCCCTAAGAAGGAAAGGAACATAGACAATGAGGTGGGAGATGAAGATAAGAAGAAGAACAAATTTATAGGAAGATGTGTCAAGAGAATCATATGTTTGGTAATATCTTAATCTTTTAAATAAGATGAAAACAAACTTAATATGTTTTTTTATATATTGATAAGCTTTGTATCATTAAAATAGGAGTCCAATAAGGTAAGGAAATAAGTATAAGATCGAGTCATAGAGTCTTTTAAGAGTAGTTAATAATGATATACAACTTATAGGCCTCTATCTACAAATTATACATATATGAAGAAGAATTTATCAATAAAAGAGAAGGCAATAATGTATGCTACGGAAATGTGTAGTCAAGAAAGTCTGATATAGTAAGAAAAAGAATGTGATTTGACTTGTATAGATATTCAATGATCTTGTCAAAAAAAGGGTATGTTTATATTAAAAAAATAGAGGTCTTTGAAAATTGTTAAATTTTGAGATTCATTCGGTTTGAGTGTACATGACTATGTACTGGTCAAATAGAAGTTTATATTTTCTCTTATCTGAGAGATAACCAAACTTCAAGTATTATTTTGATAAGAATTCTGATTTAATGGCATACATCTAAATTATAGAAGTTGTAGCTACTCATATTATTTGATGAAAAATTCAAAATAATTTTGGTTTATTCGAGATAATTTTGGTGAATACTTGATAATGAAGGCCATATAACTCAAGAAATATGGTTTAAATTTTCACATATTTATTACCATGAAAATTGAGGTTTGTCTTTATTAAATTGTGTGTAGAGTTTTCTGATTGAGGTCAACAATAGTTAAGTAATTATTTTCATTGCTATGCTATGTTGATCTAGAAGCGAATCGAATGTTGGTCTTAGTGGTTTTTGGTAAAGCGCAGTGCACATTAATATTGAATAAGACAAACAACCATAATCAGTATCGATTAAATTAAAGTCTATTATGTAATGAATTTATTAAATAATTATATGCAGTAATAATTGGCCAGTGATTCCATCTCTGAGTTATTTGTTGGATGTTAATGGTTTTTGTGGAGTTTGTGAGGAAGAAAATCTAACTCTAAAAGGAGATCTCATACCTATACTTTATCAAAGACACAGTGTAGACAACTATTGTATCTCAACATGCTTTTGACATCAAGTAATCTCAATAATGATTCATAGAGTGAAAGAAGTTTGTTTAAATAACAAAGAAGAAATATTTGAAGATTCTTAGAAGTAGAATTAGGAGCAATTCTCCATTTATGGATCTGTTAGAATAAAATTCTCAGTCTTAAATCTGATCATCAAGAAAGACTAATGGTTGTATGTATTTTTATAATCATAGTATCATTTGAAAAATTGTATGAAATAAAGGAGAGTTTATAGTATTCTTCCCAAATCAAATTTGTGCAGATTCAAATTCTTATATCATAAAGGTGAATGGGAGAGTAACTGAAACATCATACACAAAAGGTTATGACTATTTTTTAAGGTTTGAAGTCATATACAATATTTTAGTTTGAAAAATAATATAGATTCATTATACATTATAAAATAAGCCTTATTTAAAGTAATAAATCATTGATATCCTTGATTTTGAGGTAATTTTTCATATGGAGAATGTAACAGGTATATTAAGGGCTTATAGATCTCCCAAAGTTGAACTATGTTAATCTATGGTAGCTTGAGTACTATAATATAGAATTCTTGTTTCATTGTTAAAAAGGACATAACAATTTATAAGCATGTTATAGAGTGAGACAGTCCTTAACAATGTTGTGATACAAGGTAGAGTCAAATGGAAAAATGAATGCACAAATATTAATAAGCTATGATTTGAATTATCATCAGATCAATTTAATGATGGAATAAGGATATTAGTGTGCTATGAATCAATATGGAGGTATATGTAACATTGATACTCTTATGGAAGCCAACACAAGGGCTAAGAAAAGAACACTAAAAGGTAATCAAAAGGGTAAGTCAAGTACCTATTCCAACTTTGCAAGTGTCTCAATGGAATAATAGGCCTAATGCAACCCCTAAAGTATAAGAAATGTACAAATATCATAATGTGAAAGATGCTACTTTACCTCAATCTTTACAAGTTCAGGATAGTGTTGTTGCTCCTAAATTACAACCAAAGGTTGGTAATTATTATATAAATAATGTTTATCAAATGAATAAGGTAGATGTGAACATCCCCATGTGGGAGTCATTGGCCATTCTTGGACAAAAATATCAACTTCAAGAAAAGCTATCTAATCTTAACATTGCAGTTGGATCAACAATGAAAGAGAGAGAACAATCATCATGAATGAAACTTATCCTAAAGTAAGGAAACAAGTAAAAATTGATAATCCTCCTCCATTATATGTTTTTATCATTATAGGTGAGTCTTTGGTTCATAATTTTATGATTGATAGTGGTTATAGTACCTTTGTAATACATAAATAAGTGCTGATAAGCTAGGTCTAAAATATGAGCCAATCACCAAATGAGTTTTATAATTAGATGGGACAACTATCAAGACTGTGGGTATCATCAAAGGTTTGAAAATATATTTTATGTTTTATCCATAGCCTTGATCTAATGCAATAAATATCTAAGTTGATTCCTGATTTATATATACATTTATACAAGTTTGAGGTTTTATTTCCCTAGTCTATAACTTATCATTGAAAATATTGAGGTTAAGGTGAGATTAATCTCTTTTAAATTATAGAATGAGTTCCACTTGTTTTCTCATTTTCATACTATCACTGCACATATATTCAATAATTTCTAAGAAGTAAGTGGTAGAAGATATGGTGCTATCACACCATTCATGAAAAAATGAAAAAAAAAATTATTTTATGGATCTTTCATAATTAATCTCCTAAAACCAATTTTAAGGTGATGCGAAAGTGGTCAAATATAACTTCACTGGGGTAGAACTTGATGCGGTGGCCAATGTAAATTTTTATGTCGAATATGTGTTTATAGTAAAGTATAAATTGATCAAACCATTTGAGGACATGGTCAAACCCATGGAGGAAGTTAGACCACATGAACCACCATTATTATACATAAATCCAACCACAAACACTAATTATTTTTAAATAAAACCAAACTTAAATTTATTCCACACACCACCACATATGGAGGGTTTCCTCTTTATCCTAAAGATAATACCATACTAAAATAATTGCAAATAAGATAGTTTGTAAGGGAGCAATTATTAGGAATCCAACTCCTTAATTATACATATTCAACATCATCCTAGATCATATAAAAGTTTACTATCCCTAAATCATAACATCCAATATCAAGATCTATCCATAATCCTTATTGCATATAGTTTTGACCCATAAGAAACATAAATAATATAAAGCATTGGAGAGATTAAGGTGGTAGTGTTATTACACACTTCTTCATGAGAAATCATGGTAAAAGGAATGACATCAATAAAAATTCATTTTAATGGGTTTTAAATAAAAACTTGCTTCAAGTTATCCCACACACCACCACATAGAAAATTTTCCTTCTTTATCCTTAGGGGATGACATATTAAAATAACTACCAAAAGTCTAGTTGGTAAGGGAAAAAATTATAATGAGGCCACAACCACAACTCTACATGCTCCATGTCATCATTCCATAAATTCACAACCATAACTCTACCCCTCTTGGTTTGCCTACAATGGCTACCCAAAGTTTAATCTATTTTTTCCCTTAAGAATGGCAAGATTGTCTTATGGGATGTGCTCGACTGCCTAAAATTTTCAAATTTAGGGCCCATCAAAGTATCGATAAAGGAAAATATTATGTTTATAAAGCCATCCAGATCTGTTGATGATTAGGTATGTGAGTCAAAAGATATATATTATACTAACCAACTTTTGTTCCCTAAAATGATATTTTAATGTGAAAGAAAATGTGTTGCCATTTATCCATCGACATGAGTGCTAGATAATCCTCCAAAGGGTCCTATGTAGACTTTCTTGTGCAATAGTATGAGTTAACAGTTATTATCTTCACCTAACAGTTTGCCTACAATTATTGCCAAAATATCATTCCTTGTTTTCCATTATAATGACAAGATTATATTTAGGGATGCATTTGGTTGACAAATTTGGGCCCTGACACAGGATGGAAAATAGCCATTATTGCTTTTTTACTCACATATAAAAGGCTATTTTAGGCTTAGGGCAATGGTTTCTTAATAATTAGTAGGAGGAAAGGGGTTTGTTTGTGAAATTAAAAATTTCTATAATAATGTATGATTCTTCAATAAAGATAACATGTTTTGTTTCAAAAAATGAGTGTAACATCTAAAAGGGAGTAAGGTTGTGATTCACTTAACCCTATAATCCTCATTTCATTTGATGACATTCCTCACACACTATAAAAATTATACACGCCAAACAAGGTATATGAAATATTATCAACAAGTGAGCCTTTCGAAGACATACCAACAATGTAAATATTTTACTAATATCCTCAATTTCTTCTATATAATTTACTCAAAAAACATTATCATTTTTATAATTTATCTCACTATACCAACCCTCTAACATTATAATTTAATCCACAACTAATTTTCTTCCTACCAAAATTATTATCACTATGCCAACTCATTTGTTGCTTGTTATTACATTTAAATGGTAGTTTAAAATTAGAGTGCCATAGCAAGTGCTTTGTTCTTAATTTGATAACTCAACCACCTCTCAATCAAATAAACATGGTACATCCCTAAAATATATGTTTGTCAATTTTAAAAATAAAATTAATGTTTTATTTTTGTAAATTTTATGGATATAGATTTTATCCCCATAATCATCCTTGCCAACTCCTCCACCTTTGAACCAATGTAATTTTGTGAAATCATAGGATCTATGTTTGTCATGCTTAAAAAGAAAAAGGAAAATTATAGGTTTTAAAAATACTTAAATTTATATTTTATCCCAAAAAATAACATTTTATTAATTAAAATATATGTGGAATGGGTTTTTCTTCGATTAAATGTATTTTGATCTTAATTTCATACATTATGATATTGATTTCCTTCATTTTCATATTAATTGCATATGTTGTGATTGTGATTCATCTACATGGTTTTATTTTAGGTTTAAAAGTTCTTCCTTTATGAATTGATTCAATAAGTATAGTTTATAATAATAAAAAAACAAAAAGGCTACACCTATTTTTAGGAGAAGGAAGCCAGAGTAGATGGAATAGATAGAGGGTAAGGAGAAAAGTAGCATAAGGGGATAGCTAACAGGAGAGAAGTCACGGAATAAAATAAATACAATCACCAATTGCTAGGTAGGCAATATACTTCTTTTTGATGTATTTACGAATCTGACTAAATCTAAAATTCATAGTTACTGGTTGTATTTATGTCTGGATAGATATTTATAGCATAATGTTTTAATGGGTAGATTGGTACATAGGTATATTCTGCTCATGTAAACCTTGTAGAGTGATTTATCTAAGTATATATATAAAAACATTGAGCATATATAAATAAAAATTGGCAAGAGTAGCTCATGTTCATGTTAAAAATTTTAAGAACCCATGAACACTATGTATATAATTTAGCTCAAAGCTACAAACTTTAAGTGTTTGGTGTAGCACTATAATATATATGGTGATTTATCTACAAGTATTAGATTTCAGCCACATAGATTAAGAGTGCAACCATAAAATTTTGTTCAATGATTAGTAAGGAAGTATATAACATCAACTACATGGTATAACCAATCTAATTATATAAAATAGGTAGAGTATGTATGTGATATAACCAACATGCAAGTATTTTATGAATCATCATAATGAGAAATCTATTGCATATATAATTCAAATACTAGCATGATATATGAATCATATGTAAATGTATATATGCACAAATTTTATCATGAAATAATCATTTTGGCAAAAACTAAATCGATAAGTTAATAGTGATTACTAAAAAATGGCATAAAGCCTTAAATAGATATAAGCCTATAATAATGACTTTCGATAAATTCAATAGCAACTTCCATGGAATTTAATGACCCATAATGCTATTTTATAGAACAGTCCATAGTGTTGCACTATTTATTTTTATAGAAATATTCAGTTCCTCAATAAATATTAAATAGATTATTAGATAGAAAATATTGAGTCAATTATTTAATTAAAAATTAGGGATCTGAAAAGTGCAATGAGTGATATAAAAGAAGGTAAATATGGAAATTTATTGTGTGACAATCTATACAATTTAAAAAAGAGAATGTTACAATTTTATGAATCATGTTATGTAGTAAATAAGGGAATTATAATTTACAGTGACTTATCCTTTAAGTTCAGTCCTCTAAATGTAGTAGACAATTTAATATAGGGATGTATTAATGATACTGGAAGAATAAAAAATATAGATAAGAATTAACATAATCATAACCCAGGACATTGATTAGATAGTGATAATTATTATGCTTGTATGGTGATTTAGTATGGAAATTATGTGAGATATTTTAGGTATGAGTTTAAAGCTTGTTTGCATGCTGATTGCTAAGTTTCTTTAATCCCATTTTTGTGGTAAAACTACTAAGGTGTCACAATTTTTAAGGATAGAAAATTCCATAGTGTCATCACCACACTTTTGATCACTGTTAAATTTAATTATTGGTGTTGTTTTATGTTATGATTATGGCTAGTTATTGGGAGCAGTAGATGAGATTATGAATTATATACTAGTTGTTATAAGTCCATAATGCTAATTTGACACTTTATCGGGATATATCTTTCCTTGAAAAAAATAATTATTAAATCCGTAGTGTTCTAAGAGGATTGAGCTCCGTTAAGTAGTGGTGGTGGTGGTTTGGACATTTATTTGATTAAAGAGTAATTTGGTTATTGAATAGATATTTCTACAGATTTTATAGTAGGCTATGATGTCCAATGCCATGGTATTTAGGTAGTAATCAATCATTATAGTTGGTGATCATCTAATTATAATAAACTTGTCAGTGTTGGTAGTGGAAATAAGACTAAAACTTTTTGATTACTCTAAAATGGGAAAAGAGTTTATATTTGGTAACACATTATCCAATGGAGTGGTATTATAAGATCACTTAATGGCATAGGTCTTATCATATAATTAACCATAATATTTGTATTCTTTGATATACTGGCATGATTACGGTTATAAATTACTTATATCAAAATAACATAGGAGAGTGTACTTGTGATTATAGTTCCCCAAGTGGTTAAAATTATGGGTGGGTTCTCTATTGTAAAATCCCTTAGTGATCATATATATATATATATATATATATATATAGTGAACATGAACGTTCAGAGGATTGTTATAACCATAAGGAATTCTTGATAAGAAACATAAGTGAAACAAGTGGTATAGTTATTTCATAAAATTTGAGTACTTAATCTATGGGGTACAAATGCTCATAGATACCTAGAGCAAGGGGGGATAATTAAGACGTAAAGTTTCTTAGGGATCCAAAACTATAACCATATTAAAATAGTCTTCTAAAAAATAGAATGAGATGTTTAAATGAATGTTATAATGGGCTTATGCATTCTCTAATTTTTTGTAAATGATTGATTGGTTGTTAGCTATATGTATTCAGTATTGAATACTTGTGTGTAGTACATATTACGAGAATGTTAATATGTATAAATGTTTGGTTATATTTATCATATAATGGTGTATTGTGATATGTGCTTATAAGTTATATTTCTTTGAATGCTAGTATGTAGTTTAAACATAGGTATACCTGAGTGGTATAATCATGTACTTGTTTGCTCGTTATTATGTATATGGTCATTTGATTCTTGAAATCATAAGTTGGATATGTGTATTTATGTAATTTTGAACTATGATAATATGGTATTTCATAGAGTACGATAGTTTAAATATATGTTATACCTGGATGGTACATATTGTAATTTTTATGCCTAAACTCATACCCACATTTGATTGAATTCATGTAGTCTTGCTAATTATTAGTATGAATAGTGTGTTTTGTGACAATTGGTAGGACTATGTGTATGCTTGCATAAAACCTTTGAGATTTTTATGAATTTTATGATATTATATTCTTGTTTTCTATGGGAATTGTGATTTGATTTATCTAGTTATTTGAATAGAAGCTTGTGTTCCATGTAGTTATGACTAATTTATTATGATTTTTTGTGTAAACTAGTAGTTATTGTTGATGACGAAAATTGCGCTTGATCTTAATCAATCAACAATGAGAATTTTCAAGTTGTGGGACAATGCAGCTTGAAACAACCTCTAGGTTTTAAAGAAGCTGGTCTCTTCTATTTTATATTGGGTATTGGGGAAAAGGGATAGGAGACTAAACAGAAATGAAAAATGTAGGAATTGAAACCTAACTATGGCGATGCACCTAAGTGTAATCCTAATCCTAACCTGAACACAGTGAAACTATTATAGGATTCAATTACATTTAAGAGCAGATAAGTGCATGATCAATGTAAAAGATTGAAACAACAGAAATAGAGGTTCAAAACAAGGAGGTCTTTTGCTGAGACCCAGAGAATGTCAACCAAGGCATAGTGTTCAATCTTCTTAATGGAATTTTCCAATCACATAAGAGGCACAAAAATCACGTACAGTTATGTAAAATATTCCATTTCAAGAAAATGAGACAAAATCAAATGACGTTCTTAATCACAACTACATAAAATCTATAACATAAACTACTCCACCAATGACACAGACAACACCAACCAAGGCATGGAGCGCAAATTTCCTTAATTCATTCAACCACATAAAGGGAACAAAAACATGCACGGTTATACAACTTTACAATTCAAGAAAATTGAGACAAGAGCAAATGATGTTACTATTTAAGAACATTAGCAAGTCTAATACTATAGAATCCCCCCCTTTCTTTCTTCCTTTCTACCATTCTTATATAGCCTCAGATGTCTCCTTGCATTGTTTTCTTTCTTATGCAATTCTACTATGTCCTTCACTCGCAGGGGACAAAATAGATGGTGCATTCAATGCCTTGGGGGCTCCAAAAAATCTACTCTATGAACTGTTCCATCTACTCAAATTAACTCCAGCCGATTTTCCCTCCATTTCACTTTTGGTAGCAGATACACGACACACTCTGTTATGTTGAAATAGGAGATGACACTTAGTCAATTCTTGAAAATCCTTTTATTACTTAGAGGGCACCAGAAAATGACACTTGGAATTTTTCACCTGATTCATCGAAGATGCACGGCCTTCTCCACATCTCTTTGGTTGTGTTGTAGTATCATTCAGGACACATATTGGATTTTTATGGATGGTGACACTTGGCAGCTTCTACAAACCTTTGAAGTAACACACGAGGACAACCACAATCTGGTTTTTATAATTACGTTTGAAGATGGTTTCTCAGAAGTTGACACATGGTAACCTCCACTATTTTTGGAAAGATACATAGCGTCTTTCTCTTCTCTATTTATGGGTACATGGCAGATTCTGCTTTCCCTTGAGATGGAGTAGAAAGGGACTCAGAGAGTGACTCAGAGAGTGACACCTGCCAGCTTCTGTTACACTCAACACTTAAGCAAAAATGAAATGATGCCTTTATGTGTTGAATGAAAGTGTTGGACCAAAGTATCCTAGATGATGACACATGGTGGCTTCCACTTCTCCTCCAAAAAGGGAGTTCAGGGCCTCTCCAACTGCCACCTGGCACTTTTTGCTCTCTTTGTTGCTTAGCTTGTTGAAAGACTTTATCAAAAAGAAAATGTGGGTGCCCTTATGAGATGTGGATGCTGGCACGTGGTGCATTCCACTTGACTTCTACTGGATACATGGCACATTTTGTGGTTCCCTAGAAAGTTACAAAAGGGGCCTAGGAAGTCACCAGCTGGTCGGCTCCATCCTCAAAAAGTGACACTTGGGAGCTGTTGTTGCACTTTGACACTTAGGCAAAATGAACCCATCCTTTATTCCAAAACTCTGATGCTTTTCCCAAGGTATGCAGGAACCAAAATTATAGTGCTTGATTTGAAATTTAAATATGATGTAGAGTAACAATTTACTCTACAGTTACTGGCGACCTCTAGGACTTTTGAGCCTGCTCAAAAAGAAACTCCACCTCTGCTAGATCAAAATTGTGACAATTACAGCTTCAAAAGAGCCATCAACATGTGTTTAAAACACTTATTGAAAGAAAAAGAAAGAAAAACAATGGAAAAATAATACGAGAAAGGGAAAATATTTAACTATAATACATTAGAGACCCAAGTCAATTGAAATGTTTCAGATAGATTCCATTTATAGGAATCTCTTTAGGCTCTCCTTCCATTGAGTCTAACTCAAAAGAATTTTTCTGCATTGCACGTGCAAATTCTATACAATCTAATCCATAGCAGATCTTATTTGGTATGCTGACCTAGCTTGGCGGCCCTTGCATCCCATTTCAAAACAATCGAGCCCACCTCAAAATTAGGATTTGAAGTCTTTCTATCTAAACAGGCTTTAACCATCCCCTGATGTTTAATCAATGAATCATGGACTTCATCCCTCTTCTCCTGAACTTCTAAAAGTTTTGTAAGTCTAACCTGCATGGGGCCATTTTCTTTGATCTCAATTTATTTGATTAGCTGAAGAGTAGGGATTTGCAAACTTAGGGGAATCATGGTAGACTTTCCATATACCAATTCATAGGGAGACATCCTGATCACCTACTTGGGCATGATTCTATCAGCCCATAGTGCTAGATTAAGCACTTTATGTCATTCTTTGTGATGATTGGCCCCTATCCTTTTGATGAGTCTTATCAGGTTCTTGTTGGATGATTCTGTCAGGCCATTACCTTGAGGGTAATAGTTAGATGAAGTTTTCAGATATATTCCATGTCTCAAGGCAAAGTTGGATACTTTAGACCCCAAGAAAGCTTTGGCATTATCTAAAATTATGGTGTGGGGAGCCTCGAAGTGAGTAGTGATACCCCCTAGAAAATCTAGGATCACATTCTCCATTGCTTCCTTAAGTGGGACTGCCTCAGTCCATCTAGTAAAGTATTATGTGGTAGTCAATATCCATTTGTGACCCATGTTGGACACTAGATTTATCATCCCAATGAAGTCAAGACCCCACTGAGCAAAAGGTTCATCCACAACTATAGGACTAAGGGGCATGGCTACATTCCTCCTCATCCCCATATAATATAGGCAGGATTGACATTTTCTAACCAGTTGATAGCAATCTGCAAACAAAGTAGGCCAGAAATATCCCACCTCACTTATCTTTATGGCTAGGGTCTTTGCAAAAAAATGCCCCCCTGATATGCCATGATGCATTTCATGTAGTATCCTCTCGGCCCCAACCTGTTCTACACATCTTAATAATTTCCTATCAGAATTTCTTCTGAAAAGGACTTGTTCAATTAAAACAAAATAAACTCCCTATATCCTATAATATCTCCTCTTGTTTTGAGGGAGTTCTCTCAGATAAATCCCAGTCTTCATAAACTAAATCCTGCTTACAACCTAGGATTCTTGATCAACCTCTTGTATCTTTAACACTGTCTCTATTTCTCCATCTGAATCTGCTTCCTCAGGTGACATTTTTTCCAGCTCTTGAGTTATATATTGGCACAGACCTTTGCCTCTGACTAGTTTGGTGGGTCTGACTTCTACATCATATTCAAGGATCTTAGTGATCCAATTAGCTCTTTTCTCAGTAATTTCCCCTTCCATGATGTCTTCCCTGACACTTGGGTGAGCCACAAATATCAAGATTTTGTTCCCTGATATTAGATGCCTAAATTTCTTTAGGGCTTTTACCATGGCATAGGCTTGTATTTCCACAATGTTGTACCTGGTCTCATAATCTCTGAGAGTTCTTGAGAAAAAGGATATTGGGTGTTCTCCCTCTAGCCTATCATTCTTTTGAGTCAAGTTAACAACAATACTTGACTCTCCTCCATAGACATACATTATGAAGGTCTTGGAAAAATATGGGTTCTTGAGCACTGGGGCTGCTGAGATAGCCTCCTTAACTTTTTCAAAAGCTTGCCTTCCCTCTGATGTCCACTTGAAGACTAGGTCCTTTTTTAGCAAGAGTGTCATTGGTCTAACCAGGCCCACAAAATTAGATATGAATTTATTGACAAAATTGATCTTTCCTAAAAAGGACTGGACTGACTTTTTATTCGCTAGAAGAGGTAGGTCTAGTATAGCTGTGATTCTCTCGAGAACTATAGAAACTCCTTCTTTAGACACTATGTGACCCAAAGTTTACCTTGAGGTATAGAAAAAATACATTTCATGGGATTCAAAGATATCCTGAAATCCTGACACTCCTTGAAAATAGATTCTAGATGATCAAAACGATCATCAACATTCTTTGAGAAAATAGTGAGGTCGTCCAGATAGACCAGGATGACTTTCTTTATAAGTTCACCAAAGGCTATATCCATCACTCATTGAAAGGTGGCTCCTGCATTTGATAAGCTGAATGGCATCTTTGCGTAGGCAAATGTACCCCATTTGGTAGTGAAAGTAGTTTTATACTGGTCTTCTTCAGCTAGCCAAATCTGATTATACCCAGAGAAACCATGAAGTAAATAAAACCTCTCCAATCCAGCCACAGTTTGCAAAATTTATTCCATGTAGGGCAAGGGATAGTGATCTTTTAGAGATGCTCTATTCAGATCTCTGAAATCTACACATAGTCTCACATCTCCATTCTTTTTCCTAACTGGGACTAGATTAGATACCCAGGTTGAGTGTTTGATTGGAAATATTATCTTTGAATCTAAAAGCTTCTACAACTCATCTACCATTAGAGGCTCAATCCTTAGATTTACTGGCATCTATTTCTGTCTAATGGGTTTCGTTCCTTCAGACAATTCTATTGTGTGCTGGATAATGTCTCTATTGTATTAATGAAGATCTTCATAGCTCCAAGCTATGACCCTATCATATCTCTGGCACAATTCGATCAGTTTTTCCTTTTCTTCTTGAGTTGAAAAATTTCCAAATTTTAGCCTTTTTCTGTCACTCACCTCTACCTCTGAATAGTCTATTTTATCCACTTGGAACCTTTTCCTTTCCAGGCTCACATCCTCTGGGTCAAACAAGTTTTCTAAGGTGATCAATCCCTTGGGAAGCTTATTAGTCCTCAATTGTATAACTGATCACCATATGCCTCTTCAATTTTAGTTTGCAACTGATCAACAAATTTATTTGATTGCTATATGAAAGAGACTACCTGGGCATCATTTTCAAATACTTGCCAATTCTCATCATTGTCTGGGATGGTTGGCCTTACTATAACTTTTACTAACTCATTATTAACCAATAAGCCAGTTGTTGGGTTAAACTATGAGCCAATCTAGGCCATCCTGTCAGCCTCAGAGTTTTGACTTCTAGAAATTATCTTAATGTTGAAAGCTTCAAAATCTTCTATCAAATCCCAAATAATTTGCCTGTAGGATCTCATTCTTACATTTTTGGCTACTGCCTTTTCACATATGTGTTTCACTACTAATTCAGAATCTCCTTTTACCTTTAGGTTCTTTATTCCCTTTTTCTTGGCTAGCAGGAGCCCATGTACTAGAGATTCATATTCTGCATCATTATTAGTGCAAGCAAATTAGAATTAGATAGCCATAAAAATTTTATCACCATTTGGAGCAGTAAGACAAATTCCTGCTCCAGCACCATGTTTACTTCTAGCCCCATCAAAATTCGAAGTCCAAATCTTTGAATCTTGGGCAGTAGGTGCCTCTTTCCTTATAACATTTGGGATTACCTGGTCCTCATCATAGATGACATATGTGCCCAAACCAATAGAGTCATAGTTCCCATACGGGTCGCTCTACATCATAGCCAGTAATTGGTTGTTTTCTTCTTCTTGATCATGCTCAGTCCAATCACCTAGCTCCTCAACAAAAATCCTTTCTTCTTTATTTATCATGGCATGATCTGCTCCTAATATTGTCATTGGTTCACTAGTGATATGGTCCTTGGACAGTGGTTTAGATACAATTTTCATCTTTGAACCATATCTGGTTCTTAGGATGAGGTGAGACCAGTCAAGAGACATATATCCTCCTATTTTTGCTGTAAAGTCTCTAGATAAACATAAACCAAAGATGGGAGGGATATCTATGACAACTATATCTTGGTTGACAATTATGTTGGGACACATGTATAACTCTAAGGGGAGCTTCTTAATTCTCCCTATGGTTTGCACTATTTTTCCATCTAGCTGCATAACTCCTTTTGTAAGGGTTTCATAATTTATTTTCAAGGCATCAACTATTTGCTTGGGCATCACGGTTGTGCTAGCACCTAAATCTATCAATGCATTATGAAAAAGTTTCTTTCCAACTATCAAAGTCAAATAGAAAGGCTCTGGCTTGGATCTACTTACTTGTGTTGCATTGTTCACGAAGGTTGTTGTCATTGGAAGAATCGTATCCTTGAGCTTTTCCTTTCCAACAGGTCTTCCCTTAGTAATAGCACTCTCAGGCATTGCTTGCCCTTGCAGAGCTTCTTACAGTAGTGTCTTTTGCTCAAGAATAGCCAAGATGTCCCACATAGATAATTGTGTTGTAGTTCTCTTTAACTGGTCCACTACATTAATCGGTCCCAAGGATTGAGTTTTTTTGAAATAAGGATACCTCGTTCTTTCCTGAATCTAGGTAGGAATCCCTTGGTCTTGCACTAGTTGAGGCATTTCTTGTCTAATAGCAACATTCTTCTGCCCTTGAGATGGAGGATTACTCTTGGCTTGTCCACTTACAAACTCATGCTACTCCATCATTCTTTTCTTTGATCTGGTATAGTAATTAGATTGCACTACTGGCCTCTGGGAGGTAGATGCTTTGTTCAAGAAAATTGTTTCATCATCTTCAACCCATGAGAACAAAGCATGTTCTAGGGCTATTTCTTCCTCTTATTGTAAGGACATTCCTTGCATTTGATCCATTAGAACTGAATTCTACATGCCGGGAGACTGGTATGCTTGACTGCTACTGGTACTGGCAAATTGGCCATCCATTCTTCTCTGCTTAGCTACCCTTTGTTGTAGATTACCTCTAAGACAATCTCTGAGGGTGTAAGCATCATTGCAAGGGAAACACCAAGCATTAGTATTATCCACATAATTATTTTGACCTAGAACCATCTCGTTATTTGAGTTGGGAGGAAGGGTTTGTGAGGGTGTGGGAACTGTAACTAATTGATTTGTCAGTTGATGGTTGGTTTGCTTTGGGGGGCCTTGATATTGGTTTGGTTGGGATGAGAACCTATTTCCTTGATAGCCTTGATAAGGAGGCTTGGGGAAAGTATTTTTCTACCTCTTCATATTAATCAACTCATTGGAAAATGTCCTTAGCATACTCTTGATATCATCCATCTTAGATGGTTGAGCAGGGACAGACTGATTCACAGATGATGAAGGGTAAGTATACATAGACACAGGTGGGCTTATAGCTTTAGGAACCTCTTGAGGTAGGGACAAGGTAACTTTTGGGAACATAGGCATGGGAGGCCTTAGAGGTAACTTTCCAGCATCAATTAAATGATTTTCAGCTCTAATCGCAAGGTCATAAGCTGCTGGCAAAGTGTGCCCTCCCAGTGACTAAATCATAATAGATATATCTGAATTCAAAGCCTTGAGATAGAATATAATGGCCATACCAGGGGGTGGTTTAGCTGTGATAGGGATTCTGTCCCAAGTTTTTTAGAATCTGGAGTTGAAGTCAGTCATGTCCTCTTGTGGTCCCCTTTGAATGGTGATCAACTGCTGTAATAAAGAAGACTTGTCACCTTTCTCTATAAATCTTTCAAAGAACTAATCTCCGAGCTAGTCCCATGTAGATATGGTATTTGGGGTTAAGGACCAGTACCATTCTAGAGCCTTCCCTTTGAATGAGGCTGCTAACAACCTTAGGGCCATGTTTTTCTCTATGACACCATGTATGGCACAGACATCTGACACATCTTGGAGATGCTCCACAGGTGTTTTTGAGTCTTGCCCACTAAATTTGGGCAGAGCTTTTAAAGCATTTACTAGGATAGGGTCCTCGATAGGTGGTGGTGTTGGGACAATTAAGGGGCTACCAGTATTCTAGCTTTCATAATTTCTTGGGGGTACATGGGATCCCATGTTTGGTAATGGTAGAAACTAGTTAGCTCTTCTTCTTGGACTAATCACCAGAGGTGGAAAAATAATACCTGGATTTGTAACAGATTGTGATCTAGTGACTGGTCCATAGCTCTGACTCCTCGTAGCTCTAGGGTTCATGTGGTCTTGAAAGAAACTTCAAGACTAGTCACACCAGGCATGCCAGAAACTGTTGATGACAAAAATTGTGCTTGATCTTAATCAATCAACAATGGGAAGTTTCAAGTTGTGGGACAATGCGGCTTGAAACAACCTCCAGGTTTTAAAGAAGCTGGTCTCTTCTATTTTATATTGGGTATTGGGGAAAAGGGATAGGAGACTAAATAAAAATGCAAAATGCAGGAATTGAAACCTAACTATGGTGATGCACCTGAGTGTAATCCTAATCCTAACCTGAACACAGTGAAACTATTATAGGATTCAATTACATTTAAGAGCAGACAAGTGCATGATCAATGTAAATGATTGAAACAATAGAAATAGAGGTTCACAATAGGGAGGTCTTTCACTAAGACCCAGAGAATGTCAACCAAGGCATAGTGTTCAATCTTCTTAATAGAATTTTCCAATCAAATAAGAGGCACAGAAATCACGTACATTTATGTAAAATCTTCTAATTCAAGAAAATGAGACAAAATCAAATGACATTCTTAATCACAACTACATAAAATATATAACATAAACTACTCTACCAATGACACAAATAACACCAAGCAAGGCATGGATCTCAAATTTCCTTAATTCATTCAGCCACATAAAGGGCACAAAAACATGCACGGTTATACAACTTTAAAATTCAAAAAAATTGAGACAAGAGCAAATGATGTTACTAGTTAAGAACATTAGCAAGTCTAATACTATAGAATCCCCCCGTCCTTTCTTCCTTTCTACCATTCTTTATCCTTCACTTGCAGGGGAAAAATATATGGTGCATTCAATGCCTTGGGGGATCCAAAAATCTACTCGGTGAATTGTTCCATCTACTCAAATTAACTCCAGCTGATTTTCCCTCTATTTCACTTTTGGTGGCAGATACACGGCACACATTGTTATGTTGAAATGGGAGATGACACTTAGTCAGTTCCTAAAAATCTTTTTATTACTTAGAGGGCACCAAAAAATGACACTTGATGCTTTCCACCTAATTCATCGAAGACGTGTGACCTTCTCTGCATCTCTTTGGCTATGTTGTAGTATCATTCAGGACACATATTGGATTTTTATGGATGGTGACACTTGGTAGCTTCCACATACATTTGAAGTAACACATGAGGCCCACCACAATCCTTTTTTGGCAATTAGGTTTGAAGATGGTTTCTCAAAAGTTGACACGTGGCAACCTCTACTACTTCTGGGAAGATACATAGCATCTTCTGCTTCTCTAATTATGGGTACGTGGTAGCTTCCACTTTCCCTTGAGATGGAGCAGAAAGGGACTCAGAGAGTGACACCTGGCAGCTTCCATTGCACTCAGCACTTAAGCAAAAATGAAATGACACCTTTATGCGTTAAACAAAAGTGTTGGACCAAAGTCTCCCAAATGATGACACGTGATGGCTTCCACTTCTCCAAAAAGGGAGTTCAGGGCCTCTGCAACTACCACCTGGCACTTTCTACTCTCTTTGCTACTTAGCTTGTTGAAAGTATTTGTCAAAAATAAAACATGGGTGCCCTTATGAGATGTAGATGTTGGCACGTGGTGCATTCCGCTTGACTGCTATTGGATATGTGGCACATTCTGCGGTTCTCTAGAATGTTACAAAAGGGGCCTAGGAAGTCACCAGCTGACCAGCTCCATCCTCGAAAAGTGAAACTTGGTAGCTGCCACTGCACTTCAACACTTAGGCAAAATGAACCCTTCCTCTATTCCAAAACTCTGTTGCTTTGCCCAAGGTATGCAGGAACCAAAATTGCAGTGCTCGATTCGAAATTTAAATACGATGTAGAGTAACAATTTACTCTACAGTTATGTCTTAAATTACTAAACTATAGTAATATGGGTTATCATAGGGTGTAGTATGTTTAAAAACTAATTATCATGGTTTAAATCTATAGTTAAATGTGTATTTACCTAGGTGGTATAAATTGTAGTGATTATTTCTAGTATGGGATAGAAAATAATGTAAGATTCATTCATACGTTTGATGGAATAAATGTATGCTTTGGTTAATCTTATGTTTAGCATGTTATATAATGTGTTTTCTAGTAGGATTTAAATTAAATGAATTTTGTGGTTCAATTTTATTTGATAAATCTACATTATTGATACAGAGTAAGGAGTGAGATGGACTCCACTAGCTTACTAGCATCATAATGTCAGATGAAAGCAGTCCGATTAAGTGGTGTGTATAAATTTGATTTATCTATATATTATTATTATTTATTATTCATAAAACTTTGGGCCATGATCGAGGATTGATGACTAGTAGGATTCAAACACACTAAGCATCATGTTGGAAGAGAGGAACCAAACACCAGTAGAATAAGAAATTATATTCATAATAGATGATGAATAGATTTGAGGTGAGGTACATAAATATAAAAAGAGAGGCATAAAGTCATCTACATTTTTAAATGTTAGAATAGTTCAATTTCCAAATGAATATTTAAAATCATGTGGAAGATGTCAACATTTGTTGGTAAATGACAAGTGCATACACATCAACCAATCTTAATACAAGTTAGACATGTGCATGTGCATTTTACTGACCACATTATTAAACCTAAGTGACATGAATAATACACATAATAAAGATAAATATATATGTGTAGTAAAAACCATAAAATGGAATAAATAAATTACACTAACATTTATCTTAAGCGTATCTTAGGTGGGTAGAAGAATTGGGTCCTAGAAACAAGGCTTGATTAGATACCCAAATACATAGAAAATCCCCATAGATGAATAAATAGAATATCCCCCCAAAAAACTAGATAGATAATAATAGAGGATTGAAAATTCCCCCAATAAGAGCTTGCAATTGAAGATACTTACTTTTAGTGAAGGGTTTGGTTAAGATATCAGCTATCTACTTAATAGTTTATAAAATCTAAGATCAATTCCTTATCCATAAGTGAGTTCAAAAATTAAATGTATATGAATTATGATGTGGTTGGTCTGTTGATGTTAGAATAGATTTTGGAAGATATAAATGGCATTTTGATTTTATAGAAGATGACCCTAGGTCACATAAATTAGATACCAAACTTAGTAAGAATCTCTTGAAGCCAAATAGCCTCAATAGTAGAATTAAAAACTACTATGTACTAAGACTTAGTAGAATATAAATAACATTATGCTTCTTAGTATACCAAATAATAAGACTAGAACCAAGGGAGAAATTTTTTCTTAAAATGCACTTTTGATATTGAATATCTCCAACCTAATCTGAATCTGTGTACCCAATTAATTCAACATCAAGAATTTATTCATATCGAATCCAAAAACTATGAGTACCTTGAATATAGTGGATAATACAATTGGATACCTTCCAACGCAATGCATGTGGTGTTTTCATAAACATGGATACCATGCCCACTACATATGAAATATTAGTTATAGCATGATTTAGATAGATGAGACTACCAAATAAATATCAATACAAGGTAGCATAAACCAATGGATAAGAATACTGATCCTCAATCCTAACTTCAAAAATAAAAAGAGTCAAAGATGGCTTACAGTGGGCCATGTGAATTCATGAAAAATAATTGAGAGCATACTTAGATTATGAAAAGGTGATCCCTATGTTAGATTGTGAAATCTTGATCCCATGGAAGTAGTACAACAAACCTAAGTTAGTCATGTATAATTTTTCATCAAAATTGGTTTTAAATACTAAAATGAAAGAATAAAAAATGCATTATGATTAATAGGTGAACAACATACATAACCATAATTAGGATTGAGTCATCCTACTATAAAATTTAGACATTCGAATTAGAATGGCATCTAGTGAACCCAACTGTGAGAAGTAGTGAATCCATATTGGCATACCAATGTCGAGGGGAACGCAAATTAGATAATAATAAAGTTATATAATTTTATTCAATATCAAGAGTACATTAAATAAACTAAATAATTATTCTATTCAAGGAATCAACCATGATATTAAATCCCCCAAAACACTTAGCTTTTATTTTAATGCAAAGATAATATCTTTCCATAATAACTAATATCCTATATACATGATTTCTTTATAACTCACACCATACATATAAAATTATCTCACAATTATAATATCAATGTGAGTACTAATTTTCCTCTAAAAACATGGTATAGAAAATAAATTTATTTCCCTAAAAACTCTTGTATAAAAATCCAATGTAACTGTGAACTTTTCAATAAAATATTATCTTTTTCTACACATGAATGGGTAAGTGTCAATATCATGCAGGAGCACCTTAGGCTAAATTAAAATTTGGTGCCACTAGAACTAGTTATTTAAAATTTTATTTTCAATTATTATTGTAAGCATTTCATCAAAAAATTAACATTTGAAAAGTGTTAGTTGTAATTCCTTGGGTCACTTCATTTTAAAAATAGTAATATGGATATTTTTGGTTTTGTATTGAAAGGATGTGGAAGGACTCATTTGGACCAAGATAGAGCATACTTGGAGTTTGAAACACAAGAAAATATTTCACAAAACAAAAAAAAATAAGAATAATTTTTTTTTCAATGATAATTATTCACATTCCATGATTATATGATTCTAATAGGTGCCTAATCACATGGTATAAATGTAAGAAAGAACTTCAAGAGTAGGAACGAGATAATAGTTTTAAAAACAAAGAATAAAATGGGTGTTTTTAGGGTGTGTAGGTTGAAGTGAATGGTGAATCCATTCCATAATGTAAAATCATATTTCATGTGCGTGTTCACATACATGGTGTACAAATAAACATCCTATAGTAGTTCCTCTTCAATATTGATAATTTCAGCTATGAAATGTTTTATGTAAATGTTTGACAAAATGTCTAAGAGCATGTTTAGACTACTACAATTCATGAAAATAATTGTTGATTTTGTATTGGGAAAATTTGAATTGTTTGTGGCATAATTATTATGTAATAATATGAGTAAATTAATTTCATAATTATTGTTTTATGATTTAGATATGTATTTGTCCCTTGGGAAGGCTTGAAAATTTAAATTTTAGTGAAAATAACACTCTCGATTATGTGTGGGTTCCATATTAGGTTGGTAATATGTTAAAATAGGTTAATATTTTTGTTTTGAGTAATCTTAACCATTATATCCTCTCTTATTAATCTATATTTTGAATTCCATGCATTTTACTTGCTTACAAGTTGAATTTTTATATTAAAAGACAAAATTTTAAGTTTTCATGAAAATGGGCACAAAATGGGGTGGGATCACATGAATTGGGTGAGGTAAAAATAGATATTTTGTGTTTTCACTTATATGAATTTATTTCCATTCATTTTAATCCCAGCATATGCTTCATCAATTGCTATCATAGCAAGGGCTTTCTTGTTGGGTTGAGTATTGTGAAGCTTTAGTGATTTTGTTATATGTGTGAGAAAGTACAATAATTATTTATAGTTTTAATAGAATTTGAGTGTTCTCCATCTTTATAAGATTGGTATATACTATAGATTTATCAAAATGGCACACAAAATAGGTAGAAAAATTGGAATTTTATAATTGGTAAAGATATTGAGAGGATTCCAATAAAGATTGGATGTTATGGAGATAACTCAAGGTTAAAGAGTTGTGAGAGTTGTAAGAGAAGATGTAGTTGAAGTACCTAAAATTAAGAATGAATATATATTTAAAAATATGGGAAAATGAAGAACTAAATGAGTGAAATTTACTACTAGTGATAATAAATATGTAGAATAAAATGTAGGAAGAACACTAAATGTGAGGTAGCCCACACATGAGAGAGAAAAGGAGTTTGTTATCCATTATGTGTTGATGAGTAGAGAATAAATAATTTGATATTCAACTTAGAAAAGATTTTTAAAAAGATAATAAAAGTGACTCAAAGTCAGAATTTGAAGCAATGGAGAGGTTTGAAGAAATGGTGTCTGAATAAGATGCCTTGGAAAGAGTACTAAAAAGTATAGTAAATAGATGTTTTGATATAAATAATCTCATAGAGATAAGAGGAAAATATGCCAAAATAGGAAATATACCATCATAGGCCATGGTGAGATAAAAAAGTTAATGCCACTAGAAATATACTTTTGTTTTATGGTAGAGAGATCCCAAAAGAACTCCTAAAATGGGTATTATAACTAGAAAGTATTTTTGAAGAGAAGCACATTGAAGATCCCAAGAGGATATAGTTTTCAAGAATAAGATTTTATAGAGTTACATTTGTATATTGTATATATCTCCATGAGAAGAGACAATTAGATGGAAAATAAGAGGTCAAAAGATAGGAACATTTGGCCTTTAAATTGGTGGATAAAATAGTTCTTCCAATAATGTAAGCAGAGTGGATAAAGGAGATAAAATCATTGAGACTTAGGAGTGAAGATAAAAGTATTTCCTTAAGAGGAAATAGGAGGGTGAATTTTTTATATGATAGACCATTTGAGAATGAAATAGACTATATGCAGCCTATGAAGGATGAATTATTCATGAAGAAGAATGAATAAAGAGAGATTGAAATAATAGTGTTGTAATCAAGTGAAGGTATAGCTGAGGTACAAATGAATAAAAATAAAATTGGAGATTTCAAATCCCATGATTAATCTAATGTTGATCTATTTACAAGTGTTTAGTTTTTTATGTGAATATAATTAAGTATATTAAACTATTGAAATACTAAAATGAGGTAGAATATAATAATTATAGTAAGATACAAAATTTATATAAATAAGACACTTCCTAAAAATTGTAAAATTAGACTAAAGTTAGAGAGTTTCCATCAAAACTTAAATATGTTTAACTATGTAAGTTGACTATAAGTGAAAACTATTGAAAAGTAGTTACAAACACATTCATATTAGAAAACATTAATTCACAGTCTATTGGGACAAGTCTGCAGGAAGAAAATGTCAACACATTATGACCTTATCTTAGGACTAGAATTGCATCCTAGTTGATTGTATTTATTATTTATCTATCTAGGCCTATGAGATTACTCGAGAGGGTTGAATTTTAAACTCTATGTGCCAATATGCTATGCATAAGACTTTAAAAAATAATAAAACCTAAGTCTTACCTAAGAAACCTAATAGGAATTAAATGCAAAAGAGGTGGAATAATGTAAAAGTCGATCTATCCTCATAAACCCCTTATGATTGTTCTCCATCCTATATTATTTATGTGATCCATGATTATGCAACTAGATGACTATTTATAAATTATTTTATTGCAATCCTTGAAAAATGGATGTCATTGACCTAAAATAAATACTCTTCATAATTTACATATGATTATTATAATGATTCAAAATTTAAATAGGAATAAATAGTTATCTTTTACTCTTTTTATGCTTAGTAATTAATTGATGGTTTCTAGTTATATTTGGATAAGCTTTGATGTTCTTATTTTAATTAATATTTTGATTTTTTTTGCTAACCAACCTTAAAACATTTATGGGAAGGATAATATTAAAAAACTCTAATTTAAAATTTTCCATTGGAGTGTGTAGGACAAGATCACACTATTTGGTGTTAGAATGGGCCACGATCGAGGATCAATGACTGATTGGATTTAAACACACTAAACATCATGTTGCAAAAGAGGAACCAAACATGAGTATAATAACAACTTCAATTCATAATTGATGTTGAATAGCTTTGAGGGGAGGTACATAAATATCAAAAAAGAGTCATAAATTCACTTAAATTTGGAAATCTAAAAATTAGCCAATTTTATGATGGATAATTAGCACCATATGAAAGTAGTCAACATTGGTTTGTAATTGACAAGTGCATCTACACCAATCAATTTCACAAGTTAGACATGTGCATGTGCATGTACATGTGCATATTAATGAACTTATTATTACACCTAAGCAAGATAAATATATATGTAGAAAAAAGCATCAAATGGAATGAAGAAATTACACTTACATTACTCTTAAGCATAGCTTGGGTGGGTATCAGAATTGGGTCCTAAAATAGAAGATTGAATAGGTACCCAAGTACATATAAAATCCCTCTAAAATAATAGAGAGAAGATCCCAAAAAAACTAGAAAAATAATAATATAGGATTACAAATCCCCTAAAGAAGATGAAAGTAAAGATGCTCCTACCCCAATAAGAGTTTGTAAGTGAAGATAGTTATTCTCAATGAAGGGTTTGGTGAATATATCATCTATTTTCTTGATACTTTATAAAAATATGAGATCAATTTCCTTTTGATGAATGTGTTATAAAATAAAATTCATATGAATTATGATGTGCTTGGTTTTGATCATGGCCTTGAGATGCATTAATTGTCATTAGTGTCAAGGTGATCTTAGCACATAATGCATTAAAGATAAAGTGATAGGTTCCAAGTGGATTTGAGAGTGCATATCATGTGTGTAGGCCTTTGAGGTGATTAACCATATTTGATGTGTAAAGTTAGGGGTAAATGGTGATTGGTGTACTTGTAAAAGTGAAGGGAATCCATTGGAATAGTCTTGTGAAGTTCTAGGTTCCCCTAGTCATCTTGGTAGAACTTTCCAAGTAAGCAGATTGATGGCATTAGAATTCACATGTGTGAATGTGTCATAAGAAAGTGGTCATATGGGTTTATTTAAATTTGTCCCTAGATCTTGTGTTTCAAATTTCAGGTCTTGAGATGATGTTTAGAAAAATTTATGGTAGTGCAAAGTTGGTGTCCCAGGAAAATTTCACTAGTTTCCATCATCAAATTTGCATTAAAAAGTGACTATTGGAATTCAAATATTTAAATTTACAAAGGAAAACCATTTTGTAGTATTTTGTTTATAACTTTGATAATGGATAAATTTGATAGTGCTATAAAAATTAAACTGGTATATGACTTCAATTTAAATCGATGAAAATTGATTAGGAGATTTGAATGGTCATATAATTGCATTTATTTCACATGAGAGTTGACTATTGTTGACTATGTTTTTTCAGAATAAACCAGAGTGAAAAGAAATGATTATATAAGTCAAAATATTGATCAAACCTTGTTGGTATAAAAATAAAAAATTAATTATAATCTATGAATATCATCCTCAAAGTGATTTGGAGTTTTCAATGTCTATATATGTGTAGTTATTTTAGGTCAAAGTTGAATTTTGTTGACTATAATTATTGTAGGTCTGATTAGGCTTCTTGCAATGGTGTTTCTTATCCTTTAGAGGTTGAATGAAGATGTTTTCCAGATTTTATGATTTTCCTAAGGTCTTGATACTTCCATCCATATGTGGATTATGTTTGGAAATTTTATGTGTAGTTAGTTTGAGCCTTATTTATGAAGACAATGTTTCTAGGCTAATTAGGCCTAATAGGTCTATAAGGCCTAATGGAGGTTTCAAAATATCAAAGAATGATTTTATGTTTATTAAGAATGAAAAAGGATCATATAGGATGAAATTAAATTTTTTAAAGTGGTTTTGGTCATTTTTAAGGGTCATCTGGGCCATAGTGGCTAAAAGTGTTCCATGAAGGTGAATTAGGTCTTCATGGGACCTATTAAAGGCTTGAGGGCTAAAAGAGGTTTCATAAGGTAAGAAAGTGACTTGGAGTATTTAATGACTTATTAATCATATAAAAGGCCTATAAAAAAATTATTTAAAGTGGTTAAAAGGTTTCCATCTTTGGTTAAGGGCTATTGGTATCTAAGTAGAACGTGTGGCCTAATGGAGGGCTAATTGTGTAGGTCTAGCTTAATCCTAGTGTGTTATTTTGAGAAACTTGAAGCGTGTCAAACATAATGAGTTGATGTATATTGTATGTAACATGTGAAAATATATATTTTGATGTTGATCCAATCATGTAAATTATTGTGGCTGGCCAAGATTGGTTTGAAAAAGAATCATGTATAAGTAGAAGGCTATTTTGGCCTAATTAGGCTAGTTAGATGTTTTGGAGAGTGAAGAAAATGGTATGAGAGTTTGAATAAATGTGTGATGGAATGAAAATAATAATAATAATAGAGTGTTTAACATGTTTTTAAGATATAAACTTGGTGATGAAGGTAATCAGTAAGTTTTTGTATTGATGCAAGGCATAATTAGGCCTAGTTTATCTAGATGACCTAGAGTGAAGAAGTGCATTGAATATATGTTAGAAGAGTAATGAAAAGGTTGTGTATGACTGATATTTATGATGTTTCAAAATTTTATTTACATATAATAATATTAGAGTGTGAAGGAGTCATGACCTGGGGTGTTTGAGTAAAGAAGAGAAAGAGTTGTTGTATGCCTATGCAAGAGGTAGATTTGAGTTTGTATAAACTACCATCAGTTATATGAGGTAGAAAGGTAGGTTTTTAGGTGTTATAAAAATATAATTACATCATTAGGTGTATTATACATCAAATCAAAATTGAATATCAGTATGAAGATGATTGATTTGGTGCTTGATCATCTAGGGGGTTGTAGCCTCCTTGCTAGTTAGTGTTAGCTAAAGGTCTAGTGGGTGCTTGAACAAATTGAGGGGTGGGTGCTCCTTGATCAATTATTCCTAGTATAAATTTAATAAATACCTTTATAAAATAGTACTCTAATTTTTTTTTAGTGGGTATTCTCCCCCATGAGGGTTTCCCACATAGTTCATGTGTTATGTGCTTTGATCTTGATTTTTATTCTTTGTTTATTACAATGAATGGTTTATATGCTTCATTAATTATTATGTTGAATGGTTAAGAGTTTGAATAATTGGAATTGAATTTTATTTGATTGCATCACTGATTTATATCCCATCTCAATGATTGTGCTTCCAACACTTGGTCTACTGATGTTGGGCCAAATTCTTGTAGATCTAGATGGTGCTCTAATTATCATAGAAAATGACTCTATGTTACCTAAATTGGATACCAAACTCATTAAGAATCCCATAAAGTCAAATAGACTTAGTAGTAACATTCAAAACTCCTTGTACTCAGCCTTAGTAGATGATAAATAAATAACATTATGATTCTTAGTATACCAACTAATTAGACCAAAATTAAGGGTGAAAATACATCATAAAGTGTACTTGTGATGTTGAATATCACCAACCTAATCTGAATCTGTGTACCCAAACAAGTTAACATCAAGATATTCTTCATAGTGAATCTAAAAACTATGAGTACCCTAAATGTAATGGAGAATCTAATTGGATACCTTATAGTGTAACTCATGTGATGTATTCATAAGCATGGATACCATGCCCACTACATATGGAATATTAGTTATAATGTGATTTAGACAAATGAGATTGACAACAAATTGTCAATACAAGGTATCATAAACTAATGGAGAATAACACTTAGCATAAATATTGACTCCATAAACAAAAGGAGTCAAAGATGGATTAGAGTTATCCATGTTTATTCATGCAAACAAATTGAGAGCATACTTAGATTATAGAGTGGTAATCCCCGAGTTAGATTGTGAAATATCTATCCCAAAGAATTAGTGCAATAAACCCAATTCAATCATGGAGAATTTATCATGAGAATTAGTTTTCAATACCACAATGGAGGATACAAAACTCGTTATGATTAATAGGTCGTCAACATATCAAACCAAAATTAAGATTGAGTCATCCTAATGTAAAAGTTAGACATTCGGATGAGGATGGCATCTAGTGAACCCATCTATGAGAAGGAGGGAATCCATATTAGTATATCAATCTTGAGGGGAACACAAATCATATAATAATAAATATCAATAAATTTAATCAATATCTAGAGCATATTATATAGAATAAAGAATTATTCTATTCAAGGAATCAACCATGATATTAAATCCCCTAAGTCACTCAACTCTTATTTTATCACAACCATAATATCACTCCATAATAACTAATATCCTATATACTTGAGTTTATTATAACTCAAAAAACACATACAATATAATCTCATAATTATAAAATCAATGTGAGTACTAATTTTACCATAAAAAACATGGTATAGAAAAAAAATTGTGGCCTCAAAAGTATTGAATAAAAATACAATATAATTGTAAATATTTCAATAAAATATTAACTTTTTCTACACATTAATGGGTGAGTGTCAATATGATGCAGGATCATCCTAGGCTCAATTACAATTTTGTGCCACCAAAACTAGTTATTTAAAAATTTGTTTTTAATTATTATTGTAAGCATTTCGTCATAAAATTAACATATGAAAAGTGTTGGTTGTAATTCCTTGTTCCATTGAATTTAAAAAATAGTAATATTTATATTGTGGGTTTTTTTTATAGAGATGATGTGGAATTATTCATTTGGAACAAGATAGAGAAGACGTGGAGTTTGAAACATAAGAAAATATTTCACAAAACAACAAAAAATAAGAAAAAATCATTTTCAATGATTATTGTTCACATTCCATGATTATAGGAGTCTAATAGGTGCCTAATCACATGCTAAAAATGTATTAAAGAAGATATTCAAGAGTAGCAATAAGAAAATAGTTAAAAAAACAAAGAAGAAAATGGGTGTTTTGGGGATGTACAAGTTGATGTCAATGATGCATCCATTCCATAATTTAAAACCATATTTTAGGTGTGTGTTTCACATAAATGGTGTGGGAATAAATGTCATACAGTAGTTCCTCTTCAATATTGAGAATTTCAACTCTAAAATTATATGTAAATGTTTGGCAAAATGTTTGAGAGCATATTTTGACTATTACAATTGATGAAAATAGTTGTTGAGTGTGTATTAGGAAAATTTGAAGTGTTTGTGACATAAATATTTTTTAATAATATGAGTAAATTCATTTCATAATTATTTTTTTGTGATTTGGATATGTGGGTGTGCCTTAGAAAGCCTTGACAATTTAAATTTTAGTGAAAATAACACTCTCAATTATGTGTGGGTTCCATATGAGGTTTGGAATATGTTAGAATCAATTATGATATTTGTTTTGAGTACTTAATAATAACCATTATATCCTTTATTTTTCATATATATTTTTAATTTCATGTATTTTACTTGCTTACAAGTTAAATTTTTCTGTTAAAACACAAAATTGAGTTTCCATGAAAATGGGCACCAAACAGTGTGGGATCACATGAATTAGGAGAGGTAAAAATATATATGTTGTGTTTTTTATGATAGGACTTGATTTCCATTTAATCCCAACCTAGAATTCATCAATTACTATCAGAGTAAGGGTTTCCTTATCGGGTTGAGTCTTATGAGGCTTTAGTGAGTTTGTTGCAGGTGTGAGAAAGTATATAAATTATATAGAGTTTTAATATAATTTGAGTATTATCCATCTTGATAAGATGGGTAAAGAACATAGATTTTTCAAAATGACACATAAAGGAGGTATATAAACTGGAGTTATATAATTGGAAAATATATTGAGAGGATTCCAATAAAGATTGGATGTTATGGAGATTGCCCAAGGTAGAGGACTTGTGAGAGATGTAAGAGAAGATATAGTTGAAGTACCTAAAATTAAGAATTAAGATATAGTTTAAAATATGGGAAAATGAATAACTAAATGAGTGAATGTTACTACTATTGATAATAAATATGTAGAGGAAGGTATAGGAAAAACATTAAATGTGAGGTAGCCCACACATGAGAGAAACAATGAGTTTGTTATCCATTGTGTGGTGATGAGGATAGATTAAAAAATATGAGATAAAAATTAGAAAAGATTTTTAAAAAGAGAATAAAAGTGACTCAAAGTCAGAAATCATAGCAATGGAGAGGATGTGTGAAGAAATGGTGACTGAATTGGATGCCTTGGAAAGAGTACTAACAAGTAGAACAAAAAGATTTGTTGATATAAATAAGCTTGTAGAGCTAAGGGGATAATATCCAAAAATAGGAAAGATACCATCATAGGTCATGGCGAGAGAAAAAAAAGGTAAGCCCACTAGAAACATACTTTTGATTTATGGTAGAGAGAGCCTAAAATAACTCTTAAAATGGGTGTTAGAACTAGAAAGTGTTTTTGGAGAGAAGCATATTCAAGACCCTAAGAGGATATAGTTGCTTAAAATGGGTATTATAAATAGAAAGTGTTTTTTGAGAGAAGCATATTCAAGACCCTAATAGGATATAGTTTGCAAGCACAAGATTTTAAAGAGTTACATTTCTGTACTGTAGATATCTCCATGAGAAGAGATAAGTAGTGTTAAGTAGAGATAAGTAGTGTATTTTTTTTATTTTTTTTTGTTTTTGATAAATTTTAGCCCAAAATTTTAATACAAATATGGTTGCTTCAATTTTAGGTTTAAAAAAAAAGATTCATATTTAGTCATTTATTGACATTTTTGTTAATGAGGGTTTTAAATCATTATTTGTATTCAGTCTATAGAAGAGGGTTTAGTTTTGCAATTTCAGATTGAGTGGAGGACTTGTTGAAAGAGGACTTCTTGCTAAATGAGACTTATTGAAATGTGTTATACCAACAATGTTTTGAGTCATGTCCTTGTTTTCTGTAAATTTGACATGCTTTAAGAGAAAAAAAAAGAAAAAAATTATTTAATTTTTAGCAATTTTACTTCAATTTTAGGCTAAAAACAAAAAGATTCATATTCAATCATTTATTGACATTTTATAATGAGGGTTTGACCTCATTATTTGTATTCAGCCTATAGAAGAGGGTTTAGTTTTGCAATTTGAGATCTGAAATCCATATTTGATATTGATCAACCTTTTAAAATTGATAATATTAAAAAAAAATTGAAACCCTTTTTATATCAATTTTAGATCTGTACAATTTTAGATCTATGCATATTTAGATCTCCATATTCAAAAAAGTTGTATTATTTGTTATATTTGGAAAAGAATAGAATATCTAGAACTGATCCTATATATTTTTTTAATTCTACTTAAAATAATATGAATTTAAAAAAAATAGAATATTCAAATCTTCATATGATTTTATACAATTTTTTTAAGTTTCTATTTTGTAGAACAAATGAGGAACAACAGAAAAATGAAAGCTTTTCTAACATTTTTTGCAAAATAATGGATCAAATCTTATATCACCATATTTCTCTCATTGAGATCTTTTGAAAAGTATTTATTTTTTGAAAACAGAGCACCGAGGCAGCCGTGGTGAAAGTTTGAAGGTAGAGGACAATTTGGAATGTCTTCATTTGGTGCATGGTCAATTTTTTTTGTGGAACACCACCCAGATCCACCACTTCTAGTATGAGCACCACCATCATGCCACCAGTAGTTTTTAGCCTCTATTTATGCTATATGACCAACTACTCAACTTTTTTATCCCTTGAGGTCTTGTCCTTCATCACTATGAGACATTTATGAAGATATTTTCTTCCAAGGCTCATAACTTTTGAATTGTGAATCTTGGGAAGGTGATTTTTTTCACCTTGGCTATTTTTTTGAGATCTATGTAGTGGTAAGGATATTTTTTTGCATATTGATCACCCATATTTGCATAATTTTTAGTTTGATGTTTTCTATGATCTTCACAAGTGTAAAATCAATTTATTTTGATTCTATATTAGATTGTAAACTTCATTGGTGAAATCTATTGATTCATCACAATATTGTAAATTGTAATGCATAAATCTCATTTTTTCCTTGTAATTGCAAACACTATCAACTGGGGGCAGATATCTTCTTACCTTCACTCAACATATCTTGCAATGGGAAAATTGTAAATATCCTTGGATGCATTTTTGGTTAAAACTGACATCTAGTTTTCCATTGCTTTTTTGGATGCATTTTTGGCAGAGTTTAGTGTCCATTGTGTGATTGTGTGCAATTTTTTATCTTTGTGTATGCATTTTTGCATTTTCTTTAAATTTTTCAAATGCACATTTCATTTCTAAACTTAACAACACACTTATACTTTATCATATGAAAATTTCAAAATGTTTGGTTCTAGACAATGTTTTATCCTCCCCAACACACAATTACTTCACAATGATAATTATGTAACATGGAAAACAAAAGTACAAACACATCTTGAGTTTTAAGACATTTGGTTAGTTGTAGAAGGCACATGGGTTAGATAAGCAATAGATGTTGATCAACAAAAAAAATATGACAAGGCTAATAAAAAGGCTAAGTTAATAATCATGTTTGGATTTTTGGATGAGGTATAACCTCACATCCATAGTTCTACAACTACAAAAGATGATTGGGATAAGCTTAAAAATATATATGAACAAGAATAAAAATTAAATCCTACATATTCATAGCCAATTGTGCACTCTCAAGCTAAAATCAAATGAAAAAGTAGAAGCTTTCCTTAGAAGGGTTGAAACTTTGTGTGCTTCACTTCAATATTTGGATGAATGGTGATAGATTATTATTTGGTCCTTATAGTCCTTAGAGAACTACCCCCCATATATAGGATATTTGTGATCACATTGAATGTCACAAGACAAAAACCAACCTTTGAGGTGTTGTTAAATTTGTTGAAATAAGAGGAATCCATTCATAATTTAGAGGAAGTATATGATGAGTATGCACTCGTATCAAATCAAAAAGGGAAGAAACCCATGAAGGGTCAAAAGCAATCTACAAAGTAGAATAAAAAGCAAAAATAATAAGGGAACAATTCACATTCTCTTAAAGCATGTCAAATTTGTGGAAAATAAGGACATGACTTGAAACATTATTGGTACAACACATTTCAATAGGGCTCATCTAGGAAGAAGTTCTCTTTCAACAAGTCACCACAAACTGAAAAGAAACAACCACAACAACAAAACAAGTGGAAATAGAAAAATTCAAAGCCTAAACAACATGGAAATGTTACTGAAGATAATGATTCCTGAAATGAGGAATATGGTTTAGATACTCAAACACATGAGTCTACCAATCATCCAAGTGCAGTTTAGTATGTTGATTTAGGAGCAAAAAAACACATGACATGTAGAAAACACTAGTTTTCTAGTTTGACAAAATCAAAATCAAAGGGAAATGTATCCCTTGGATACTATATGTCATTTACATTTCATGGTAGTGGTGACATATAACTTCAACTTAGAAATGGAAATTGCAACATTTCAAATGTTCTTTATGTTTCAAGATTTACAAAAAAATTGTTGTATGTTAATCAAAATTACTTGACCAAAATATCATGGTTGAATTTGATCACTAAAATAGTTAAAAGTTTTGCCACATCAAAGAAACATGTAGGCATTTAAAAGTTATTTCCAAGGCTTCCAACATTGGTAAAATGTTTCAACTTGATTTTGTGATCATCAAGCACTTGTGGTCAAAGATATAGAACTAGGAAATTTGTAGCACATTAGATATGGCCACTTGAATTATGGTTATTTGGTTCAATTGAGAAAACAAAAAATGGTTCATGGTCTTCCCAAATTCAATAAATATTATGATATATGTACTAGTTTCTTAGTAGGAAAACGTTGAAGAGGTCCCTTTGGAAAGACTGAGTATCAATCACTTGGTAAGTTCGAATTGGTGCACACCGATATTTACAAACATTTTTCTCCCAGTCTCAGAGGGTATAAATACTTTTTTTGTGGATGATTAATCATGAAAAATATGGGTATATTTATTGAAGACTAATGATCAAACCTTTTAAGTCTTCAAATAAATCAAGGAAAAATTTAAAAATGAAACTAGTAGTAAAATTAAAACCCTCCACTTAGATCATGGTGGGAATATACCAATAAATAATTATTAACCTATCTCAGTGCAAATGGAATAAATTGACAACTAAAAACTCCATATTTACGTCAATAGGATGGAGTTATATAACAACATAATAGAGTCATTGTAGAAATGTTTTACAACATGGTTGAGGATGTAAAATTGCCTAATATATATTAGGTAGAAGCTTGTCACACTATAGTCTACTTGTTGAATAGGTCACCCACCAAAGATCTTGATGGAATCACACCTCATGAATCTTTGATATGGAATAAACCAAAGGTAAATCACCTTTAAGTTTTTGGTTACAAGGCATATATCAATGTTCCTAAGAAGAAAAGAAAGAAGTTGGATAAGAAAACCAAGGAATGTATTTTTGTGGGATATAGTGCACAAATGCATATAGGTTCCTTGATCCTGAAACAAAGAAGGTACTAATCAGTGGAGATGTAATGTTTGATGAAAAGAGTGGAATCAATCCACCTTCTACATAGGCAAATGATATAGGCAAAATTCCTATAATCTTTTTAGATAGTGATGTTGAAAGTGAACAAGAAGATAGTCAAGTAGGACCTCTAACACCACCACCTATAGTTTAGTGTATGCCCAAGTGGTACACATGTACTATAAAAGATGTTAAGTTGAATAGATTACTAGATAAATCCACTTCAAGATAAAGGAATCAAAGCATGGATCAAGAAGAGGTAAATATGACCCTTATGAGTATTGTGCAAGAAACATATGAGCCCTCTATAAGAACAAAATCCATATAGTCTAGACCTCAAAAATATGTCCTGGATGGAAAATATCAATCACTGATGAAGAATAACACTTGGAAGCTTGTTGATCTTCCATTAGGGAAGAATCCTATTGGATGCAAATGGGTCTTTAAGACCAAGTACAAAGTAGATGGAAATATTGATAAGTAAAATTTAAGGCTTGCTGTAAAAGGGTATGCTAAAAAATAAGGCAGTTGACAAGACTTTTGCTCCCATAGCTAAGATAAAGACTGTCATAATGGTTTTTGCTATGACTACATAGTTTGGATGAAAATTCCATAAAATGGATGTAAAAGGTGTCTTTATCAATGGAGATTTTAAAGAATAAGTCTACATGACTCAACTTGAAGTATTTGTGGTACCTAATCAGGAACAAAAGGTGTGTATTCTTATAAAGTCTCTCTATGGGATAAAACAAGCTCCCTGACCCTATTACATCAAGATTGATGAGCATCTTGTGTAACATGGATTCTTCAATAGGAGTCTATATGATCCTAACCACTACCTAAAAGAATATTGGGGGGAGGTTTTATAGTGATTATTTATGTTGATTATCTATTCATCACTAGCAGCATAGTGAAGATGATCAATAAAAATAAAAATGATCTCAAGCAAATGTTCAACATTATAGATCTTGGGATACTACACTATTATCTTGGTCTAGAGGTATGACAGAAGGAACACTACTTTTTGGTTTCATAGATAGAGTGTACCAATACATTTCTTGAGAAATTCAAGATGATGAATTGTAAGCCTATTGTAATACCTATGGAGATAATAATTTAGTTGTGTCATACAGATCCATCACCAGAAGTAAAGGCAACTCTCTATCAGCAATTGATTGGGAGTCTCATTTACTTAATATGTACTAGGTTAGATATTAGCTATATTATTAACTATCTTTCTTGATTCATGTAGGGACCAAAGGTGGTACATTAGAAAGTGATAACTTAGGTATTGAGATACATAAAAGGTAAAATTGAGTATGAGCTATAGTACAAGAAGAATGATAATTTCTTCTTGACATGATACACAGATGCATATCATACAACTTCTATTGATGAAAAAAAATCCACTTCTAGGTTTGTGTTCTTTCTAGGATCTGGTCTGATTTCATGGGGAAGTAAGAAGTAGAACTATGTTTATAGATCTTATAGTAAGGAAAAATATCATGCTACAGTAAGAGCTATCTATGAAGCAATATAGATATGTTACATTTTTTTAGGACTTGGAGTTTTACAGACTCAGCCTACAGTTTTGAATTATGATAATTAGGGTGTTATATATATTATTTTCAATCTAGTGTTTCATGAGATAACCAAACACATAGAGGCTTAAATTCATTTCATACATGAACATGTTTAGAAACATAACATACAGCTCCAATATTTCCCCAACCAAGATTAGTGTGTAGATGTCTTCATGAAGTCACTTGCACATGATAAGTTTGAGGCATTCAGCAATTATCTCTTATTCTCTTTAGGATATGATCAACTAAGGGGTGGAAATGTTAGCATAATTAATTAATCCTACCTATTGTAGTAGATGTCTCAAAATATTACACATTGGTTGAACTAGGTTAGTTAGACAGGTTATATCCTAGAAGTTATTATGAGTCATATTTTTTTACAAATTAGGAGATCTAATTTCACTTAGCATTGTATAAATAAGAATCTCTTGTAGTGATTTTGTTAATTTAGTTAATACAATTCCATTCTAGATTTCAAGTAGAACGAAAATAAGAGGTTAGAAGATAGGAACATCTATATTTCAAGTTTATGGATCAAATAGTTCTTCCAAGAATGTAAGTAGAGTGGTTGAAGGAGCTTCAAGCATTGAGACTTCAAAGTGAAGAGAAGAGTATTTCCTTAAGAGGAAATAGGAGGGTGAAGTTTTAATATGAGAAACCATTTTAGAATGAAATAGGCTATGTGAATATTATGAAGAATGAATTATTCATGAAGAAGAATGAAGAAAGAGAGACTGAAACAATATTATTACAATCAGATGATGGTAGAACTAATGCATTATATGCATCTAAATTTTCTCGCCCACATTATTGTCATTAATATTCCTATTAATCGACACTTTTTTTTCTTAATCTCATTTAATACTACTAATGCATCTCCTTCCTAGTCATTTATCTAACATCCCATTTTTGTCATCTATTAACCTTATTATATCCCAGTTCATCATTAATTTATCCTAAGTCTCTATTATCCCATTTGAATCCCATTTATCTATTATTTGGGAATTTTAAATTCCCAGTGACCCACCTAATAGCCTATGCTGAGGCTCTCCTACACCTATAATCCCTAATCATATACCTAATCCCTATCTAAATCATCCATAGGCCTAATAAATCCCTAAGAGGATTCAAGAATTGGAGGATTCTAGAATCCTCTCTATTGTCACCCCTCATCTCTAGAAGCTTCTAAATTTAGAGGCTTTCAAGGAATTTTAAATTACTTTTAATCCTAAACCCTTGATCTCTCTCATCCAAATTTGAATCTTCACCATTGATCCTTCCATCCTTATATTTAAATAACCCCATTCCTCCTTGGGGGATAACAAGAAATCAAGTGAGGAATCCATGTCCAACTAGTCATTGAATCATCCAATCCTCATCAACAATCCTTGAACGATGCCATCATAATGTCCAATATAAGTCTAAGGTAAATGTAATCCTTTCATTTTACATCTATTTAATCATGGTGTAGATCATTTATCTTTAGGATCATAGTGTTGGTTTTGAATTATGGTCATCCATTTATATTCTGGTTCTAATGGCTCTAGTCTTTAACTAGTTAGTTTGATGTTTAGGTTTGAATTTCCATAGTTAAATCCATATTGTGCCAAAAAATCCTTCTAAATTTTGGTGACCATGGTGGGAATTAAATTCTCTCAAACTAATATTTTCTACCTTGAAAGTATTTTTCTTGAGTCTACAAGTGAAGAAGAAGAAGAATTAACGATTGAAAATTACAAATTTTGGTGTATGGATATCTCCAAAGTTTTTTGAGTATTATTTTCAATTTAAAACTAACTTAATCCCATTATTGTCTCTACATGGTGACTAATGTGTGTTTATAAAATCATTGAATGAGTACTTTGTTGATAGCCTTAAATTATTTTTACTTTTAGATAAAAAAATTTATGTGTTGGGGATATATTATGATATGGACATTATTAATCTATTTTTCTTACATTTTTATTGCCTACTTGTGTTGTCTATGATATTTCATGTCTTTCATCTATCATAAACTTGTATTTATTTAAGGTATTTTGGGTCAAATGGCTCACATTTAGATTTTTTGCATTTTCCTCTTGTTTTCTTCTTAAACCCTGTTGTCTATCTATGATCTTGGTAAACATTCACTTTCTATTATGATATAATAAGTGTCTATGCTTTGTTCTAGAACTCCCATTTTAGCATAAATTAAGATGGAATTGGTAAAAGCCATAGAATATGGATTTACATGTGTGAGTTAATGACTCCTTTATTCAGCTAAAATATTGATGATTTTATAACATTTTCGATAAAAGAAAAATCAGCCTTCATCTTGGGCGTAACCATCCTCAACACTCTATTTGATGCTAGAAGTTAGACTCTTACAATTCCTCCTTGTATCCTTATCTAGTTCCACCAAATAATTTTTCTTATCATGGCTATTGTAATGACATGTATAATAATTTTATTAAGCCTATCATCAAATCAAAAAACTTCAAATGCCTTCTCTATCACATGCCTTGCTTCTTGGGCTGCATGACTATGTTTTATCCTTCCACATAGGCCATTCTTCCCCCATTTTGGCTGTACTATCATCACTCTCCATTGTATGAAATAATTTCTCAATGCTCTTGGCTAGTGTTTTGCCCATTGTGGTATTTTCATTTTCTTATGCATCTTTTGCCCAACCTCCCACCCACTCATAGCTTCTCTTTTGCACATGCTCATCATGAGCCTACCTTGCTTGACACTTTTAGATATTCTACCTCACCTTCCTCATCTTTTTCCACACCTCCAAAATTCCCAAGGTTTTGGCATGAAATGTCGTAGTATTTCCAAATTTAAATCATGGTATTTGGTTTGGGTTTTTAGTTTTAGTGTGTCCTTAGGTTCCATTTTCTTTAGTGATTAATGCACATATTATTGAGTTGTATCTCAATATCCATTTAAATCTAGGCCTATTGAATACCTTTTTGTCTAGGTGGGTTTTATAATTAAATATCAAAATTAGTCCAAGGATTACTTTATAGTTATAAGGCAATGTCATCAAAGCATAATTTGTATAGTATTAAATAAATATTTATTTTTTTAATATAATAATAATAATCATAATAAATAAATAATAATAAAAATAAAAATTCTAAACTTTTATTTCCCCTAATATATGTATTAAATATAGTTTTTAATTATATGTTGTTAACATGTAGGTATATGCCTATTGAAAATTAAAATTTCATAACTACCAATAATCTTCACAAGTTTATTTTATAGAGGCCACTCTATTAGAAATATTATTTCTACATGATAATTGGCCAAAGCACATAAAGAGTCAAATATATTAATGTTATCTTTTTTAAAAACATCTACCAGATCCAATAGACTACTAACCCTATGTTTCCCTTCAAATTCATGTTTTCAAGTCTATTCCCTTTTGACAAGATTTGGTGATTTTTGAGTCATTTTAACATATAGGGGTGAATCTAGTGGTAATTTTGACTTTCTAAAATCTTATTTTGCAAGGAATATTTTGGTCTAATATCTTGTCTTTTAGGTTTCCCCTCAAGATCATCAGTCAAACTACTAATTACTTATCTTACAAGTTGCCTCTTTAAAAGTGCCACTTAAAACTACTAGCCATTTTCTTGTAGGCTGCTTGTCAAAGACCCATTTTGTAATATTAAAATTCATTTTATCTTAGACTTTTCATCATTTTTATCCTATTGTGTTGTATATTCTTGTATCTTATATATATCACACATATTAATCTAATCAGTTAATTAATATTTTTGAATGCCTATTTGTATCCTGAGGGCTATGATTAGTGTATGCTATCCCCCTTACATCCTTATGGTGATTCCTGGGGGATCAAAAACCACCTATAAAACCCATTCCCTTTTTATTTTTCTAGGGAGTTAGTGACCATGAATTTCACCACCACATATTAGGAGAGTTATCATTCAATGCCAAAGTGGAATTCCCCATAAAGGGTTCTATGGAGTGAGGAGTGTTTAAAATCCAAGATAGAATGTGGTTAGACAACATCTTATATGGACTTTGGCCCCAATGTACCTTTACATATAGGGGCATACCTAGATAGCCCTATGCAAACCTATCAAAAAATCCTCCAGTCATAACAAGTGTAGGATTAACAAAGTTAGTATTAACTCCTAAGTAACCATTCTGTGTATATAAGGTCAAGAGGGTTTGATTGATTCTATAATGGGTCATCAACCGACAGCCTCACCTATAAATCCATTTATTAAGCATCAAATTACACTCCTTTAATTTTACTAATCATAGTTTTATGGTGTGCTTGATGTGTGTTGTGATAAAATAGTGTCGTTTATGAGCTGAGTCAACCTTCACCCAAGCCTATATACCTATATTGGTCATTTACACATTCCATCTTGTGTATCCTTTCCTCATAATTCTATTATCTTGTACATCTTATAATCCCTTTATATATATCATTTTGTATATCCTAATCATCATCCCATTATACATATTATCTCTTACACATTTTATACTATCTCCCATCACCATCTTATCTTAATATCCTCCTATTGGCAATATGATTGTCATTGATCTCAAAAAAATTAGGAAGGATTGATGGAGAAAAGAACGTGTTTCATAGTTGCACTGTGAAAAGTTATCATGCTTTTACAGAGACCATTTATGGATGTTTAAAGTCAAACAGATAAAAGATCCATTATGGTTTTTTCATAAGAATCTTGAATGTATGGTCTATAGGTTTAGAGGATAAAGAATGAGCTCACAATTGATTTATTTATCTCTCAAACTGGATAGGGTTTCTCAGTAAAACCCTAAGGGTTTAAGTCATGGCATCAACAAGCACTTTTTATTTTGATAGTGACTAGCTATAGCTTGGACCTGATAGCTTAAGTTATAACTTAAACCTTTGTTGTCATTATGAAATCATCCCCTCAAATTATTAATTGCTGGATCTGATCAATGATCAAATGAATTTTTATTTTCCTAAGTCTAAGACTTAATTTATGTCCCAACTCGATCAATGACCCATGCTTCATTGTGCATAGATAATCTAATAAAATGAAGTAAAGTTAATAATTAAAAGGTGCTCAAAGTGAATGTACAAGTGACAAGTGCCACATTCATAAATATTGTTATATAGAGACCTAATGAGTGTAATCTTGTTAGAATTAATGATCGAGCTAGTTGAAATATCAATGGTTCATGGTTAATCGAACATTGAAGATCCAATCAAGCATGATGAATTCAAAGTGCCAAAGGTACCTCTAAGTGAATGTGCTAATTCCAAGTGTCATAATAACATGATTATATTAGATAGAGAACCAATGAGAGTGAACCTATCAAAGATATATATCGATCTTGTCCGAAGACCTGATAATGCATAGGTGATCATGTAAAGAAGATCTAACAGAGTGAATGGACTCAAATGATATAAAGAGCTCAACATTTAATAACAATATAAAAGTAAAGATCATAAATATTTTAATATCCAATGGCACATGTAAGCTTGGATGAGAGAGATATAATAGAGTGAGTGGACTCTAATGGAACAAAGTGATCAGTGTTTATCAACACAGTGATGATTTAAAGATCGAGCAGGTTCAAGAAGATCGATAGAGTGAAAGTAAAGATGAAAGAATTAGTGAGATGAGGTCAAAAGGTTAAATTTTAATGACCAAAATCTAGGTAAATTTCATGCATCTTTGAAGATTGATCAATGCATGGGAGCTAGGATTTGGAGATAGATAGATGCATTTTAAATAGTGGAACATTAAAGTTCAGCAACATACAAAGATCTAATGGAGTGAGAGAGCTTGGAGATGGCATGAAGAAAGATATAAAAGGGTAGTATTTAAAGTGTTTAAATACATCAAGTAGAGAAACATGTAACAACTAGCATATAAGCCATGATTCTTGATAGAGATAACACAATTGATCGATCTAATCGATCAAATCTACATTAAAGAGCCTGTGCATCAAAACTTGAGTCTAAAAGATGTTATAAATAGTAAAGAGACCTAAAATTATGGCATGATGCATGGAATTGAGACATGAAAAACTAAAAATTCGTGTCATAATGAACTAAATTCTAGAATTGGTGTGATGTGTTATAGTTCAAGTGTGAACACATAAAAGATATTGAACCCTAGATAATTTGCTTATATATGTGATATCTAGGACAACGAAAAAGTTACTATTGTTGAAGCTAACATTGCTAGTGTAGTTGGATAGTGTTAAACCAAAAATATATAGAAAATAAATAGAGGGTAGAGAGAGATGAAGTGTGTCAAATAGATACATATACAGATAAAGATAGAGAGGGGAAAAGAAGAAGAAAGGCACATAAAGATAATGTGGAGAGAAGGAGTAGTTATAGATTATACTTGTAATAAAGAGAATAGAGTTTGATTCATTTATGAATCAATGTTGTAATATAGAGTTTTAACTCCATAGATCTAATTGGTTGGTGCCACCAGATAATTTGAGTTGGTTCTTAGTTAGGGTATTGGTGTCTCCTTAGGGTAGGTGCCCTTATACATCATAACTAGTGAAGTTAAGTTGAGTTTTTGCTCTTAAACTAAGGGATTGGTGTCTCCTTAGGGTTAGTTTCCTTAAATGTGTAATCAATGAGGTTTTTCCATTGAGGATTTAAATTGTGAGGTTGGATTAGAATAGTAGATTCTAACATCTATTATCATCATGGTTTTTCCCTTTGGGTTTTCCATGTATAAATCTAGTGTCATGTGTATTTACGTTTGTATGTGATCTATGCATTTATCTTTTAATCTACATATGATTTTGAATTTACTTGAAAAATATTAAAGGAATGGTTTTAGTTGATCTACTGATTCACACCCCATCTTAGTAGATAGTTGTGTTCTAATAATTGGTATTAGAGATTAAGGTTCCTTAAAATAAGCTTAATTAGTTCAAGTAGATCTTAGAATAGTGAACATAATGGCTAGTCAAGAAGAATCTTCATCAAATAAAGCACCTCTCTTTGATGGATCTAACTATGCATTCTAGAGTATAAAAATGGAAGCTTATTTATCTTCATTAGGTTTTGATATATGGATTTCTTTGGTAAATGGATATACATCCCCTACTATAACTCCTACTGATCAGACTTCAAAGAAAACATATGAGTGTAGTGCTAAGTTAAAGAATGCTATTGTCTTTGGATTTTCCAAATCATGGTTTGTCAAAGTGATGCATTTTCAAAAATCACAAGACATCTAGAATAAATTGAATAGAATTTATGAAGTTGATGACATGGTAAATCAGGCCAATCTATAAACATATAGAGGTTAGTTTGAAATTCTTAAAATGGATGAAGAGGAGAAGATTGAAGACTACCTCATTGGGGTAGATGAAACAGTCAATGCAATTAGAGGCCTTGGAAAAGAAAAGAAAGAATCAATCATTGTCAAAAAGGTCTTAAGATATTTTCCATCAAGGTGTGATTCTAAAATATCTATAATAGAAGAAGCAAGAGATCTAGATAAGCTCACTTTAGATGAGTTGCATGGAACCTTCACTACTTATGAGATGAGAATGGGAGAAGAAGATACTCCTAAGAGATAATTTTCCTTCAAAGCATCCAGGAAAGCAAAATAAAAAGCATCTACGTCTAAATTTGAGGGGACTGATGAAGAAGAAGCCAACTTTGTCAAAATATTAAAGAGAGGATCTGGAAAGTACAAAGGTAAGTTACCCTTTAAATGTTTTAATTATGGTAAATTAGGAAATTTTATTATTAAATTCCCTTACAAGAAAAAGAATAACTTTGAGAAAGAAGAGGATGGCAAAATGATGAATCCCCACTATTCCAAAAGGATGAATTTCTTTAAAAACATGAAAATATTGTACATAAGATAATATAGTGACTCATTGGATGATAGTGAGAGCTCAGATGATGACCATGAATGTGCCTTTATGGCTGAGGGAAATGAGTCCCTAATCATGGAATTAAGATCAACTTCTATAAATCTAAATCAAGAGGAAGTTGAAGACTCCGATGAAGAAGAGGAAGGAGAAGTGGACCTTGAGTGTGAACTCATTTTGTGCTTTAGATGAGTTGACAAGATGAGAAAAGAGAAATCAAGGCAGAAGAAGCTTGGACAAAAATAAATTGAAAAATTATCCAAAAGTCTTAAAAGATCTAATTAGATGATAGTAAGCCTTAAGACTTAAGGTTGAAGAGGCTATAAAAATAGATGTAGTCAAAATTAAAATATAATTAAAAATTGATGATTGTATGAGGCTAGAAGCAGAGATAGTGGCTTTGAGAAAAGATATTGAAATGGCTAAAGTAAAAATAGACAAAGGTCTAAAGTTGAAATTAGGATAAGACATTCTTGATAAATTGATTAGCTCTCAAAATCCATCAAAAGGGAAATCTGGTCTTGGATATGAAAAAGGTAAAAGTCCTACAATTAGTACATATACTAAGTTATATGACAATTTTAAAGTAGAAGGATTGGGATCAAAGAAAGGGAATGTCTCTAGAGATACAAAGACAAAAAATAGCACTACTGATTAGAAGAAGGCTAAATGAGAAAAGAAGCCCAAGGAAAGGTGAAATAAAAATGAGTCCATATATGAAAACTCAAGGTATATACAAAATACAAAGGTAGCTAATGCAGATGGTTACATAAGGGTAAGCATCTTGAAGAAGTAAGAGTTGAGAAAAACTCCCCATCCTACACAAAGAAAAGCTCTGACCAGGTCTTCCTCATTTTCTATGGTTATTGTTATATCTATAATCATTTTGGTCATAAGGCTAGTAATTTTAGATTTTTACCTGCAAAGAGAACCAATTTTGTAAGAAAAAAATTATTTTCACCCTTGTTAGATACAAATGTAATGTGCTCTAATTGTGGTAATTTCAGTCACATAGTTAAACAATGTAGAATAATCTTTGAAAGACCAAAAGTAAAATATGTGAAGAAAATCATGCCTCCCAGTGTGAACAAAGGCTCACAAGTCTCTAAAAAAGACAAAAATAAACCCAACAAGACATATAAGCAACCCAAACATGTATGGAAAGTGAAAGATCAAACTATGATGAAGAATGCTACAGAGGCTGGAAAATGTCAAGAGCTCTCAATGTCTGCACATGTTAAGAATGAGAAGACAAAGCTCAAGGAGAATTCCAAGGTCCTAGCTGAGGATAGTTCTAAGGTATGTACATATTCAAGTGAACATCCTAATACTATAGATCAAGTATCAAGCATAGAACATCAGTCTTCTATGCCTAGTGATGAGATTCTAAGCTGTAAGGAAGATTCATCATATGAAAAGGTGTGCCACATGTTATCTCCATGTACTTTTAATCCAAAGGATAATATCATAGTGGATGATCATGTTAATTCTATTAAATATGAGAAGAAGAAGAATAAGAACCACCGAACGCACAATATGACCAAGGAAGAGAATGAATATGAGGAATTATGGGAAACACCTAGTTTCACATTATTCTAGGATATTTTAAATTAAGTTGTCTTTGTCTATGATTCTTAAGATACTCCTTTTAGTAAAGAATCAAGTGGCGTTATTTAATATATTTTGAAGGTAAGAAATGAGTTCTCCTAGTTGAAGTTGGTGTGCCAAGATGAAAGAAGTGTTGTGTATATAGTGTCTATAGGGATAGAATGAGTTTTTCAATATGACATAATGAGATTTTTGGATTACATCTCATATATATATGGTCTAAAAATTCATTTGGAATAAGGCTTCTAATGTAATAAATCCTTGACATTGTGTATTTTGGGTAGTGAAAACAAGTTGGGTCACCAAACTCAGAGAACATGTGTAAAATGATGATATACGTATGTTAAATGAATTTATGGTGTGTTATAAGTAGGCCCTTGATGTAAATATGGAACATGGAGAAAGGGGGATCTAGATTGTTCAGTTTGTAAGAATCTAGAAGGATCAGAATAAAGGAGCTTGTTGTATTTTTTATGGTGGTAGGTTTGAAAATGCTCAAGTGGATGCTAGTTGAGAGTTGTCTATGTCACATCACAAATAAAATCATGTATAAGGTCTTTGAGTTCTAAAAATGACAATTTTTATATATCATGGAGTTAGGGGGAACTAAATAAGATAGCTTGAATGGCTTAAGGAACTATGCATGATGTGAAAAGGATCATATGTGAGATGCTTCAGTCATGATTGAAAGATAAGGTGTTATCTTTTATAAATGTTAACTCAAGCAAGTTGAGATCATGACTTGAACAAACCAATTTAGGTGCTTTGATAGTGTGTTGAATCCTCATACCTAAACAAAGTTGGAGTTTTGTAATTGGTTAGGTCCTAGGATCAGAGGACTATGTATGGATACCTGAAGATGCTAAAGTGATGTAATGAGACGAAATTTGGGAGTGATATCTCCTACATCACATCACTAGATACTAGTGATGGAGCATAAGTCTAGAGGAATGATCATAAAAGCCTTGTTGGTCATTAGAATAAGAGAAAAGGCAACTCAGGTATGTATATTTTGTAAATTTATAATGATTTTATAGTTTTAGGTCTTGGATGAACTCTTTTATCTGATAAAGGGGGAAAACACTTTAGACAAATAATGAGAAAGAGTCCTTTTTCCAATGATGTCAAAGGGGGAGAAAAATGGAAAATTATCTTTCTAAAATTTTGGAGAAAAAGTTCAAATGCTCTTTGTAAAAGTTTGGAAGTGCAGAGCAAGTGTCCAATATGAGTTTAGGAAAATATGCCATTGCCTAAGGGGGAGCAAGTATGGTGTGAACAACTTCAATTCATACTCATCAGAAGCCAATACAAGTAATGCTAGAGAAGGATCAAATTATTAGAAGATTAAAACATTAAGTTTGTATTAGAGCATTTAGTTTGCCATCAATGCCAAAGGGGGAGATTGTTGGCAATATGATTGTCATTGATATCAAAAGGGACACTATGGATGTCATTAATAGAGAGAAGAGCATGTTTAACAGTTGCACTATGCAAAGTTTTCACGATTTTATAGAGACCATTTATGAATGTTTAAATTCAAATAGATAGAAGATCCACTTTGGTTTTTTCATGAGCATCTTGAATATATGGTCTACAGGTTTAGAGTAATGAGCTCAAAATTGATTTATTTATATCTCAAACTAGATAGGGTTTCTCATTAAAACCATAAGGGTTTAAGTCATGGCATCAACAGGAAATTTCTATTTTGATGGTGACTGGCTATAGCTTGGACTTGGTAGCTTAAGTTATAAATTAAGATTTTGTCATTGTTATGAATCTAGCCCCTTGACCTAGCAATTATCAACTCTAAATAAAGATCAAAAGACTTTCTATTTTCCTAAGTCTAAGACTTAATTTATGTCCTAACTTGATCAATAGCTCATGCTTCATCATATGCAGATGATCTAACGGAGTGAAGCAAAGTCAAATTGTCAAAAGGTGCTCCGAGTGAATGCATAAGTGAAAAGTGTCACATTCATGGAGCTTGTCAGATAGAGACCCAATGAGTTTAAGCTTGTCAAAATTAATGATCAAGCTTGTTGAAAGATCAAAGGTTCACAACTAATCAAACATTGGAGATATAATAGAGTGTGATGAAGTCAATGTGTCAAAGGTCCCTTCAAGTGAATGTGCTATTGCCAAGTATCATAAGCACATGAGTCTATTAGATAGAGGACGAATGAGAGTGATCCTATCAAAGATATATATTGATCTTTTCAGAAGATCTAATGGTGTGTAGGTGAATGTGCAAAGGAGATCTAATAGAGAAAATGGACTCAAATTCTATAAAGAGATCAACATTTAACAACTAGATAGAAGTAAATATCAAGCATCTTTGAAGATCTAATAGCATGCAAAATCTTGGATGAGAGATATCCAATGGAGTGAGTGAACTAAGATGGAAAAAACTGATTGATGTTTATCGACATAGTGGTAAGTTAAAGACCAAGCAGTTTCAAGAAGATAGACAAAGTAAAAGTGATTCAAAGTCATAGGGAGAAATGAGATGAGGTCAAAGTGTCAATGTTTAATGACCAAGTTAAGGTAAATGGCATACATCCTTAGAGATCAAACAATGCATGGGAACTAGGATCTAGAGATTGATGGACATATTTTAAAGAGTGGAACATTAAATTTCAATAGTGTATAGAGATCTGAAAAAATGAGAGAGCTTGGAGATGGCACGAAGAAAGAGATCAAAGGCTAGTATTTAAAGTTTTTAAATACAAATGGACAAGTGTAAAAACATGCAGGAACTTGTGTATAAGCCATGAATATCGACACAAATAATGATATTGGTCAATCCAACTAATCAAATCAACATTAAAGAGCCTATGTATCAAAACTTGATTCTAATAGATGCTATAGATAGTAAAGAGACTTGCAATTATTATGTGATGCATGGAATTGAGATGTAGGAAACTAACAATTCATGTCATAATGGACTAAAGTCCAAAATTTGTGTGATGTGTTACATTCTAAGTGTGAACATAGAAGATATCTAGCCCTAGATCATTTGTGTATATATTATATCTAGGACAAAGTAAAATTTGTTGTCAAAGCTAAAGCTACTCATGTATTTGGATAGTGTCAAACAAAAAATATATAGACACATAACCAAAGGGTAAAGAGAGATGAAGTGTGTCAAATAGATACATATATAAACACACATAAAGAGGGGTAGAAAGGAAGAAGGACATACAAAGAGAATGTGCAAAGAATGAACAGTTACAAATTAGACTTGTAATAGAAAGGATAAATTTTGATTCATTTATGAATCAATATTGTAATGTGGAGTTGTAACTCCATAGATATGATTAGTTGGTGTCATCAAACAAGTTGAGTTAGTTTTTAGTTAGGGGATTAGTGTCTCCTTAGGGTAGGTGCCCTTAAATATTATAACTAGCAAGGTTAAGCTAAGTTGGTGCTCAATTAGGGAGTTGGTGCTTACTTAGAGTTGGTTCTCTTAAAATAGGGGAGTGGTGTATCCTTAGGGTCAGTACCCTTAAATGTATAATTAGTGAGGCTTTGAATTGTGAGGTTGAATAGTATATTCTATCAAATATTCTCATTGTGGTTTTTCCCTTTGGGTTTTCCATGTATAAATATGGTGACATGTGTATTTATGTGTGTATGTGATCTCTACATTTATCTTTTAATTTATATATGCTTTTGAATTTTATTTAAAAATATTAAATGACTAGTTTGAGTTGATCTAGTAATTCACACCCCTCTTAGTAGATAATTGTGTTCCAACACCTCCTAGTCCAACCATATCTACCCCCCATTGGTCATCACCCCATCACTTGTATATCATAAACATCATCTTGTATATCCTTATCTTACCATCTTATACATATATTTATTCTCTTGTAAATTGTTCTAGTCATATCCTATCACTAGACCTACCCATAATTTGTATATCATAAACATCATCTTGTATATACCTTCATCTTGAACATCTTTATCATCATCCCCTTGTACATAATTTTTTATCTTGTAAATCCTTCTCGTCATATCCTATCTTGGTCTCACTGGTCATTTGTCATACCCCATCACATATCATAATCACATATTGCCATCTGCATCAAGTCCACTCTATCTATAATCAATCCTTTTATCTTTACCTTGCCTTCATTACCCATCTAATCTGACCTCATCTTATTTCATCTTAGTTGGCCCTTTTAGGTCACACTCAAGTCCAACACCAACCCCATCTCATCATCATTTATAATTTTTCTTGTCACATTATCCTATCATGGGGTATCACATAGTAATATCCCATCCTATCTTGAGCAAATTATTCTAAAAATTGATCTATTCTTGTTGTTATCCTTTCATAGCATCCTATCATTCTAATCCATTAATCATTCATCACTTTGTTAGATATTATACCTAGTCAATATTTTTATAGCATCTTATAAATTTGATGGTTTCAATCTAGCAACCCATCAATCATCAATCTAATTGTCTCTAGCATAATCATCTTACCTATTCATAACTAGGACCAATCATATTGTCCTTTTATTAGTTACAATCTAGGCACCCATTAGATCCCCAATATTTTTGCTAGCTTGAAAACTAAGCATCATTGATAGGTTGATAGAACCTATTATATGATTGGTTTGAAATATGATCATAGTATTCAATCCATTAGTTTGTCTCATCCCCACCCTCATTTATCATACTATCTTAGTCCTTCAAAACCACTTTGTTCAAAAAACCCTCCTTGGCCGACCTCCATCATCTATGCTTTATCATCCACCACCATGAAGCTAGACCCCACTTTCATAGACCAATATATAGTTACCAATAAGAATGAGATCTTATTTCAGTTCCTCTTAATGGGTTTTCCACTTCACAAAGGAGTTGAACCCCTTAATCTTATTTTATCCCCCATCTAAGCCCCTTCCTATGAGTCTCATACCAATTCTCCCTCTACTAGTCATAAACTATCAAATGCCCATTCTCACACTAGTAAAGGGAACCCAATGTTGTCCACCTCATCTACCTCTAATCCATCCTCCCAATCACACCAAAAACCATCTGATCCCAATTCTAATGCTTCCACATCCAACTTAGAATGTGAATCAGGTCCTTATACCCCCTTCATATGTCCCTAGAAGCCCTTTTTGAACAACTTATCACTGCTAACATGATGGTATATCTACCTATAAAACATCTTGATCTTGTTAAGCCTAAGTCATTTGGGTATAAATCTAATCAATATTGTGCATATCATCAAACTTGGGGCATACCATTAATTGATGTTGTAATTTACAATATTATGTCAAAGACCTCATCAACCATGGTGACATAATGATTAAGGATGAACCAAATGCATCTACATCCCTGGGTGAATAAAAAGAGGAATGCCAATACTCCATCCCCAATCATGATCAAGCCCTTCTCCTTCCAATCCAAGGTCAAGACACCACTTTTAGCTTCCATGATCCCTATGTCTTCCATAAATCCTCCATCAAAAATCTATTTATCCCCCCATGAATCTAGTGCTCATGAAACCTCATGTGGGCCTCTCTTTATTGAATCCATTGATCTTCCATAATCTCCCTCTTATTCATCATATCAAACACCCTCTATTGAGAGGTCAATTATGGATAATGAGTCTTCTACTAATAGTGTTGCATCATATACATCATAGTTAGCATTAGCACCAACATAATTTTTATCTACATTAAGGTCATGTTCAACACTAGTATTTGAATCAGATTCCTTATCATAAACATCATCCCTCATCAGTATTATAATATATGATTATATTTCTTGTCTTTTTTAGGATATCTCTAATCCAGATACCTATAATACATTATCAAGCATACCATTTCATCCAAATTAGGATGATTAATTCATAAAAAACTTCTTGTAAGCTTTATCTATCAAAGATCATTAGAGTGAATCTGATCCTACTAGAGATGCACATACTATAACTAGTCTTAGTGATCCTTTTGTTGATCTTGAGGAGATTTTCTCTGATGTCAAATTTGAGTCTCCTAGGAACCCTTCTAAAGAAAATGTTGCCCCATCACCACTCATTGACCTCATCATGCCATCTCCACCACCTTCATCCATCATAGACCCTTTTCTACCTATCAATGATCATTTAATCACCTCCCTCCATAAGGAAAAATAGGAACATACATCATTGGACCCTTATTTAAGCAATTTAATAAGTGCCATAAATACAAAGCTCTAAGATTGTATTCCAAAATATAATCATAATAATCAAATCATCTATAATTCCATCAATCAAAATCAATAAAAATAAAATCATAAACCTAATATAAAAATGTCTTCTCCTAGTGAAGCCCAATATTAGGCACTAGGGGACCATCAAAGTCAAAATAATCATATATCAAGTCAAAAATCAATTTACCCTATTAAATCCCAAAGTTGATCATCAAGGATCAATTAAAGTCAAATCTAATTAAAAAATTAGAATAATGATAAAAGCATTATTAGCTTGGCTAATAATCCATCAAATAATTATATTGAAGATGAACTACATCATCAAAGTGTCTTGGATCTCCTAAAATCCTTTGTCAATTGGCACCAATCCAAAGTAGAATGTCCAACATATCCAATGTTGCTTGCAACTTCTAGTCCTAATCCACCAGTACCCATCACACCATCCTATCATAATATTATCCTCCATCCAAGTCCCATACATCCCCATCAAAATCCAAACACATCCATACCTCCCATCACCTTCTAAAGAAGAATTATCTCTCTTAGGGGTGACAAAGACACCTAGTCTAGATATCTATAGGTATTGCAATCAAAAAACATCAAAGGTTACAAGGACATTAATACATCTAGAAATGGAAATAACATGGTCCTAACATCACACATCTCTAGAATAAGTTTTGGTTAAAAATCTAGCTAATGTCAACATTCTTGCATCTAAGACCCATATATAATAAACTTGAGATGCCCAAAAATCCAAAAAAATCCAAACAATCATTCGTCTAATGCTTAAAACTAGTCTTCTAGTGCCTTAGATAAGTACCATGATGAAAATTGGTTTATGGCATCATGGTAAAATAATCTATTGTCCATATTGAACCTTAAAACTTGGGGGCAAAATCCATGCATCTCTTATCTATCAACCATCATCATCCATCATATTATTCATCCTATTTCTCTTTCTTATCATCTTAACTTTCCTAAGGAATTGAAATGTGCCTTGATAAATATTCTCAACCCATCTTGGCATATCCTTCAATGGACACTTAGGAAACTAAACACCTAGTTCCTCCATGATGTGGTCAATTGGTAATCCCTAGTCCATTATTCCTTGGTCACCAAGTTCTCATACTTCTATCAGCGTCATCCATCATTCCATCCATCTTCATTCTAGTTTCCAGGCTTATTATTCCCTTTCTAGTAACCCCATTTGTATAGTGTACATACATATATCCAAAAAACCCCAACATTGAAATATTCTAAAAACCCCAACATTTAAATATTCTAAAAACCCCAAAAATCATCAAAGTTAAAAAGAAAAAATTAGTCCATGGTGTCTTGTCTTATGTCTAATCACCTCATCACATCCATCTGTATGCCATTCATATCTCATCACATCTGATATCCATTCCCGTCTTTGGATATGATATCTCGTTTTGAAACCAAATTGGAGTGATCACCCATCTCTCCATATTTTCAGCATCTTTTTGGCTAGGTATTATTGACACACATAACCTTGTCAAATAATTTATTCTAGAACCCATCACTTCCCTATCATTACTTCTTCATACCTAGCACCCATTCAATAATTATTTTTCTAGTGTGAAAGGTATTTGATTCCATCATTTCCTACTCTTCTTCCTAGATTGGGCTCTTGAAAGGCTTTATTTGTTCATAATACTTGGTCATCTTAAGAATCACTTTAAAAAAAAAACTTATTTGACCAAATTTAGATTTTATTTTTGGACCAAATCAGTATTCAGAGACCTTATCATACCCCATCATATTTCCCACCCTCCTATTTTAAACTGGGGGAAAAAATCTAGTCTTTATCTATTTGATTCTTATCCAAACCCCTATCTCCTAATCCATATCCATACACTTATCTAACTATTAATCCTTCATCCATTCAATTCTATCCTAAATCCATTATCAAATCATGATCATCCTAGTCAAACCCATCACCTAGTCACTCATCCCACCATTAAACAAGACATTATGACATTGCATGTAGATACTTATCTATTGCTTGTCTATTTTTTGACTTGTTTGTATATATATTGTTTGTGTTATGTTTGTCATGTCTCTTTTTTTATATTGGGTAATGAATGAGGATGAAATGAGGTTAAAAAATTCTATAATAATTCTTATACATACCCTTGATGATGTAGATTTCACTATTTACCCATGCACTTCGGCACAATGTCCTCTTGGTTGTACTTATATCATGGGGCATACTACCAAGTGACATATCTATTATATTTATTAGGCTATGATGATCATTATGATAGTTATGATGGTTTCATCATATACAACTTCATTTTTTATTCAATCATCTAACCATCCTTATTTCCCATCACTAATCTAATCATCTTGACTCATTCGACTAACACCCAATATTTTATCCTTGTCTCATCATCTAAATCACATCATATAATCACTAACATCATCATCATACTAATATTCTCCTCCATCAATTTTCATCTATCCTCATGTAAAATGACATCAGCCTAAGGTCTTTTCAGAGTATGTAGGCAACACTAGGTCACTTTTTCAGTGCCTAAGGATAACTCAACCACTCTCACCTCTTTCCTCATCATCCATCATCATCCCCTTATCTTACATCAGTACAATATTTGGGCTATAACATAAATCATTCATCAATAAAATTTATCAATCACCATCCATAAAACAATCCCCTTATTCTTTTCATCAATGTCCCACACCTATCGATTGGGCCCATTAAGTCACCACATTCATATTTTCTCCATCTTTCATCCATTATCAATAATTAGTCTATTAATCATATAAATTTTATGGTTCCTCCCTCAATTGGGACATGATACAAACTATAAATTTTTCATCACATTATGTCTCATTGAGTTGATGTAATGGAGTCCTTTATTCACTCGATGACATCATTCTTCTTTTTCCTCTCCATCATATTAATCACCTTTAGCTTTGAGCTACACCCATATTAATCTTATCACATCACTGTCTTATCTTATCCTATATCTATCCCTTTCATGTATCCTTGCTTTGAATATGTCTAATATTTTAACCTTTAAATATTATCATCATCATGTTATGGTTTATTCCCCCTTGGGATGTGTTAACAATTGTGACAGCCATCTTCCTTACTCCCTATGCATGTGTCTTTGCTAGGGGCATCATCAATTTCTAATTCACTGCTCAGGTTAATCATCTTCTTCATATTTTATCTCAAACTTATATTCCCATCCCATCATCTATACATTGCATCCCACCCCTCATTTCTTCTATTGAGTGTCCATCTATCTCATTCTTCCCTGCATGTCCCGTAGAGGGGGAATCATATCCACTAACATTCATTCATGACATGGTTTTTCTTTGAAATACCATTACTCCTTCCATGTTGTTCTACTCATAATTCCCTTTAAAATAAGGGTAAAATATATTCATCTAAATTATTTTGACTATATTATTGTCACTAATATTCCTATTAGTCAATATTAGTTCAACTTAATCTCATTTAATCTTACTAATTTATCCCCTTCCTAGTCATTTATCTAACATCCCATTTTCATCATATAATAAAATTATTCTATCCCAATTCATCATAAGTTTATCCTAATCCCCTATTATCCTATTTTAATACCATTCACCTATTATTTAGGAATTTTAAATTCCCAATGACCCATCTATTAGCCTATGCTTAGGCTCTCCTACACCCCTAGTGTTAGAATAAAAACGGCTTGGGGATCAAAACTAAAGAATAGCTATGATACAAATTGTTAATATCAATAAGGCTTAGGTATAAAAACTAAAACATAGCTCTGATACTAATTGTTAGGAAACAAACATCCTATAATGCAAGTAATAATCATAAAATATGATTGCAAAAATATAAGATACAATAAAACATAAATAAAATGGGAGAGAACCAAAACCATAAAAACACAAAATATATGTGGAAAAACCTTGAAAAAATAGAAAGAAAAAAACCATGGGGAAAAGGCATCACCAAACTTCATTATTTTTTTAACACTCTCTTACAGTTCCTCATACAACAACTATAAACAAGTGCTAACACAAGCACCCAGGTGAGAAAATATTACATTAATCTATGCATGATCTAACCTCCATCATGATTTGAATATCCTCCAACATCTAAGATAAAAATAAACTTCATGAATCCTCCTCAATGTACCTAGATTAGCAAAGCAAAACCTGCCTCCATGCTCCAACCTTCAACCTACATTTTGATGCTTACAACCCAAAAATCTAGGTGAGTAAGGCATGCAAGCCTTTCCTACTCTAACCTTATATCATGCAAGAACAAAATATCAAGGATCCAAGAGCCACTAAATTGAATAAATAATAATGAGGAAACTAATGCATATTTATGCATTTTACAAACTTGTTGATCAAGAAAACAAAGGGGAGAAAAATTCACCATATTTCATATGCCTTTACAAATCACACATATGACAACCCAACACCATCATGTGATATCTAAAATTCAACAAAGAATATTGACATCATCCATGTGCACCTTTGAAAAAATCACCACACTTCCACATGGCTCTCAAATAGCAATAGTGATGTGTCTCCCACTATGCATGTGCACCCACCTTTGCTTCAAGGAATCCAAATTCATTTTATGACTTTCTTAATGAGAACGAATCATGATGTATCATATAATTTATCCCCACTTAGCATAGTATACTTAATGGGTCAAAAATGGCATCAAATATTCATAATTATCTTCCAACATGAAGACCCACACACATGGCCAAGAGAATGATTTGATTCTCTACCTTTTTGACTTCTTTAGCTTCTCACACAAGCCACCCCATGTGCCTTTAGAAAATGGCATGCCATTTTCTATCTCCACTTCTTTTCAAAAAAAATATGCTTTGTGGTTTATACCATGTCATAATCATGCCACCTCTCATGCCTTGTCACCTAGGTCCCACCATGGGTCCACCACTTGGGCCTCATTGTGGGTCCCACTACCACATCACCTTCTTTCCACATCACCTACATGCCATGTCACCTACATGTCACATCACTACACACCCAGATGCCACATCACCTACATGCCATTTCACCATGAATATGGACTTGTGAATAGTGCCCATGAATATTACTCTTGTATGCCATGTAACCTACATACCGCATCACATGCATGCCATATCATCATGAAAAGTGACCCATGAATAGTTTTAGTGAATAGTAATCATGAATATTGGGTTGTAAATATTGGCTTCACACCCTAAAACCTAGTCCCTAATCATCTACCTAATCCTTATCTAACCCATCCCTAAACCTAATTAATGCCTAAGAGGATTTTGGAATTCTCTCTATTCTCACCCCTCCTCTCTAGAAGATTCTAAATCTACATTATTCCAAAGAATTTTAAATTCCTTTTAATCCTTAACCCTTGATCTCCCTCATCTAACTTTTAATCTCCACCATTGATCCTTCTCTCCTTATTCTATTTAAACAACCCCATTCTTCCATGGGGGATAACAAGAAATCAAGTGAGGAATCCATGTCCAACTAGTCATTGAATCATCAAATCCTTCATCAACAATCCTTGAACCATGCCATCATAATGTCCAATATAAGTCTAAAGTAAATCTAATATTTTCATTTTGCATATGTTCAATCATGTGTATAGCATTTAGCTTTAGGATCATAGTGCTAGTTTTGAATTCTGTTCATCCATTTGCATTTTGGTTCTAATAGCTCTATACTTTAACTAGGTAGTTTGATGTTTGGGTTTGTATTTCCATATTTAAATCCATATTATGCTCAAAAATCCTTCTACAGGAATATATTAAGAAATAAAAAATCCATGTAAATAAAAAACTTTCTAAAAATAGTAAAATTGGACTAAGGCTAGAGAGTTTCCATCAAAATTAAAATAGATATGAGCCTTATATAGATATATTTAATACATATATAATAAATTTTTCACAAGGAAAAAATATGAAAGTGACTACCTTCTATTTTTGACATATAATATTAATTATTAATATCATTGCTTCATGTAAATCCCCTCAATAGGTGGAACATGACATCAATTTAACTATAAAATTATCTTGGGTTCAAATTAATTTTTTTTCGAAAAAAATGTGATGTAGATAATTAACATCACAAGTTGGAACCATGGAGAAATGTTGAATTAACATGGATGATGTAATCTATACACAATCACAAGTCAAAAAACACACCACATATGATGATTACACCGAGATCAATAAGGGAAAAATAGCCCACCATAAGGGGCATTAAAATGTGCCTAGTCCTTTTGGCTTCTTAATTCTTTAAAAACTCATTATACCATTTCACCTACATTTGTGTCATTCATCTAATCTTTAATCTATGATTTCCAATCAATCAATGAGTCAAACAAACTATTAGTGATCAAATCCACCTTACATGGGTAAATACATCATGTCGATTAACAATAAAATCTACCTTATTGGGGAAAATCACTATTATTCTCCCCCTTTTTGGGATAAATTCAATCATTTAGTCTTTCTTATAATTCCAAGCTCATAGCTTTTACCCTCTTTGTGAAAATCAAAGTTTACATCTTATTTTAAGATGGCTCATTTTATAAGCCCATAAATTTAACCCTATTTGGAGTATGTTAAAGTGTTCCAATTATCTTAGGATGCATCTTTCCAAATTCCCCCCTCTTTGAGGAAAAACCTTTTGTTGACAAGTGTTTTTGACATAGTAATGACTAAGCAGGGTTTTGTTAAGACCTTGCCTCTCTTGAAAGGAAGAACACACCACAAAGAAAATGCTTCCCCAAGGTCTAAATGTACCAGGTCTTGGTATGCTAAACTTAAATCGATAGGTTCATGTGTAACCATTCCATTCAAGGGGATTTTAAAAAAAAAGACTATATCTCTATGACAGCTTTAACTTAGATAATTAGGAAGAGGTCAATCGATGCTCATGACCCCTTTGATATATATACATTGATAATTAGATAAGGTGGTTGGGCATGACTGATTTTATGGTAGATTTAGACGCAATACTGATTTCATGCTCTAGCTAGAGAAGGTGGTTGGGCATGACTGATTTTATGGTAGATTTAGAGGCAATCCATTCTTTACATCTAGAGCTCACTCTACCATTATTTTATCATCAATTTATTACTTTGGGATCCATCATCCCATCTATAACTTGACATTTGTCACCTAATAATTGGTTCAAATCCATCTTATGTATCTCCTTTGTTATAGTACATGGGGATCAACTTGATTTTTTTACCTTACACTATGATTTCCTAATAGTCAAGTTTTCTACACTATCATTTGGATGAGTGTCTTGAATCCCTTAATGAGGACACACATCCAAATTAGTAGTTTGTGTTTGAAAGATGGACCCTACAAAATCAACTAAATAGTTAAGTGCAAATCCATCAAAGAAAATATAAGGTAAGAGCATTAAAATGATTGAATTCCCTAGTAATGAAGTTTCAAACAACCTAATTAAATATAATAAATAGAATATATATTTTTTATTTAGACGTGATCATTCACATCCAGTCAACTCTTATTTAGGACTTAGGCTTTTATTATAAGTATAAAGAATATATAGATATATGATTAGTTTATCCCAAATGTTATAAGATGGGGTAATGTCCTTATGAATTATACTTAGCCAATGAAATTTAAAAACTTGACCTATCAACATCCTCCTTTGATATTTGACCATTTTGACATTCAGGATAACGATTAATTTTAATCCCTCAAGTGCCACATGACATGTTAAAATTAGTCTAGAAGTCTAAGGTTTTATGGTTTGGTGATGGGAATATTCCCATTAAATTTAATATCATGGAGCATTGAGATCATGAGGGTGACACACAATATCCCCTTATCAAGTTGGGTCTATAGTCTAGCTGCACAAATTTGTGCCATGCGGTGTCTTCTTGGAAAACTAGGCCTTTGGGCTTATCATTGTAATCCTCATCCCCATGGTCTTGATATCCAAATAAGTCACCACACATTGGCACCTTAGGGACTTGGGGTTAGGATACCTTAGGGTCATTATACCATTAGAATCACTCTAAGGTTTTGATAGGTCCAAATTCTTAGGATCCTAAGAAATCACCATGTGAAGACTTCTCTAACCTTTAGGGGCTTAGATATATTAGATTATTAAGTCTATTGGTTAATCCCTCTATGGTTATAGGGTTTCAAATTTGTGCTATTTAACATGATTTTAGAGCCTGAAGTCTTTATAAATACTTATAAAAATATTAAACTTCAATTTTTTTTGAATTTAGCATAGAGATAAGAAATGATTTGATGATGACAGTGGAAAGGATCCTATTAAAATCAAAAGACATAAGACTAAGATTGAAATAAATAAAAGTGGCTAAGGTAATGAGCTTACATCAATTAAAACATGGTTAACTTGACTTGATGGGCTCAAAATTAGCCAATTTTGAGCTTGTTGGGCTCAACTTCAACTCAAGAGAGATTGACTAGGTTGACTTAGGCTCATGAGACTTGAGTTTGACATAAAATGGGGCTTTTCTTGGTTGAGCTTAGAATAAATAGAAAGAGTCATGTTTTCTTAAAAGGGATAAATATAGATGAGACACTTAGGTGATAAAATAAACCAAGACCTAGCTCATTTATATTAACACATAAGCCCTCTCTCAAGAAAACTCTCAGACAAGAAACGTCTCTTTAGACTAGATGTAGAAAAATTTAACTCAGTCAAGAAAAATAGGGTTCCTATTTTAGGTCAAAAATGAGGTGTGTTGTGCTAGTAACAAAATCTTTTTCTACTCTAGCACATCTTTCTCTACTCTATCATCATTGGAAATTAATGTGTGTAAGCAACAACTCACCAAAATTAATCTCATTCATGGGTTAATTTCACTCTTTTTCTTGTCCATTTTCTTATTTTTGAGGGCTCGTCCATCACTCTCAATTTGTGGCAATTCCCATGAGGGGGCATCATGGGTATCCCAAATGTTGTTTGGGGCTTCCTTATGAAATTATTTTTAGTAAATTATATAAGATTCAACAAAACATGAACACATAATTATTCAATATTTATCAAATCATTTTATTTACTTTTTCATTCTTTGAAACATCATTATTTTGCTTGTGTCTTGTAATGCCTTCTAAAATAGGGGAAAATGTGTACACTCAATTTCATCACATTCATGTCAAAATTGCAATCGAAACTATTTTTTGTAATAACACATAAGTCACCTTGTAATCATGTAAACTTACAAATTATTCTACACATCTTGCGTGCATATTCTATGACATATTGGTGCATCCCTGATTGGGTCAATACAACATATGCAATGATAAACTTCATTTAATTCATCCTAAGTAAAATTACAACTTTACAAGAGACATTTTGGATTAATTAGGTTGAATGGTTAGTTTAATTTCAAAATTTGGATCACTTCATAATAAGTTATTTAACCTAATATTCTTCTAATTGGAAATTCTATAGATTTTATAATTATTTATTTTCTTTAATTCATTAATTAAACTATTACTCCAATTATGACAAGTGGCTAAATGTTGATAATATCATTACATCATCCATAAATGTTAGGAATCAAAAAAATCATCAATAACTATTAGGAATCATGACATCATTGATAAATATCAAGAATCATGACATCATCTTGAAATTATAAGCAAATATCAGGGATCATGACATCATCATGAAAGTTATCAAGCATTTGTAAAAAAACAACATTAATGCAATAAATATAAAAAAGTTGAATCATGCCTCATAAATTTTGTTCCATTCCTCCTTATTACATATTTAACCTCTTGAATTAGTGGGAGGTGAAGACTCATTCCTATCCCTCCATTTGGAGATCAAGATGTACAGTTTCCATTGATTCAACAAGTGTATAAATTGAGGCCTCCTCCTCCATTATAGAAAATATTTCTAACTTAAACTTACTCTAAAAAACTACATAGAGATATTGACATTTATTCATACCATTCTTCATCAAAAACCCAATTAGACAAGGGGATATTTTTCATTCATGTGGATATAACATCACTAAGGACCTTTAGTCCTACAATCTGAGCACAAACCTCTTTTTAGACTGACTAACAAATGGTGTCATATAAGGAAGGCATAATATATTTTTTTCTTTTATTTGATTCCTAATTTGATAGTGTTTCTCAATAATATTAACTTAGAATGTTATGGTATGTCAATTATTTTTTATTTTCATGTACTATAAATGATCTAACTTTCTTTAGATTCTTGATCTGCAAGTGCCACCATCACTTAAATCTATTTTATCCACACTTCCATCCATAGTGATAGTAATC
>JARHVA010001200.1:1632500-1650000 GCA_037957365.1 Torreya grandis
AAAAGAATATCATGAGTATTAGGATCTAAAAGGTGTTAAGATCTCGTGTCCTCACAATAACCTACAAAGATCAAGGGCTTGATATTCTTATCCAAATATTTTATTTTCTTATTTGGTACAAAAAACCAAACATGGCTCAAAAATACTCTAAAATATGAGGCATCAGGCTTGGTTCTAGAGCAAGCCTCTTCTGGAGTAAAATGTTCAAGTGCTTTATGTGGTGTGCAATTCTAAATTTAATTCTCACAATTAACTACTTATTCCCAATAGATGAGAGTTAAATCTCATTAATGCATCATAAAATTATCCATCTCCTTCAAACTTTGGTTCTTCCATTTTGTTAAGCCCTTTTATTTTATAATATGTGAAAAAAATGCTAGTTAGCAATACCATGAGATTTCAAAAAAATAGAGAACAATCTATTGAATTACTCCCCGCCCATTATCAGTATGAATCTTCATGATGCAACTATAAGATTTATTCTTGATGAAATCCTTAAATACTTTTAAGTGGGAAAAAAATCAGTCTTATAATTGAGAATATAAACCCAAGTACATCTCAATAAATTATAAATAAAAGTAAGTGCATACTTAGCTCCATTGAAAGAAGGATAAGGAAATACCATCAAATTGTTGTACATAAGCTCAAGTGGTGAAGAAACTCTCTTAAACGTATCATTATGAAATGGATCTTGGTGTTGTTTTCCTAATTCACAACCAAGAAAAACTCCATCAAGACATGAAACTATAGTAAGACCATCAGCCATACCATGAGTGTTCAACTCCTTTAAATATATGTAATTAATATGTCCCAATGTCTCATGCCAAAGGTTACTCTCAAAATCTACATGAGAAACCAAGCATGTCCCTATAGGATAAGTATCATCAAAACCCTCAAATTCATAAATTTAAAAACTATGATCAATAACACCCTATGCAATAAGTGTATTAGTCTCTATCAATGCTCGAACTTCAACCCCATTTAGTGTGAAAGTTATTGTCTTACCCTAACTAGAGTGAAAAATCTAATACATAAAAAACAAATTTGTAGTGATGTTAGGGGCATATATTTCATCATTGATGTGGTCACCATCAAGATATGTCACCTTTCCCTTAACAAAAATAAATGAATAATATCCAACCTCAATGTTAGAAGTAGAACTCAAACCAAGAGATATAAAAGACTCCTTGAAATCAATAATGTGGTGAGAAGCACCAAAATCTATAATCCAACTATCTAAAATAGGTGACTGAGATCACCCAATAATATTAAGTGTTTTATCATGTTCGTTGGATGGATTGGAAATAGAAATATTGTGTTTTTTGATTGAATTTTATAAGGCTTACATTCTCTTAAAACACCTAGATTCTTCATGACCAGTCCCCCCACAAAAGGAAGATGAAAGGCTAGACTTATTCTTGGATTTAGAAGATGATTTGTGTTTAGAGTTATTGGGTTTAAGGTAACTTTGAAATGGTGGAGTGTTCTTGGTTTTACTACTTGATTTTCCCTTGATCTTAGGATTAGATGCTACTAATGATTTTTAAGAGGTGGAAGACTCAAGGTGAGATAATTTGGATTCTTATTTAGTGAGTCTTTTACAAAACAACTCTAAATCAAGAATTTTCAATGCAACACCTAAGGAATCCATGATCGATAAAAAGGTAGAAGTAAATATTTATAATGGACTTTAAACATGGTTAAAATTACGTACAAACACTCTATATATTTATTATCTTGTCCACTCCCTTTTAATTCTGTCAACAAGTGCTTAACCTAAGTGAGATAGTATACAATAGAGGGAAAATCTTCAAGATTGAGAGAAGTAATCTTGACTTCAATTTACATGGATATCATGTGATCTACTTTCCCAAATAAACCCTTTAGTTTAGCCCAAATTTTGAATGGAGAGTCACATCCATCCAATGAAACAAAATACTATCACTCACATAAGCCCCTACCAAACCCATACACATCAAATTTGCATTGGTGCTAAAACTTTTCATATTCTCTAGTGAACTGTGGTTGAACTTCATTCATTATCAACCATAATCCTTTGTGTTTAATGATTGTTTCCATTTTATGTCTCCATTTATGGTAATTATGTATAGCTAAAGGCTCACATTGATCTAAACTAGAAGAATAAGCTATGTTATTAAATCACGAAAGAGCAAAAGAATGTAAACGGATGCACAAATTGGCACCGAGATAACCCTCCAAAATATTTTTATTGATCCCCTCCCCAAATTTATCACTTTATAAAATTATTTTATTTCTACAAATAGATGACACCAATGGATAGATAATTAAAAACTATGCACTTTTGAAAATACTGAACTCAATTTTGAGTTATAGTTCAAAAGTTATAGGCTTTACTAATTCCTTATCAATGGGTCCAAATAAATAAAAATTGAACTAAAACTAATTTTGGTGATAAAATGGTAGCGTACCTAGCCTTCCAACCACTTTCTAGAATTATAATTGAATTAATAACATCCTCAATTCAAAAAAAGTGAAAAAATCATCCATCGATGACCCCTATGTGCTTGAAAGTGAAAGACACTTTCTCCTAGGGCAAAATTATAGCTATTCAAAATAAATAATGAATAGAACAATTGTGTTAATAGTATAAAAAATTGGATTACAATGTCTTTAGCTGAGAGATGAAGGATAATTTTGTATTTGTCACCTAGCAAGTGTCTGAGCCCTAAGTAGGCATTATTAAGGAATCTCTAGGATTGATAATAAGAAAGAGATTCCAACTAGGAGGTTTGGTTGAGATCCACAATGCTAGATTAGGTATGTTAAAATTCCATAATGCTAGATCAATTATTATAAATAACTAGTAGACATATAATCGTTTTATTACTCTCACAAAGAACCATATATTATGGTGATAGTCAATGCTAAAGTCATTTCTGAGTAAAATATAAGCCTCCTCTCCATAAACATAAAAGGAATGGTTGACGTAGACTTGTCACACACCTCTAGTGCACTTCTAATACAATACATAATGTAGGCATAAACCCTACCAACACGGACCTTTGATCTACTTCACTAAATATCTTATTTCCAATACAAATCTCTTATTGCTAAAAATGAGTGTAGATTAGAACGGTGATATAAGAGGTAGTATTTGAAAGAATTAGATGGTGGACTACAAAATCAAGTGAGAGAGCTTGAAACTAAGTCATGTAGGAGAGGATCACCTGTTGGATAATGACTAAACTTCACCAATGCACATGATGGTCATACGATATAACAAGGTTCTTAGAGATGATCAAAGAACCATCCCACCAATACAAACTAAGCTAATGTGGGGCCAGGATCTTTCCCAATGTAATAAAAAACCAAATGAATCCAAACCAAAAATTCAGTCCAACCTATTATGACTAACAAAAGATTCAACTAGTGATGACTTATGTCACAAAAAGATGGGTGTAACACCTCCTATGAGTTAACTTCCCATGATATGGTGCATGAAAATCACCAAGAATGACATATTACATGGGAGCTAGGCCTCATATCTGAGCACTAAAGTGAAAAAAATCATTCCTTTCTTAATGTAAGAAATTGAAATGGTTCCATATAGTAAAGAAAAGAAGAAAGTAGAGGTTCTTCAAACTGAATAACTAGCTTATCAATGGATGGATAAAAATATTTGAATCTCTAATACCATGAATGTAATGAGATCAAAATCATTCCAAGCTATAAATATGAAGCATTGAAAGCAAAAACATCACAATAAGCTTGTAAAAGATGAAATGCAAAGATAAGGCAAATCATAGAATATACATAGAATTAATTACATAGTACAATGGATAGAGATTACATAAGTAGGCAAAAAAATACAAGAATCAATCCTTAATAACCAATGTGGGATAAATAACCAAAATACAAAACTAAGAAAAAGATGAAAAACTATCTATAGAACCTAGCAAGCATGAGAATATACTCTAACAATCCCATCCATACTTATTTTTTCTGTGTGCTAACATACACAATAACACAATCTAGCACTATAGGTATAAGTATACAACCACAACACACTAAAAGTAAATCTAAAATAATATTGATCTTCCACCCCATCTCACAAGATCAAGATCTAAATTAGGTATAATATTAATTCAAACTTTAGAGTTTCATAGGAACCCTAGATTTGATAACGGATATAAAAAAGCTTCCAAAACCAAGAAAAGTTTACCAATTTTTTTCTTAGACCTCAATTCCCACCAACTATTTTCAAAATTTGTTGTAGCTTAGTTAAGAGGTGTTGAAATCAATAATCATGGAGTTATCCATAATATTCCAAGAATCCTCATGAGGAGTATTCTTAGGTATACACATGAAGGTGGAAGAATTACTAAGTAACATGTCACTTATTTCAAGTCATCCTTGATTTTACTAAAAAATGAACATGAGGATGTTCCATGTATTTTTTTTCCTTTCACCCCAGAATATGTTTCTGATGATTGGTTCCTTAATTTAGTAGCTGACTCAATTAAAAGTTGGGAATCTTTTCATACCACTTTATTATCCTAGTTTGGCCAAGTTATTGACCATATCATTATATATAAATAATTTTCTAGCGTTAAAAAATATCCAATGAGCCTATATGGAGTTTTAATACTATGTTCCAAAGGATGTAAATTTGATCACATAGTTATATAAATTTGACATACCTTTGGAAATTGAGACATGTATAATTATGATCTTGATCCCATGATTACCATATTTTTCACTATCCCAACCATATATTTTATTTGTTCTAAAGCTATAAACGTGGATAGAAAAATTTCCCCTCTTGTATATGGTCCTAATCTATTACCTTGTGTCATTCAGAACATACCATCATTGAACCCAATACCAATAGTAAACCAGTTGCCACTTTAACCAAGTAATATATCATAAAATCAAAGCATAACCTTAGAGCTAATTGTGACTAATTCACATGTGTTTCCATAAACCTAAAATAAAAATGAAGTAAATGGCATCAAATACATAGTATCAAAACTCAATAATGATTTCATTGATTAAATTGATAAATGGGTATTTCTTATGGTGATAATACTAGGAAGAATTACACATACCAAAGATATAATCATCCTTTTATCTAGTCACATACCTATTAACAAATAACCATCCCCAAATAGAGTATGAGATATTAATAAACTCGAGTTATATTTACCCAATTAGTGTAGGGTGTACAATGCATCTTATCATTATGATTTGGATTGTATTGAGTTTTTCAAATTCTTTGACATATTCCAAAAGGAAATGGAAGGATACAAATTAGTTCCCAACAATCATAATGCACCTATAACATCTATTATTAGTACAAAAATGATGGTATAAACCATGAATTTTACCCACTAGGAAGATAATGAGCTATATTAAAACACATCAAATGTGCATTATTTATAGCAGTATCAGAAAAGCAATGTTTGACTCTCGAGTAAAACATAACTATCTTTCACATCTTCTAAACCTCCTAATAATATGATATTACACTTAATCCTAAGGCCAAAAATGATCATCACCCACCAAAGGGAAGTAAAAAAAGTACCCATAGTGAGAACTAAATAGTCAACACTAAAGGAGGGTACAACATTGTGGAAGATATGAAAATAATCAAGGCCAACATCACATTACATGTTCTAGCATAAATCAATGAAAAAAGATATTTTCTCTTAGATTTTCTCATTGAAAAATCTACTCAAAACAAGTAGAGTACAACACATGCAAATGTATTGATATAAAAAAGTAAGAAGTGAAGTTCTTCCCTTTTTCCTTGTAATTATTATTTTTTTTAAAAACATACACAATTCTTTAGAATAATTAGGTGCCTCGAACAATGTCATTCATATTTGTATTTGTATAAAATTAGGATTATACTTTATAAAATCTGACCGAATAATTATTCAACTAGGCAATATTAAGGTCAACATGGTATGATAATTAATCAATGTCCACATGGAAATTTTCTCTAAATTAAGACTACATAAATTCATATATATTCAAGTTGTAAATATCTTTAGGTCATATGCTATGTTACTTAGTAGAGATTGGTCTAAAATTTTGTGGGCAATAAAATACATGTGGAAAGAGAACCCAAGATAAAATGTTCATAATTGAGTCTAATATAAAAAATGAAAATGTGCATATAATATCCATAGACATAGAGTGTACACAATGTCCACAAAACCCACTATGAAAAATGGCAATGACCTCATCATAGCCCAATCAAGATTGTGGACACTATATTATGATGAAACTTGATACAAAAAAGGATTATGTGAAAGATCTTTGATATTAGACCTATATGGGAAGAAATACTTCATTTCATTCTTCTCATTGTTCCCTTGTATGAATAATTTCATATAATATTAGGCTATGATTTTGGGCCTATAGTTTTTGCCTAGCTCGTATTAAATTAAAAAAATTACAATTTTATGGTGACTTAGATTTGGTGATCACTAAAGTTAAAAGTAAATTTCAGTGAAATATATTATACTTGAAGCATTATAAAGATATATAATTGGGTTTTATTGATTCATTTGATGCTTTTATTATAACTCCAATCACTTGTGAGGAAAATCAAAGTTTTAACTCTCTTGTAACATCAACTACAAATTTATTTCCCTTGAAGGATCCAAAATTACAAAGAAAAATTATTGAATAAGTTCCATGCATTTTTGTCAATGATAATATTGAGAACTTAAAATTATTTTTATGATCATAAAATATCGAGTTCATGAAAAATGTTGGTGTTTTTTATACACATATCATTAATGAAAAGGAGAGGGAATAATATTTAGAGGTAAAAGTGGCAACAAAACATGAATTAAATGAATACAGGATCTTTATTTAAAAGTAAATAAAGTTCCCAGAGGAATGGTGTCCTTATAATATTATTGGACCTTTACATACATGATAAGAAATGCAATGTATAAGGCACTAGTAAATAATATTTTATTCTAGTCAATCTAGGTTCATTTGAGAGGCTGTAAAATGTGAATTTTTGGTTTGGATTGTTCAAAGGAAAAAAAAGAGAAACTAAAGTTATTATTTATCAATATAAATATTTTATAATGTGGTCTTATGAGGACCTAAAATTATTTGATCCCTGAGTCATGACTCATTAAATCCCACTCAAGGAAGGCATCAAACCTTTTAGGAAAATAAAAATACTTGTGAAAATAATTTTAGAACTCATGACATACAGATAAGTTCATAAGTTTATCTCGGTCAAAATTATCTTTTTGATTGGACACTCCACTTGGGTATTTAATTTAGTAATTTTAAAAAATAAATTTAAGAAATAAATTTGTGCATAGACATTAGATATTTGAGTAGATCATTTAACAAAGACAACTACTCTTTTTTGGCCATAGATGAAATTTTACAAATGGTGAGTGGATCTGAAATAAAATTTCTTATCATTCAAACATCTCTTGCAAACCTCCACTTGATCCAAAGTGGGATATTGAATCATCGATGATTCCACCAAAATGTAAGTATTTATATCCCTACACTCTTTCCTTTACGTAGTAGATTAGATAGTTCTTAGTTTATTCCTTTGTGGATGTATGTGTGTATCCTTACTAAGGATCCTCCTTATATATAATAAGATGGTATAGATATGGGGTTGCTTTGGCTTTCCAATTATCACCTTAAGTTGCATAGACCCCCATTTGGTTGACCATTGCACCTTACCTTGTTTACAATCTCTTACCCATAACTTAATTTATTTGTACCCATTTACAATCATTTACGTTACTTGCATCTTTATAATCATAGTTACAACCATTTACCTTGGTTGAGGTCTACTGAGATCTATATTCTTTTTTCATAGGTTTAGGATTTAGAACCCTTTCCTCTTGAAATTTGATTTGTAAGTTTCTTTATATGAGATCTATGGAAATCATTGGTCTATACCCACTTGTCCAAGTATATGCAAGATCTATTTGATTTAATTTATTTGAGTCCTAATATACTAAGAGAAACAAGATAGTTGTTGGTCATTCTAAACCATGCATGTATTCTGGTAAACCCAATGTGAATCCTATCCCAAACCTGGTTAGATTGTCTTCATGTTTTTATTTATTTTCATTATCTTCACTTTGGCTTCACCATTACAATATATCAACACTCCACTATTCATGAAAAAATGTGTTCTAAGGATTTTCATAAATAATATCACAAAACCGCTTTGAAAATAAATGGGAAAGTGGCCCAAGATAACTTTGTTTTGGTAGTCATTGACAAGTTAGCCATTGAAAATTTGGAAGTTGAAGACGTGTTGGTAGACAAGCATACCACAATCAAGCCATTTGATGATATGTTAAAACCCATGGAGGAATTTAAACCACACAAACCACATGTATTCCACATAAGATCAACAAAAAACACCAATGGATTTAAAATAAAACCACTCTTCAGTTTATTCCACACACCACCACATAGGAAGGGTGTCCTCTTTATCCTGAATGGAGTACCATATTAAAATCAATGTAAACATGGAATTTGGTAAGTGAAAATTTATAAGGAATCCACCATCATAATTCTACATGATTGATATATTCATCAGGAATATAAACATTTACTAACCCTAAATCACAACATCCAATATCAAGATTTATCTCCTAGGCATGTTTCATAAGGTTTTGTTCCTAAGAAATAACAATATATAAAGTTAAAAAGATACTAAAAGGGAATGTTTTATGGTAAAAGGAAACACATAAATCCAAATTAATTTTAATGGGTTTTAAATAAAACATTCTTCAAGATATCACGCACTACCACTACATAAGAACATTTCCCTCTTTATCCTCAAAGGATGACATATTAAAATAACTACAAATAATCTAGTTGGTGAGAGGAATATTATCAAGAAGCCACAATAATAACACTAGATGCTCGATGTCATAATTAGACATATAATCATTTTTTAATTGTAAATCCCAACATCCAATATCAATATTTATCCCCCAAGGCATGTTGCATAGGGTCCTGACCCCAAACAAATAAAAATACTAAATAGAGCTAAAGAGACTAAAATAGTAATATCATCATACCCCTCCTCATTATAATATATGGTAAAAAAAACACTTTATCAAAAAATCATTTTAATATAGATTCAAGAATTAATATGGAGAATTTAAATTACATTGTACAAAAGTCACATCAAGGGCACTAAGCCATTAGAAAGAAGATCTAAATGAAATATTTATCTAAATTATATCAGGGCATGTACATTCCATGAGAGAAAATTAATGTATGTGAATCCTCCAAAAAAATTCACCCTTGAAAATATATAGATTCTGTTAGAGCAAAAAGCTATATTAAGCTTGTATTATGATAACTAGGCTAAAAACCATTATCGAAAGAAATGAACTAGTCATTGTTTTCCTAGGCTGTTATTCTGCCCAAAGAGATTCATAAACACTATGAGTTGGGATACAAGATATCCATGTAAATGAAAGTAATGACCAAATAGACAATACATTATTTCTTTTTTCTATGATTTAATAATATTTTAATCATTCATAGCAACTAGAGTTTGGATCTGGTGGATTGACTGAGTCAGATATGGTATATTTTCAAATGAATTGTAGACTTTTTTTTGTAGTTTATGGAAAGGAAAATTTTTCCCAAGATTTGGGTTTTAATTCATTACCATAATATTTTTTCCATTGATGATGGTACAAGTATTTTACTTTCCAAATGCTATTTTAGGTGTCAAAATTGGAGTTTTATCTAGACAAGCCAATAAATGGAAATCATGTAATTTGAGATCTACAGACTAGTAATGGAAACATGTATTTCAAATATTTATGTAAATTATTATATGGGAAAAGTGATTTCCACTAATTAGAATGCCAATTCTCACCTTTATATCTTTGGTGAGATCAATCTCAATGTAATTCATATTATGGGTCAGGTAGGGTCAAATTTGTTTAGACCACCTTTAACCAAACTAACATGTTGAGAAATTCAACCCCCTTGAGACTTTGTGAGTGGTATGTTATGATTCTAAAAAAGCCACATGTTTATAAAGATAACACCATCAATGTGTTATTTATGAACCAATAACTATAATTATAATCAATGCTTGTACATATTATGATTAAACAAAAAAATAAAGCAAATAACCCATTTGTTATATCCCTGATCTCAAAAATCTTAACTAAAAAAGGTTCAGATGCATACTTAACCCAAGTTGTAATATATTGCTCATATTTTATATAAGGTCCAATAAAGTAAGATATCAAACTAATAATTTTGTAACATTTATAATTTTTATATAATCTACAATAATGAAATATAGGAGCACATCAATATATTGATAGGAATGTTTATATTTCTTACCTCGATGTACACTTTTAGAATGGTTTTTTGTGCTTCAACACCAAGGTTTCCACCTTTTCTAAAAATACTTACATTATGTGAGATTTAATCCATACTTTAAGGCTAAACCACCCCAATATTGAGATAAAATTAAGATTATTGATGTTAAATGGACCTAAAAATCATCATAGATGTAGTGAGATAGGCATCTACGAACAAGGCAATAAAAATTATAACCATACACATAAATAAAACCCTAATAAAATAAACTTCAATTTTCTCATATTTTAAAATTAAAATATCTAAATTTAATTCCTCTCTTATACACAATTTATTTTCTATCATAGCTCATATCGAGTTAGTTAATAATCCCAATCGAATACAATATTTATATTGAACAAGTTCAAATATCGATTGGCTCTTACTATAGGAGTGAATTTGGAGCATGGAAAAGGGAATTAGGATTGTAAATGTGTAGGTTTTTTTAAAACATTGTGTGTTTAGATGTAGAATATTAAATAATGTTCTTTACACAACTAAAGATGCTAGAAAAATGAAAGATATAGCTTCCTTTCATACTAATAATGTGTTTAACCTTCACCATGGGACTTATAAATACATATATTGTGATATAAAAAATTACCTATCATTACGAGTAAGTCATTAATGTTTTCTTCAATTTATATTAATTTTTGAATTTGTGAGAGCACACTCTTGAACATTAGCAAGGTAAGTAATAATAAATCTTACTAGCACAACCATAAGTAATCCATTTATCAAGATATGGGAGTGGAGTGATCTCATCTTCCAAGATATGGTAGTCAATTTTTCATTTCACCAATATTGTGGTGTATTGTTGTAATTTCACCAATATGATATTGGATTGTAAGACACTAATTTTAAAAAGGAAAGTTACCATGAAAATAATGTCAAGAAATTATGGAAAATAACACTTCGAGACTCACCTTTTATATGATATTAATTTAAAATAACTCATTAACCACTAAATTTATTTAATGAATTTTTAATTAACGATAAGATAGTGCAGCAAAAATAAAGAAAAGAATTTTGGGCAACTACCACCATTATCTTTTTTGCATGTTTATCTAAATATTGATTAGGTAAGGCTAAGTCATAGTTGGAGTCAAAATTGGTATTAAAAAGTTTTAAATTTTAATCGAAAATGTTAAATGGATGAGAGGCCATGAAAGCTCATGAAATTTTGAGTGGGATCTCTGTTGAGAACAAGGAGGAGATCAGATTCAAAAACATGGAGATGAACAAAAGTGGTCTCTACTATGGAAATGATCTAATAATTAATGTGGATTTGGTTTACAAATGGAAACAAGGCATAAGAATCTTGAGGACCAACCCATGTAAAGTGTCCTTATTGAAGGTATAAAAGTGCACTTTGATGGCTCTTGAAATAAAAATCAGAGTTTGATAATAGGAATATATGACATTATTTTTAATAATTCATTGAACATTAAAATTTTTTAAGAGAAAATAATATATGAAATCGAGTTGCAATTGATTGTAAGACATAAAATCCAAAATAATGCCAAGAAAAATTGTGGCTAAAAATATCGTAAGAATTTTGTGTAACTCCCACAATCACTATTAAAGTGGATTTCTAGGAGTTGAGTTGTGATGTCCCTAACTTAGGGCTCCTTTTTTCGTCAAAAGTTCTGATACCACTGTGATGTACCTAACTTAGGGGCTCCTTTTTTATAGTCCTCTCTCATGCATATAAAACAATATTAAAATACTATCTTAAAAACCTGATTACTCTAGCAAACTAGAAATAAACTTGTAATTTGCACTGCTCGGGTTCGCTGTGTCGACACACAGTCACCGACGTCGGTTATAAGGGCATCGTCGGTCTCTGTCGGTCGGCTTCTCTGCCGATGTCGGTCTTCAGACGGTCGATGTCGGTCTCTATGGATCTCTGCCTACCAATGTCGGTCTCTGTGCGAATCTATACGGATCTATACGGACTTCGTACGGCCGCCAATAAAGCACACCCTGTTTATTTCAACCCTTGATCTGAAGATATATGGCTCTAATACAGAAAAAGCTTTGTCTGTATAATTTATTGAATCAAACTTAATAAAATAAATACCTAAAATACTGTGATAACTTTTGTGTGAAGTTATCTCTCAAACTTGTAAACCTCTGTGACAACTTTTGTATGAAGCTATCTCTCAAATTGGCAATAGATCAGCTGATATCTCATAGCCTCTAAATCGCACACACTGAAGAGTGGACATTCTCCAATGCAAATGGAATCTTGGAACCCTCGGCTCAGTCTTCACAGAAGAATTCTTCAATATCAAAATCAATAATCAATTCATGAATAATCATAATGGCCTCCATGAGAAACCCTTATACCCTCAAAAAGATGTGCTTGCCCTAATTAGGATTTTCTTAAATTAGAATTAGGGTTTCTAAATTAAAATTCGACCAAATAGTTAATATTTGATTAAATCAATCAAATATTAATATCTCCCTCAATATATGTCTGATCCTCGAACTGACTAAAGCTGGTGAATCAGGGAGTGATTTTGCACATGACCATACCAAAATAATGGTGCTCCACTGCATGTCAAAAATCCCTAAATAATAGGAGCTCAGGCAAATGTGTCTGAAAGAACCCAAATGAAAACCAACTGTAGGAATTTTACTAATCGAAACCAAGCCAATCTCCATCATGACCCCCTATCCATCCTCTCAGCCTACGAGGTTCGCATAATAGGTTAATCATCAAGTCTGTTGATGTCCACTAAAAAAGGGGACATGACATGAGTGAAAATGTTAAATGCCTTCTTATGTAGGAGGGAAAATAAGAAAGACCGATGATTACATTAACACCAAGATTAATTTGTGCCTTTTACACAGTCTCACCCATTGAGAAATTGTTGATGGCGTAAAATTACACTAGATCTTAGCCAATCAACAATGGGAAGTTTCAAGCATGTGGGATGATGCAGCTTGAAACAACCTCCAAGTTTTAAAGAAGCTGGTCTCTTTTGTTTTATGGTGTTGGGGAAAAGGGATAGGAGACTAAACAAAAATGCAAAATGTAGGAATTAAAACCTAACTATGGTGATGCACCTGAGTGTAATCCTAATCCTAACCTGAGCACAGAGTGACTATTATAGGATTCTATTACATTTAAGAGCAGATAAGTGCATGATCAATGTAAAAGATTGGAATAACAGAAATAGAGGCTCACAAGAGGGGAGTCTTTTGCTGAGATACATGAATTGTCAATAAAGGCATAGTGTTCTATCTTCTTAATAGAATCCTCCAATCACATAAGAGGCACAGAAGTCACACACAATTATGTAGAACTTCATATTCTAGAAAATGAGACAAAAGCAAATAACATTTCCAATCACAACACTAGCAAATCTACATCATAGACTACTGTGTAAATGACACAGACAACACCAACCAAGGCATGGAGCTCAAATTTCCTTAATTCATTTAGCCACATAAAGGGCACAGAAACATGCACAATTATATCAAACTTACAACTCAAGAAAATTGAGACAAGAGCAAATGATATTACTAGTCACAAACCTCAGAAAGTCTAAAACTATGAGAATTCCCCCCCTTTTTTAGATTTTACAATCTTCCTTATATACCCTTGGGTGTCTCTTTAGATCACTTCCTTTCCCTCATAATCTTCTCCATCCTTTGCCTCCTTGGCTGCCCAACTGTCTATTCTGCCCCCACTGTTAGGGGACAAATAGATGGCATCTTCAATGTTGTGGGGGGCTCCAAAAATCTACCTGATGAATTATTTCATCTACTTGAATTAACTCCAGTTGATTTTCCCTCCATTTTTGTGGGCACTCTTGTTCTTCTAAGATGAAAGAGGACACTTAGTCATTTCATGAAAATTCTCTTTATGGTCTAGGGGTACCAGAGAATGACACTTGGCACTTTCCACTTGATTCATCAAAGACACATGGCTCCCTCCACTTCTCTTTGGCTGTGTTGTAGATTTATTCGAGACACATATTAGACTTTTACGGCTAGTGACACTTGGCAGCTTTCATAGACTTTTGAAGTAACACTTGAGACCCACCATTATTTTATATTTGTCAATAGATCTTGACAATGATTCTCTCAGGCATTGACACGTGGAGGCTTTTGCAGCTTCGAGGAAGATAAGTGGCATCTATCGCTTCTTCATCTAGGGTTATGTGGCGCTTTCTGCTTCTTTTTTGGGGATGGAGTAGAAGGGACCGGAGAGTGACACTTGGCACTTTCCACTTTCTCTGCTACTTAGCTTGTTGAAAGTGTTTGAATGAAATGCAGACACTGATATGAGACTCAGATGCTGACACATGGTGCATTTTGCTTAATTGCTACTGGGTATGTGGCACGATCTGCAGTTCTCAAAAGTTACAAAAAAGGGGACTCAGAGGATGCCAACTGGCAGCTTTGTCTCTCAAAAAGTGACACTTTGTAGCATTCACTTGAACTTATACTCGAGCAAAAATGAGATGAAGGAAACAAGAAGGGGAAAAAGACCTGTGCTTGGAGGGCGATACTTGGCAGCTTCCACTACATCTCAACATTTAGGCAAAACAAACCGGCCCTCTACTTTAAAATTTGGCCACTATGTCCAAGGTATGCAGGAACCAAAAATGTAGCACTTGGATCAAAAGAATAAATTAAATATGACGTAGAGTGAAAATTGCTCTACAATTATTGGTGACCACCAGGACTTTTAAGCCTGCTCAAAAAGAACCTGACTCCCGTAATGTGGCCACGTTCTCAAAGAACACTTATTTGAAAGAAAGAATGGGAAAATAGAGCAACAATATTGAAAGTAAACTACTATATACATGTAACTAGGTGTATTTGCCTCCCTCCTAGATCAAAAGGAACATTTCTTAAGTCCCCTTCTTGGCAAGAAGACTTATGGTGGCAGACAAGTGGCTAAAAGAAAAAGAGATTTGGTGACTTGCTCCTCTTGCCTATCACCTAGTTTGGTTGGTATCCAAGTGAATCAAATTCAAACATGCTCCCAACATATGTATACTCTGCTTATCCTTGGGAGCTTATTGAATGCTGGTCCCTCATACTGGTGCTCTTCACCAAGAAATCAACTATTGGTTCTTTACTCTGTGCCTTTTGATATCTATCACCTTTTGGCTCATCTTCTTCAGATTCCATCTTTATTTCATCATCATGCTCTGTGATGACTTCATCCTCCTAAAAGGACAAATCCAAAAGTTGGTATTCCTTCTACCTATTCATGTGAGTCTCAATGCTTTCTTCTCCATCTGAAACTAGCTCAGCGCCTCCTGTCTCAATGACTTGGTCGAGGGAGTGTCCATGTTCCTCCCTATCCTCTTGCAGAGTGAGGAAAAAATCAAAAATGATCTCCTCCTCATCTAAAGTGAAGGAAAAAGCTAGCAGCTTATCCTCTTGCTCATCAAAGGGGGAATCTATGGTGATCTCCTCCTCTTCTGCACTGATGTAATCCTATTGACTAGCCATAAATTGAGTGTATTCTTCTGCATACTCGGCTGCTTCCTTCAAAATATATTCTTATTTAAAAAGGGATGAAGAAGAAGGCTATGATGGAAAAAAAGAAGCTTCTTGAGTAAGACTGGAGGGAGCTTGATGAGATAGTGAGGGTTTGGGGTCCTCTTCCCTTGCTACTATAATAGACTCTTCATTATTAGGGAATTGGCCTTGACAAGTTTAACCTTGCTCATGAACAGGGGTGGCATATGTTTGATATGAGATTTGTGGTGGTGGATATGAAGTTTGGTAGATTTGGCAAGGTTGGCTCTCATGAACGCTTAGCCTCACTTTTATAAATGCAATCAATCCACACACATCCAACATCTCATATGTGATCTCTTGCCAATTTTCCCTTTCAATGGGATCCCACTCACTTTTAATCAGATCTATTGCTTCCCTCACTTGATGGATGACATGTGAAGGAATCACTTGGCCACATCCCCTTCTGTTATCAAGCTCTAACACATATTTTTAAAATCCTAGCAATGCTTTTTTGAAAGTGAAGATAAGGTTAGGTTGAACATGGGATGTGAATTAGTGGGGGTACTAGGCATAAGACTGATGTGGCTCATAGCCATGTGCATCCTCATTACTCGACATGATTCCAAGAGAAGCTTGTTCTTGATTATACATATAAGGGGAATAAGACTCATAGCTATAAGTAGCAAAATTATACATACCAAAGGGATTTCTTGATGATACTACTTGATGGCTCAGAGACGTTGTTGGTGTTGATAAAAACCTCCAAAGGCTGATCAACTGAAGAACACACCAAAATTCTTCAACTTATTGAAAGATTGGTCCCACCGGGCATGCCATAAACTGTTGATGGCATAAAATTGTGTTAGATCCTAGCCAAACAATAATGGGAAGTTTCAAGCATGTGGGACAATGCAGCTTGAAAAAACCTCTAGGTTTTCAAGAAGATGGTCTCTTCTATTTTATGGTGTTGGGGAAAAGGGATAGGAGACTAAACAAAAACGCAAAATGCAGGAATTAAAACCTAACTATGGTGATGTGCCTAAGTGTAATCCTAATCCTAACTTGAGCACAGAGTGACTATTATAGGATTCTATTACATTTAAGAGTAGACAAGTGCATGATCAATGTAAAAGATTGGAATAACAGAAATAGAGGCTCACAACAGGGGAGTCTTTTGCTGAGATACAGGAATTGTCAACAAAGGCATAGTGTTCTATCTTCTTAATATAATCTTCCAATCACATAAGAGGCACAAAAGTCATGCACAGTTAAGTAGAACTTCAGATTCTATAAATGAGACAAAAGCAAATAACATTTCCAATCACAACAATAGCAAATCTACAACATAGACTACTATGTAAATGACACAGACAACACCAACCAAGGCATGGAGCTCAAATTTCCTTAATTCATTTAGCCACATAAAGGGCACAGAAACATGCATGATTATATCAACCTTACAACTTAAGAAAATTGAGACAAGAGCAAATGATATTACTAGTCACAAACCTTAGAAAGTCTAAAACTATGAGAATTCCCCCCCTTTTTTAGATTTTACAATCCTCCTCATATAGCCTTGGGTGTCTCTTTAGATCACTTCCTTTCCCACGCAATCTTC